>CM076578.1:1061367385-1061967385 GCA_034641835.2 Pinus albicaulis | reverse complement strand
ACACTCCACTTTACTCATACGCTAATGTACTTAACCATGAATTTGAATCGATTCAAAATAACCAGCGTGAGAATGGTTTTTAAAAAAAGTCATGGTTTGACTCCATATTGCATCGCATGAATGGTTTGACTCGATATCGCATCACACGAAACCTTGAGTTGAGGTTGTATCATTGAGGACTCCCGATGCGATGGAGCGATTGGATTATTATATATATATTTTATTTGATTTTAATATTAAACTTAATACTACACTATATTAAATTAACACTCCTCTTACCTATTCACTAACACTAACATTCCCTACATATGAGTGATCTTTTAATTCCATTGAATAAGTGATGAATGAGTGTCTTTGGCGATTAGGGTATCGGGAGGTCGATGTCATCGGGGTTTCATTAGAGATGCATCTATGGAAATCTCTGATGCGATGTATTATTTTTTTCCGATATGATGTATTATTTTTTTATCGATGCAATGTATTATTTTATTTTTTATATTAAATTTTAATTTAATTAATTTAATTATATTTTATATAATAATTAATTTAATTAATTTAAGATTTGATATTAAATATTAATTTTTTTTTTTTTTTTTTTGGTTTTATTTTAAATGATGTTTGATTAAATTATGAAATTATCTAAAGTGATGATTTGCCTCTCTAAATTACAACCACTTTGTCATTTTGAATTTTCGAGATTAGTAATTTATTTGAAAATTGGAGTACATTTCTAAAATCCCGATGCTTATTGATTTGGTTGTATAAGTAGAAAACTGAAAAATATTAGTAATAACTAACTAGGGGTTAATATTTAAACTAAATGCATTATCGAACTAATTTAGTTACAAAAATGGAATATTGTACATTTTATGCATTTTTAACCTAGGCGACATAATTGATTAGACTTCAAAGGAGTGCCATTTACAAACCAGTTGACCAAATCAGGTGAAACAAGCATCAATGAAAAGGTTATATAAAAAAATCGATTTCAACCAAGCAATCAAAACAAAAATCTAAAGAAGATGAAAAATTAAGTTAATCATGAGGTATTAATTAACTTAATAAAAATCTAAAAGGCACTTAACCAATTTTTTTTTATAGAAACAGTCCCCATTATTTGAAGTGAACAAGTAAAAAATGGGGGGGGGTTGTTTTTTACCACAATAATGGTGACACATGGGAGAAGAACTAGTTATCTCTGTTTGATATGAATAATTTTTTTCTAAAATTAAAGTAAAAATAATTAAAGAAGAGAAAATTATTTTTTGGAATGCTTGACTAAGTTCATTAGTCTGAATAAAAACAATAATCATCTTACTATGATTTTCTTAAAATTCCTCATAAATTAAAATATTTCATAACTCTATATCAGTCATTAATTAGTTGTAGAGATAAAGCAGGGGTCACTTTACAGCTTAGCTTTTAAAATGTACTCATTTGTCACAGGTAGAGCCACTGCTGCCAGCAAACATCTATAGTCTCGACAGGGTTACCTTTTAATCATCAATGATTCAGAATCCTATCTATTTAATAATTATTGACCTAGAGATAAATCCATTTATATATGCTTATTTTTTTTTTTTTTAATTCTTAAAAGCCATTGTCCTGGTTTGGTAGCCAGATAGTTGACAATGCCATTCACTAGTTATAATTGGACTGAACAAGCTGGCTCGTGATGAGACCCCTTGTCTTATAATTGTTTGCAATCATAAGCCATTACCCTGGTTTGTTTAGCAGTGTTGGTAATGTCAGCCTATTTTTCTCCTATGATCATGGTAAGCAGGCTCGTGATGAGACCTCTTATCTTTTAAGTTTAAATATATTTTTGGATTACACTCTAGAAAAATAAAACTCTTTTGAACATGGAGAATCATTGACTCCTTAAGAATTCAGAATGACAATTTCAGATTTAAAAGTGCTTTTCTGTAAAGTGTCTTTACTTGGTTAAAAATAATTTTTCTTGACTGATAATCGAATTTTGAAAGATCTTAATAAAATATTGAAATCTTAAAATAATTACAATTTGGATGAAAAAGAAATTTTCAGATTTTATGATACTTCGTTAAATTCTCTTGTTTTATAATCTCTTCCTTAATTATGTCTACCTTTATAATAAGAAAAACAAACCTTATTAAGAGATTTTAAGAAAAAGCTAATAGTAAACTATTAACAATTTTTTTCCCTATGTATGCCAACCATTGTTAGGTAACAAGAAGGCCTTCCATATAAATCATGGCAAAGTCACCAAAATCAAAACTGAAAACCAAAGGAAAAGAATTCTTAAGCTAAAGTGAGAAAAGAAATCAGCAAACAAAAATAAAAATGAAGAAATTTAAAAGTGGAAAGGAAAATCCTAATTTTGAAACACAAACTCTAACAAGAATGTTTATATCAATGTCTCATTAAAATTAAGTAAAATAAAATAATCATGTAATCATTCTTTCTTATATCGAGATTCAGAAAACTCATACCTTGGTGGGTTGTAAGTGTTTTAGGCTTTAGATAGCAGTGATCATAAAATTCAGCCACAATGAAAAATTTCTATCTGATGTCAATCTTCTTGTTTCAAAGCATTATCTTAATCATTTTCTAATAAAAGTAATGCTTTAAAGAAACAGATTAAAGGTTCAGAAACTTCCTAGTGTAGCTGTTTCAACGAAGACTATAGCTGCTTCTTGAAAATAAAACTAGGAAAAGAGCATAGGGCTTCCAAAATATGATTTGGCAGATGGTTGAAAGCTTTTATGAAGAGCTACAAAATAGATTTTTTATATCAACATAATTTAAAAACAAAAATGAAACTAAAGTAATGAAATGGAAATTAATGAAAGTGGGTACATGAATCTTACCATTGGATAATTGCATTTGATCTTACCTGAAGGTATCAATTTCTCCAATACTAGTTGACTTCTTCTTTTAGTTGACATTAAAAATATGAAGAAGGCAAACTAACCAAAATCCTATAACCCAAAATCATTATTTATTTTATTTAAACTAAAGCAAGCAATAAAATGTAAAAATGGAATGCTTTGTGTTCAAGGGAATTGAAATTAAAACAAATGAATTAGAAATGAGATTGAGAATTTGTAGTAATAAATGTTCTCAAAATATTATAAGTTTTATACAAATTCCATGATTTTATAAATTGTTCAGAGTTAAGACCAAATTTAAGATAATGAAATTTAAAATAGAGAGGTCTTGAATTTCATATTTAATTATGGAATTATTTAAAACTGAAATATATGAGAAATCAAAATGCTTTGAATATGCTGCAAATTGTCATCAATCGCTTTAGTATCATAGCGGTTACCCAAGATTGCTTTAAATTAACACAATGCCTTATCGGATGATTTGTATTGCATGTAGAGGCATGCGTTGGAGTTTATCGCATCGGGGGTTGCAGTATCAAATTGCCGATATGAGGTCATGGAAAAAGAATATATGCGATGAGATGGAGTGATCATACTATTGAAGAAATTTTATATTTGGGATCGGGGACAATCATGTTGCAAATTGCACATCGCACACTGCATCTCGCGATTTGTACTTTGCACATTGCACATTGCGCATCGCAGATTCAGAATAGTGACATGACCATGAATAAAAATGTGATGAAGCGATTGCGATATCAGAAATGTGATGGATGACGTGGCTTTTGGCATTATGATATGAGTATAAAAAATGTGATGAACAATATCGATATCGGCATATCACAATATTGGAAAATAGTCATGTTGGAAATGCCAATATGATTCTTGCGATAGAAGTGATGCGATGTTTATAATAATCGGTGATGAGCGAAGAGCAAAAAAAATGATAGCGATGAGCAATCGGCGATGAGTTATCGCATCGCAACTTTTAAAATGAGTGCACAAGGATGTATTCAAATTTCCTCCTAATTTGCGATTTGCGATTAGACTTATTGCATTGGAGGTTTTTCAAAGTTAACTCTTGACTAATTGTGATATGAATTTAATAATTTGCGATTACGATTTGAACTTTATCGTATCAGAACTTCTCAAATGGAAGGATTAGCCTTATGATTAATGTGCTTTTGCGATCTGATCTATCGCATCAGAACTTTTGCGATGAAAAACAAACTTTTGAATTCATCCCAATGCGATATGGTATTTTATGAAAAAATGAATGAGGTAACACATCGGAGGTCTTGCATCAGAAATGTGAAAATCAAGTTGAAATGTTTCAGACATGAATCTTGCGATACTGTTTTAAATTTCAATTGGGTTTTCTAATGAATGAAAGTAAAGTTAAAGAATGCTCAAATTCTAATGAATCACAAATTAAAATTTCCCTGAACCTGTTGCTAATTTGAAATGGGTTTGCTGCTTACTTCAAGTTTTGAAAACAAATGAAAACTTGCAAATAAAACAGAACAAGAATAAAAAAAAACTAAGGAAAAGAGAAAATATTAATAGATGAAAACACTAGTAAAAAATGGCTAATTAGTTACTAAAAAAACGACTAAAATTTGCATATAAACGACTATTTTTCGGTCGGTGACCAATAGTAGCTAATTTACAGTATCTTATAACGCGACCAACTTTTAGTCGTTTTTAGCTTAGTCATTAATTGGTTGTCTCAAATTTATTATCTAGTAGTATATTTAATCATAAATTTGGTCATTGATTTAGTCATTAATTCCCACAATTAATGACCAAATATACAATAAAATATATAACTAAATGATTATCCGAGAAAACCAATTAATGACCAAAGAAATATGACCAAAATATTGGTCGTGTTATAAGATACTGTAAATTAGCTACTAATAGTCATATATATACAAATTTTAGTCATCGTTTGAAACAAATTAATGACCAAATAAATATGACTAAATTTTGGTCGTGTTATAAGATATTGTAAATTAGCTACTAATAGTCATATATATGTAATTTTTAGTCATTGTTTGAAACTAATTAATGACCAAAGAAATATGACTAAATTTTGGTCGTGTTATAAGATATTGTAAATTAGCTACTAATAGTCATATATA
The DNA here is from genome assembly GCA_034641835.2 of Pinus albicaulis. NCBI lineage: Eukaryota > Viridiplantae > Streptophyta > Pinopsida > Pinales > Pinaceae > Pinus > Pinus albicaulis. The sequence continues at coordinate 1,061,962,371 of CM076578.1, read as the reverse complement.
TGCAAAATTTAGTCCTCATTTGTAGTCACAAATTTATCATTTGTAGTATTCATTTATTTATTTTTGGTAGTTTCATATTCATTATATAAATGACCACTTAGTAGTTTATATTCATTCCATTTACTTTCATTAACAATCATTATAAGAAACTAATTTATTCGTATATTCATTTTATTTGTGTTCATCATTAATAAACATAAACCACTAATTTAGTAGTTTTAGATTTCTTTTATGTGTTCATTATTAATCAACATAAATTAATTAGTATGATTTTGCAACTAAATTAAAAAAAATTAGCATACAATTTACTTGTTCACATAATATGAAAACGCAAAGTTACATATGTTAAATACAATAGTAAGTAATATCAAGTGAAACTATAAATAATTTCAACCACATAAATTATATTATATAAAATACCAAGTATTACAATATGAGTTTCCAACTTAATATTGGTTGGAGTACAATTTACACATGAAATATTGTTTCGTCACTTCAAACCATTATCATTGTATTTCCATTGCATTGCAGGTGAATTCACCAACTCTGAAGACTTGACCATCAATCTCCATGTGTGTCTTATGCGAGATATTGACTCTACAGGTACCACTAAACCAGTTCTCTTCTCTCTCTCTTTAATTTGCATTTTGTCGCTCCATTATTATTTTTCTCCTCTTTTTTTAATTCATGCTTCTTACCATCAATATTGAGTTCCTTTCCTGAAAAAGAAAGAAGATACAATGCAGAGTATAAGACATAAAGACGATGAACATTGGAATATAAACTAAAGTGTACTATAAAGGATTTATACGATATATACCTCAACATCAGCAATATTTTCAACGTCATTTTTTCCCATAAAAACAAGAAAATCGAATAAGTTTTCTTCAGTTGGGCAATAGTGGGTTCTATGTGGCCAAATGATGTGTATAAACAAAGAAAATAAAACGTCACCATAGAAAATAACACCTTAGTAAAATTAGTATTCAACATTGACGGAAAGATTATGCACAATCATGCCAACTAAGTTACATGATAAATATATCAAGTTGTGGATTACTTATACAATGTGGGAGTGCAAAAAAAATGCCTAGAAATTGTCAAAGCTAAGTCTAAAATAAAATGAAATGAAGTAAAAAGTATACACTAATAGGATAGCCTCGTATACATGTATATAACTGGATAATTTAGAAGGGTAAGTGAATAAATACAGGGCTAGAGGTCGATGATGTCAAGAATGCCAAAGTATGATGAGCATTTCTTCAGATAAGAACTACTATTTGGTTCCATTATCACATATGAATAAGCCAACTAGTTGTTGAGTCCCAAACTTGCATCTTTCCTATACACCTTTCTAGACCTTTTCCATTTACCTGGACCTCCTAAGTCATCAACATCATTGCATATTAATCATAAAAGAGCATTTAAAGTGGTTTTTAACTATGTTTTGTGTCTGCTGTTTGAATTAGATTTTTTCTCATTGAGCTGTGGAATCTTGTCACTTTCCGCAGCTGCTTCGACTTTCCGCAGCCATTTTGTTAAAGTCTATATTGCAGGTGTCTTCAGGCAAATCAAGCCACATGGGCAAGTTGGAAATGACATGGATATGGATCGAGTCCTATTGGCTCAGTCGAATTCACCAAAGAAGGCCGTGGTCAAAGGTAGTCAAGCGGTGGTCAACCTAAGAGTCCTACGGTGACAAAACTCTGTTTTTCACCACGTGAAGACTTGCGTGGCCATTCCTAAATCTCAGGGGACATATCAACACCTGTGAACTGCTCCATAAGCCAAATCCAACGACCACCCTCCATAGATTTAATCTTCACGACAGCCATAATGCTAAATTTCTGGACGTGGTTGTTCACGTGTCTTTTATCAGCGTAGATTGTAGAAAAGTAGTTATGTCATCCTCTGTTATAAATAATGCGTTCTCATATGCATAGTAGCTAGCTTTTGTAATGTAATTTTGCTGTAAAGAAAGCCCACTGTGCCGTGACATTATTTCCTTGTTATGACTGCGTTTTGAATACACGAGAAGACTCTGTTCATAAGCATAATTCGTGGTTGATAGCTGTTCCCCGAGGATTGTGCAGAGGGCCCCTGCACACGCCGAGGTTTTGTTTATTGCTGTATAGTTTCATGCTTTATTTCCTTACGTTCATTATGCCATAGTTATTCACGTGTATATATCACATCTCTTATGGTATTAACGTTTTATTTTTGTCCATAGTTTTTCATGCTTTATACTGCTGTTAACTGATCAGTGTCTTTGTTCCAGATTACAATAGGCAGCCCGGGCATTTGCACATAGTTTTACAATGACTAATGACATGGAATCAGTCTTGTCCTTCTGCTAATTTATTTTTCTTAGCTTCTAATTCCAGCATTGTTTTATTTATTTCAGTTTTGTACATTTGCTTTATTAGTTAGATTAGATATTAAATTACTCATGTCATTATCAGTTACCTCCGAAAACCATAGCGAGACTAATGGTGAGGGATTGAAGTATGAGTGTGTAGTTTGACATTAGTTTATTTTTCTGCAAGTTAGATATTAAATTGCTCATGTCATTATCAGTTACCTCCGAAATCCATAGCGAGACTAATGGTGAGGGATTGAAGTATGAGTGTGTAATTTGATATTAGTTTATTTTTTCTGCAAATTAGATATCATATTTCTCAAGTTGTTTATGATTACCTCCGAAAGCCATAGCGAGACTAATGGTGAGGGGTCAGAATATGAGTTGATGTAATTTGATTTTAGCTTTACTTTTCTTGCAATTCTTGGATTTCTTTGAGCACAGTTTCTTTTGTATTTAGACAACAGCAAGGGTAATGGGTTTCATGATCAATAGTTCACTATTTGTTTGACTAGTATAGTGGCACATTTTCATTTTCTTTTAGGAATTAATTTTGTCATTGCATGTTTTAAAAACCTTTTGAAGTTTGAAGTTTGGGAAATCATTATAAAGGACATCATTGCCTTGAACATTTATATCCATACTTGTCTTTTAGAATTTCCATCTCACATTAGGAAACCAACCAAGATAAAAACCCCCAAGATAAATAAAAAAAACAAAAACGACAAAAAGTAAGAGATATGTTATCTTGCACATATAGTGCACCAAACTTCGTCAGCTTACAAATCCCGGATTGACAAATTAATGTAGCAATTTAGGACACACTAAATTGACCAAACCCTAGTCTATATCAAATTATTAATGTTTTTCTTATGTTTATGTATCACTACAATATAAGTGGATAAATTGCAAATACAATTCTGTTCCCATTGTGTTTCTCACTTGTGGTACAATATTGATCGAGGTGGTGTTGAAGATTGCAACAAGAAACAGTGAAGGAGGCATCCTGAAACATCATTCCTGATCCTAGTTGGAAAGTGATCACCTAAACTAGGTGTGGCCCACACAGGTGATTTTTGTCGCAAAGTCTATTTTTAGACATGTCGATCATATTCTATTAGTTGCAGGATGCTATTTGTGGATGGTTGGTTAAGTTCGAAAAATAGATGTATTTCTATTTTTAGACATATTGGGCGGAATATATTTTTAGATTGCCGATCTAAAAATAGATATGTCAAATATTATTAGCTCTTAATAATATTTGGACTCTAAACGTTATCTTATTCTCTTGGAGCACTTCAGTTTGATGCTTGGATGTGGCACATGCAGCTGACAGAAGGAAATACGCTTTTCCTAAGGGTTAGTTGAGCTATTGCATGGTTGACTTCAGTTAGAACTCATGTGGCAGAGTTTGGTGGAGTTGATGAGACAGTTGGTGGAGTTGTGTTCTGTTTAAACTAGTTGAACAAGTTGTATTTATTCTAACTGACAAATACACTAGTGATGAGTGGTGTGAATTAATTATTATTTAATTCACTAATTATTAACTCATAAATCAACTAAATAACACATCAGTTAACTGCAATGCATGGACAGTTCAATGGAGACCAGTGTTAGAGGTGGGTGAAAGGGTGAGTTTGCTATCAGTTGTGACTATACTTGTGCATGGGATTTGCACACACATTGATTGAGATTGCCAATGAGGATTGCGTAGTTAAAGCTAGTGGGATTCTAACTTGGATCTATTCTTTTCTCATCTTGGATTGCGCAGTAGAGGCAGGAAAACATTGGAGGAGATTTGAACCTGTGACTTGTTCAGATATGAGCTAGTTTGTGTGTAATTTTTGGAGATAGTACTGAGTACTTGTGAGGAGTATTGTGCTATGTATTGTTACATGTTATCTATCATTATAATATACAGATAGTTGGGGGTTTTCAGCTATAAGCTTTCCCCATTACATACTGTGTTACATGTGTGTTTGATTATTGTGTTTATGTGCGCATGCGACTGCTTCTATTTCTGCATATTGATGATCAATTGTAGAAGAGGTTATGTATTATGCATGAAGCTTAAATATTTTGTAATCAGGATAATCTCGGTGAATAATTCAGCTATTATTCAAATTTCTACATGGTATCAGAGCAAAATTGATCATCGGATCTATTACAGTGATTACAATTTATTTCGGCAGACAGAGTCTGTAAGCGGGCTAGGTAGCCTCTGGATCCATCCTTTCTTTGAAAGGTGATATATCCAGTAAATGCCCCTACATTCGATCTCTGTGCTAGAAATACTTTGTTCTCACGGGTTTTAGATCGAGAAGCGGTTGAGTTTTTTGAGCTTGGAATTCGAATTTGCAGCAGTGTTTTCTTGGTGTCGAAGTCAAAATGTCTTATCAAGGATTACGATTGGAGTATGCCCTTGAAGGCAGCTCGAATTATATTGCATGGAGAGATAGGATGGAGGCGGTGCTCGATGACAATGGGTTGAAGGAGTTCATAGATGCTAAAGTTCCAAAGCCTAGCGATGCAGCCTTGGTTGAGGCTTGGCAAAAGAAGACAACAAGGTGTCGAAGGATTCTGTTGGAGGGCGTGAAGGATCACATAGTATCCAGTCTGCATGGTAAGGCTTCTCCATTTTTGATGTGGAAAGCCTTGACATATTTATTCCAAAGCAAGAGCGACCAGAGGAAGTTGGCGCTCAAGGATAAACTCAGGAAAATAAAGATGGAGAAGAATGACACTATTCCGGTATACTTGACAAAGTTTATCCACTGCAGGGATGAGCTTGGAAGTGTAGGAGTTAGTGTGGATGATGAGGAATTGGTGAGCTTGGCTCTCCTTGGGCTTATGAAGAGTTGGCATGCCTATTAGGATTCTGTCAATGGTCGGGAGAAATTTCCAGGATGGGAGTGACTTTGGTCGGATCTTGTGCAAGAGGAGATAAGGCGGAGTACCAGAGATGGATCTTCATCAAAGGCATCTGATGAAGAAGATTGCGCTTTGGCTGCCAAAGCAAGGAAGGGGAAGGGCAAGAAGAATGCTTCTCAATCCGGTGCGGATGGTAAAGAGCGTGACATGTCCAAAGTGAAGTGTTTTCACTGTCACGATCATGGACATTACGCCACGAATTTTCCACAAAAGAAGAAGAACAAGCAGGCTGCTGGAGCTGCAGCTGGTGAGGCTCTTGCCTCGCAATTTGAGCTGGACTTCTCATTGATCGCATGCATGGTGTCTAGTGCGTTGGGATCGGGGTGGTATTTTGATAGTGGCGCTTCCTTTCACATGACGGGAGATGTGAATCTTTTCAGTGACTTGGTGGAGAAAGATCTCCAGTTGCATGTTGAGTTGGGCGACAATGGACAATACAATGCGACCGGCATTGGTACCATAACCTTTCAGAGGGAGTCAAGTAAACTCATTCTTTTACAAGATGTAATGCATGTTCCAGGTTTAAAGAAGAATTTGATCTCAGTCGCAATGTTAGAGGATAAAGGGTATGAAGTTTTCTTCAGTGAAGGAAAATCCTTCGGCACAAGGCAACCGGACAAGTCAAGAAGGTTTGGATTCGAGAAAAGAATCTCTACAGACTTGAAGTAGATGGGATGTCTACGGAGCTTCCTACTGTTGAGAAGTGCAAGAAAGACATGCAACTGATGCTTGAGAGGGAGAAAGTTTTGCAGGCAGGTAAGAGTGAACCTCGGGATGTGGAGCAACCACAAGATGAGGATCATGGAGTGGGAGAAACCACTCATGCAGAGAAATTTCATGCCAGATGGGCAGAGGGAGTGCATGCAGCTATACCACTAGGTGAGAGGTGGGGCGACATGCATGAGTAATCCCAAGAGGAGATTTATGGGCAGGATTCATGGAGATGGTGTGGATCTCATGAATTGAACCTGGCTACGAGGCGCCCACAGAGCAGCAGTAACATGATCAGTTGGATTGGTGTAGGAAAATCAAAGTGACAGTGTCGAATACTGGAGCGTGGTTCAGAGTTGACAGCAAGTGCAGAGTGCATGGGTGAAAATTTCAATAGCGCAGTGGTTCCTGAAGACATGTGCAGTTGGTACTAGCAGAATTCGAAGACTTTGATGATAGATGCATTAAGACTGATTGAGTTGTTTGGAGCCTTTCAGTTTCGGAAGAGTTGCAGAGCAGATGCATGGAGTTGCAGGGCGCTTGAAAAGGTTGCAGGGCGAATGCATGGAGTTGCATGTCGCATGCAAAGACAGTCCTTTCTTGTTGAGAGGGAGTGTTGAAGATTGCAACAAGAAACAATGAAGGAGGCATCTTGAAACATCATTCCTGATCCTAGTTGGAAAGTGATCACCAAAACTAGGTGGGGGCCACACAGGTGATTTTTGTCGCAAAGTCTATTTTTAGACTATGTCTATTTTTAGACATGTTGATCATATTCTATGAGTTGCAGGATGCTATTTGTGGATGGTTGGTCAAGTTGGAAAAATAGATGGATTTATATTTTTAGACATATTGGGCGGAATCTATTTTTAGATTGCCAGTCTAAAAATAGATCAGTCGAATATTATTAGCTCTTAATAATATTTGGACTATAAACATTATCTTATCCTCTTGGAGCACTTCATTTTGATGCTTGGATGTGGCACATGCAGCTGACAGAAGGAAATACGCTTTTCCTATGGGTTAGTTGAGCTATTGCATGGTTGAATTTAGTTAGAACTCATGTGGCAGAGTTTGGTGGAGTTGATGAGACAGTTGGTGGAGTTGTGTTCTGTTTAAACTAGTTGAACTAGTTGTATTTAGTCTAACTGACAAATACACTAGTGATGAGTGGTGTGAATTAATTATTAATTAATTCACTAATTATTAACTCATAAATCAACTAAAGGACACATCAGTTAACTGCAATGCATGGACAGTTCAGTGGAGACCAGTGTTAGAGGTGGGTGAAAGGGTGAGTTTGCTATCAATTGTGACTATACTTGTGCATGAGATTTTCACACACATTGATTGAGATTTCCAATGAGGATTGCGCAGTTAAAGCCAGTGGGATTCGAAGTTGGATCTATTTTTTTCTCATCTTGGATTGCGCAGTAGAGGCAGGCAAACAGTGGAGGAGATTTGAACCTGTGACTTGTTCAGATCTGAGCTAGTTTGTGTGTAAATTTTGGAGATAGTACTGAGTACTTGTGAGGAGTATTGTGCTATGTATTGTTACATGTTCTCTATCATTATAATATACAGATAGTTGGGGGTTTTCAGCTGTAAGCTTTCCCCATTACATACTGTGTTACATGTGTGTTTGATTATTGTGTTTATGTGCGCATGCGACTGCTTCTATTTCCGCATATTGATGATCAATTGTAGAAGAGGTTATGTATTATGCATGAAGCTTAAATAGTGTGTAATCAGGATAATCTCGGTGAATAATTCAGCTATTATTCAAATTTCTATAGGTGGATATTGGTGGCCACCCGCCTATTCCACTTGGGCCCCCACCATTGTCTCTTTCAGTTTTCAGTTTTGGCATAACTTACTATTTTTAGTAGTTTTTTTGGGTCCTGAACTTCCGGAGCTGTTTTGAGGCCCTAAACGACGTTTTTTGGGCATCGCGCCTTCTAGTTGCAGTCCTTGGGCAAAAGTTGTAGTCCTTGGATAGAGCTTTCTAATGATGTATCATGTGCCTCAAACGGAGATAGTATGCCAAAGTTACGTCCTTGGGAATTTGAAACACCAATTTACCCAAACGATGCCCATAGTTTTGGCGCTTCATCTCCTAGGGTTAGGTTTTTGGATGTTTAGGGTTCTCCATTGTTTCTAAATAATAAATAGGCCCTCGAGCCTCATTGTAACTCAGTTCAGAGGCCTATAGCCACCACCTCTCTTCTCAGAGATAGCTACCAGCGCCCTAGCTAGTTTTATTTCCATTCTGTTTGTAAGCAAATTTCAGTTCTTTGATATTAATGAAATGAAGTGTTATTTCTGCTGCATCTCTGTATTTATGGTTATATGTTTATTCTGTTGCGTTCCCGCATAAATTTGGATCGTTGCATCGTAGCCGTCCGCTTTTTTCGATCCTTCTTGCATGTCCCCAACGAAGCTCCGGGTATAAGGAGTTAGGGCTCGATCTGGTGGAACCTTTGCAAGATCAGCCTCGCAAACCCCGACGGACGCCCATGGGGGACGAAAAGAAAGATGAGGGAGCAGGAGATCCTATCAAAATATTGCTCGAGGAGGCCCTCGAAAAACAAAGGAACACGATGATGGATAAATTTTCTCAGATCCTTCAACGGCTGCCCACCAACGGCGCATCTGCATCCAGCAGCCACTCTGGAGGTGTGAATCCTTTTAAGGTACAAGTAAATTTTGACATTCCCATATTTGAGGGTCAAATAGACACAGATGCCATAGATAAATGGTTGAATCTATTCGAAGGATATTTCTTTGTTCATGACTTTTCAGACTGGGAGAAGATTATTTTTACACTTCTCAAAGCTACCCCCCATGTTAAGGACTGGTGGGAAACCTATTGTGAAAACAAGGACCAGACAGAACCCTCTCTGTTCTCGACCATACCAACTTGGAATTATTTCGAGACGCCGTCAAGGAACAGTACTAACCCGTGGGGAGCTATGAGGACAAGTACATACAATGGACCACGCTGCGACAACAAAGGGATAAAGATGTGCATGAGCTGATGAATCTGTTCCATACCTTGCACACAAAGTTGGGTATCAAAGATTGAGAGAAACATTTGGTGCTAAAGTATCGCAGCTGTCTGCACAGATACATTCATGAGGAAATGGAGTTCCTCGACATCTCCTTGCTTAGTACGACATACCGGTATGCTGCCAAGATTGAGCAGAAATTAAAACAGAAGAAGCGAGACTTTGGATTTGCGAATCAAAATCAAGGGAAAGGTGCTTCCAAACCGCAGAACAAAGGATAGAGCCAAGGCATGGCGGCTAAAGACAACCCGTCAAAGCCACAAGAAAAGAACAGCACCGCAAAGCCAAAGAACGATAGGGGAAAGTGGTGTGAGTTCCATAAGAGCTCCACTCACAACACAAGTGAGTGTCGGGCCAAGTAGTTGCTAGTGGCCGAGATGAGGGCTTCTGAGTCAGATGCATGCTCCGACTCCGAATCAAAACCTGAAAAGGGGAATGAAAAAGGGAAACATATTATTGATGCAGAGCCCAATGCCACTGTTGCCACTACAAATATCCAGAAGGAGGAACCGGAAGATCCAGAGGAGGAGGAACGTCTCTTCCACTCCCATATGTGGGTAAAGGGCTCCCCTGTACAGTTCATTGTCGACAATGGGAGCCAAAAGAACCTCATTTCAGCAGACGCCATGAAGCGGTTGGGCTTGCCGACCACAGCTCACCCACATCCATACACCATCGGGTGGCTTCACCAAGGACGAGATCTCTGCGTCAGCCAGCAGTGCCGCCTCCCCTATAGCATCAAGCCCTTCACGGATGAGGTATTATGTGATGTTGCTCCTATTGATTTTTCTGATGTATTATTAGGACAACCATACTTGTGGAAGCGTCATGGTGTGTATGAGTCTCGACCTCGTGATGTTATTGTTACTTTGGGAAATAATTTGTACAAGATACCAGAGGTACCACCTCTTGCGGCTATCTCTTTGGTTACTGCAAAACAATGCAGTAAGCTCATTTCCCAAACTAGGAAATTCATCTTCCTGATGATCTGCCCCCAGGGAAAGAAGAAGATTGTGGCCACGACCTCCAAACAGGGCTCCTCTGCACGACAACAAAAAATGGATAAGGTTGTGGAGGAGTACGGGGACATCTTCACCTCACCCACAGGGGTTCCTCTGCACTGTCAGGTCAAGCAGCCGATTGATCTGACTCCAGGTGCGCCGCTACCCAATGGACCGATCTATCGGCACTCTGTTCTGGAGTATGATGAAATCAAGAGGCAGATTCAGGAGCTGTTGCAGAAAGGTCACATCAGACCAAGTTCATCGCCCTGTGGGAGCCCGATCGTGTTGGTATAGAAGAAGGATGGGACGTGGAGACTCTGTATTGACTATCGGGCGCTGAACAAGATCACTGTCCGGAATAGGTACCCAATCCCACGGATTGATGACCTTCTGGACCAACTCCAAGGTGCAAAATATTTCAGTAAGATCGACCTGAAGTCCGGGTATCACCAGGTACCAATTGAACCCTCTGATGTGTGGAAGACTGCCTTCAAAGCTAAGGAAGGCCTTTTTGAATGGCTGGTCATGCCTTTCGGGTTGACGAATGCTCCCGCAACCTTCATGAGGATGATGGACGACATCTTGCGGCCATTCACCAACTCATTCGTAGTGGTGTACTTGGATGACATTCTGATCTTCAGCAATACTTGGGAAGAGCACCTTCATCACATCCGACAAGTCCTCCAAACACTGCGGAAACACAAGTTGTGTGCCAATTTGGAGAAGTGCACGTTTGGCATGACCCAAGTTCAATATCTGGGATACATTATTGATGAAAAGGGGGTGCATGTGGATCCAGCCAAGATCCAAGTCATTCGGGATTGGCCAGCCCCGACTACTATAACAGAGCTTCGCAGCTTTCTGGGTCTTGCTAATTTCTACCATAGATTCGTGTTGGGATTCTCTCATATCACTTGGCCCTTGAGTCAAGTCACCAAAGGAGGAGCGAGAGCAAAATTCTTTTGGTCGAAACCTCAACAGAAGGCGTTCAAAGAATTGAAAAATCGCCTCTGTTCTGCCCCAGTGCTCACCTTACCAGACTTGCAGCAACCATTTGAGATCGAGACAGATGCCTCTGACTATGCTATTGGGGCAGTTCTTACTCAACAGGGACATCCAGTGGCATATCACAGTGAGACATTGTCCGAGACAGTTCGCAAGTATCCCACCTATGACAAAGAAATGTATTCCATTGTGCAAGCCTGTCGACAATGGAAGCATTACATTTTGGGGAAGGAAACAATCATCCACACAGACCACCGGCCCCTGCAGTTCATACAGACACAAGGGAAGTTGCAGAATGATCGCCATCAGAAGTGGTCCACATATCTGCAACAATTTCATTTGAATATCAAGTACAAGAAGGGTAGCACCAATAATGTTGCAGACTGCCTCAGCCGACCACCGATCGTGGCGCTCACCACCGTGCTCAACTCTTGTGGGCACGAGACTTCTGATTGGCCGCTTCTCTATGAGAGTGACCCAGAATTCGGCCACACTTACAAGGCATTCTTGGGGGGCACGCAAGTTCCAAATTTTCACCTCCAAGATGCACTTTTATGTCACCTGGGACACCTTTGTGTTCCTTCAAGCGAGCGTGCCAAGATGATATGGGAAGCACACTATAGTCGAGTCGCTGGGCATTTCGGGGTCGAGAAAACAGTAGCAATACTACAGAAGTATTTCTATTGGCCGAACCTTCGAAAGGATGTCAAGAAGCACATCAGATCCTACACTGCTTGTGCCATTGCCAAACCGACCATCAAGAAGCAAGGCCTATATACTCCACTACCTACCCCTAGTCGAGCTTGGGAATCAACCTCCATGGATTACATGTTGGGCCTACCTTCTACTAAGAATGGAAATGACTGAGTTTTCATGGTCGTTGACAGATTCTCGAAGATGGCCATTATGGCAGCCTGTAAGAAGAATATCACAGCAGAAGCCACTGCTAAACTCTTCTTTGAACGAGTGTGGGTGCACTTTGGGATCCCACAGTCTATCATATCAGATCGAGATAGCAGGTTCCTCAGCACATTTTGGTAAAGCCTCTGGTCAATGTTGGACACAAAGCTCACCAAGTCCACAGCTTTCCATCCCCAAACAGATGGCCAGACAGAGGTCGTCAACAAAATGATTGTACACATTCTGCGCATGTACAATTCAAAGTATCCACGCACATGGGACGAGAGCATCCCCTATGTACAACATAGTTATAACAGGGCTCTCCACAGTTCAATTGGCCATAGCCCCTTTCAAGTGGGTTTGGGATTCTAGCCACTATGTCCCATTGACGTAGCCATGCCATTTGCAGCTGCTCAGGCCGATTCAGCTCATGTCTAGTCTAAAGTTGACAAAGCAAGTAGCTTCATCGAGCACATTCAACACATCCTCCAATAGGTTCATGATATATTGGACAGAGCCAATGCAAAGTACAAGCAGCGCCATGATCAACACCGGGTGCCACACAACTTCCAGGTGGGCGACAAAGTATGGCTACATTTGCAGAAGGAGCACCTCACTGGACCCCACTGCAAGCTTCGCCCGCTCTGATACGGGCTGTACACCATCACCAAGGATGTAGGGAACAATGCCTTCGAGCTTAGTATTCCTCCATTCCTTGGTCTGCACCCAGTCTTCAATGTGGATCGCCTTCGTCCTTACTTCCCACCTCTACTGGACACCTCAGACATTGCAGAACAACTCACACCAACAGAGTCAAACCCAGATTGCATGGAAAAGGCCACCACAGATTGTATCATGGACATGCAAATCAAGAACACTCGGCAACAAAAGATCCAACTCTATCGGGTTGTCAAAGCTGGCCAAATCCTGCACCAAGGAAAGTGGTTCACCAGGGACCAAGTTCAGCAGAAATTTCCTCATCTCATGGAGGAACTTAACACAATGGGGACCATTTCTTCCTAAGGGGGGAGGAATGATCCAGGTGGATATTTGTGGCCACCTGCCTATTCTACTTGGGCCCCCACCATTGTCTCTTTCAATTTTTCAGTTTCGGCATAACTTACTATTTTTAGCAGTTTTTCGGGTCCTGAACTTTCGGAGCCATTTTGAGGCCCTAAACGACGTTTTTTGGGCATCGCGCCTTCCAGGGAATATCATTCTATTCCAAAATGATATTTATGGCGAAATTTTTAGTCCTCGGATAGAGCTTTCTAATGATGTATCATGTGCGTCAAACGGAGATAGTATGCCAAAGTTACGTCCCTGGGAAGTTGAAACACCAATTTACCCAAACGGGGCCCATAGTTTTGGCGCTTCATCTCCTAGGGTTAGGATTTTGGATGTTTAGGGTTCTCCATTGTTTCTCAATAATAAATAGGCCCTCGAGCCTCATTGTAACTCATTTCAGAGGCCTGTAGCCGCCACATCTCTTCTCAGAGATAGCTACCAGCGCCCTAGCTAGTTTTATTTCCATTCTATTTGTAAGCAAATTTCAGTTCTTTGATATTAATGAAATGAAGTGTTATTTCCACTGCATCTCTGTATTTATGGTTATATGTTTATTCTGTTATGTTCCTGCATAAATCCGGATCAAATATATTAGCTGTGATTTGGAGCAAATTTCCAACATCGAAAATATGTAGCAATCACCATTAGTAATCCCCCAAAAATGATTATTTTGAAATGTAACTTTCAGATTCCAGTTTCTAAATGATTCTTGAATGGAAAATCCACACCGAATTCCAACACCAAACTTCTAATTTGAGGGTACACCTGTGGCCATCCTCAATCACTCAAACTCAAAACAACATTGATCATTATAATAAAAAAATAAAATAAGAGTAGTTTTGATATGTTTTGCAGATTTATATGCAAATCACCAATAGTTGTCCCATATTTACCATACTTGTAACTTCCAAGATATAACACATTGATTGCTCTTTTACAGCAAATAGTTGATCCAATAAAAACAATAATTTAACATATTACAACAATACCATCAATGTTTGATCCTCCATTAGTTCAAAATAGTTAGCACAAAAACTTCAAGAAAGAATAACAATTATAAATAAAAATTCAATCAATTAATAATCAATCAAAAAAGGACAAGCTTTTTACTGAAGCTTGATAAAAAACTATAACACTGCAACTAGTGGTGTTGTTCAAAGAGAAATACTACCTAGAGAACTCATCTTCCAATTTTTTTGCTCTATCCATGAAGTTTTTTTATATCCTCAAAACAGAATTCGCATTCAATCTTTTAGGTTTCCGAAGCTACCCAAAGGCCTTGCCAAATGAAATAGTGAATTTCATTGATTTTCATAAAATGCTTATGGTACTAAAAAATAATAGTTTGGCCATGTGATAGACAATTCAAGCATGTAAAAAATTTTGTACAATATTTCTTATAAGACTTCATGTTAAAAGGAAAACTTGCATATTTCAGATAGAAAAAACATGTTTAGAAGAGAAACATTATCACAATGAACTATATTTTGTTGCATGGGTTATTCCTAAAATAGGGAGATACCCAAACGGACATGAATGTTTTCTTAGCAGATGCGCATGAAACAGGTTCCTTGCTAATCAATCGGACAACCATCCCACTATTCCTTCTAATAGGTGCAACCATTGACTTAGAAAAATTGTACTGAAACAAAAGTCTAATCAATGTAGTGAAACAATTGTACAGAAAAATCTTTGCGTACAAACCTGAGGATGAACGAATCAAAGAGGCTTGAAGGGGTCACATATCCAAAAATATTTGACTCCTTTGCCATCCTAGGAATCACCCTTCTTGCAATGTCACCAAGATACATTCTCGAAACCAGTTTCTCAAAACCTTGAAGAAAGCTACAAAGAACCATTATAGCTTCTTCAAATTATATTTCAGGTACTCAATAACCCTACAAAGTTGAGAAATGAAAAGTCTCATGCTAGAAATTAGGAATTTTCTTGATCACCTGGATTCAAGCTATCTGCATCTAAATAATTGTCATAACGAGTCTGTGGCAGATGACTAAACCAGAAATTTCCGCATTCCATGTTGATGACCGAATCAACAAAGCCAATTCCAAATAGTTCTTACAGTCCAAAATCCATAACATTAACTAAAGGTGCAAAATAAATATTCATTGATATATTCAGCAAGTATCCTTAGCAATCTCTGCTAGGGTTTCGTCAGCTCAGCCGTAACCTTCTACGTCGTCAATCCTCTACTCTGCCCCCGTCGTGCACTGCTTCTGCAAGGTTCTGAACCCTTCCAAGCCTAGGTGGAAGCCCCCATGGAAGGCCCCATGCCACAGCGGGAGGGACCATAGTCCTACCGCGATGCAGCAAACCGGACCCCCTTCGTGCAAAGCCAACGTCTCAATGGATCAAACAGCACCTTATCATTCACGGAAAACCCAATTATGGGGGCGCATTGGCAAGCAAAGGGTGGTAGAAGTCGTTGCCTTCCTAAGGCAGCAATCAACCCCAAATTTGTCATTCCTAACAACTACCTGGAAAAAGCTCAACAGTATATGAAAGATCATGCAATGATCTGTAAGTTTGGATCTGGCCTAGAGAGCAAGATATTTTGGCTTGGATCCAGAACAAGTGGTCCCCAAAGGGAAATATCGAGCTTCGAATCAGGGCCAAAGGGTTCTTTAATATGATATTTGAATATCTGGAAGACCGCAAGTAGATCTTTGTGAATGGACCATATTTTATGGGAAGTGCAATCCTTTTCATCCGCTATTGGGAGGAATGCTACAACCCGGACAAAGAGGAATTCACTGCGGCTCTTGTCTAAGTTAAGCTCTACTCCTCCCCGATGATTTCTGGGAGCCTAATATCCTGGAGGAATCAGAAACTCAATAGACGCGTTTGTTAAGATCTCGGAGATCACCAAACGCCGACGGCATGCAACCTATGCCTGGATCTATGTCCATATGAATATATCCCAACCGCTGCCGAAATCTATCAATCTGGTCTACGACTCTACATGGACACAACCACTGGATTATGAACATGTTCCTTTCAAATGCCATAGGTGCCATGAGTATGATCATCTCTTTCACGATTGCCTGTTAACAGTAGTAGAAGAGGCTCGTGCAGCTGCACTGGCTAAGGATGGTGATGGCTTTCAATCAGTTCAAGGGCGTCGATTCAGGGCCACTCGGCCACAAAATTCAAATCAACAGTCCAATCCTCTTGATCGTTCGAGCCCCCAATCACATGCCAGCCCCAGGCCTTGTCCTCCTCCCCTAAGTTGATGCCTCCTGAATCTAAAAACTCCTTCGCAGCCCTGGCCGACAAATCCCTGGCCCTCGTCCATTCCCCCCCTTCCCAATCCCTCTCTTCATCCCATGGAGCTCCTCAATCGATGGGCATCGACAAGGTACTCTCCACCCTCGGAGACAAACTCTCCTCCAAGAGAAAGATCCCTGAGCACACTCAATCAGATCGGTGCATCCAGGAGGTATTGAGGCAAATGAGTAGGATCCTAAAAGCTAAGGAGTGACACAACAGGCTCAGAGCAGAGGAGAAAACATTTTCGGAAATATTCAAAAGCTCGAGCAAGACAAGCATCAAAGATATCCTAGGTAATCAACTAAACCATTTTGGCACCCTTTTCAACCAATAGACGGCTCGTCCTAGACGAGCAGACTCAGGTCTCCACGATATGGGTACAGAGGGAAACCCCCTTAGCATAACACTCCAAGACCCTAAGGGATATGATAAGAGAAAGAAGGGCCGAAAATCTAGCAAAGAGCTTATTCGTGAAGCCAGAGAACTTTTGTTAAACTCAGGGCAGATGGGACAATTGACGGATTTATTTCCCAGATCTGTCACTCCTTCCTCATGAAGATCATGTCATGGAATATCAAGGGCTTCAGCAGCCCGAGGAAGATCCGATCCCTTAAGGATAAAATAGGAAATTACAAACCTTAGTTATTCTATAGGAGACGAAGGTGACTACCGACAAAGTTAAGGAAAAAAGCCAGAAATGTTGGAGGAATAGCCAAGCCATGACGATAGAAGCCACCAGAGTTGCCGGGGGCATAGAAATTCTTTGTGACCCAGGACGTGTTATCTTGGAAGACTGGGTTGGAAACAAATTCACATTGTCAGCCTCGATTCGCTTAACAAGTGAACACTAGTGGAGGAGCCTAACTGCAGTCTACGGGCCAGCTACGCCTCATGACAAATCTAGTTTCCTCATGCATCTGAAAAGCCGTAGCAGGTTATGGGCTAAGGAAGATTGGATCTTGGGAGGGGATTTCAACTTGACTCGAAACCTGGAAGAAAAGCGTGGGGGAGTCCGTCGATTAGACCCATCCTCACATGCCTTCAACGACACTATTGAGGATCTTCACCTCGTTGATGTCACCCCCCGCCAAGGGCTTCATACCTGGAAAAATTGACAAGGGGGAGGGAACCAAATTTCCTGCAGGCTAGATAAGTTCCTCTTCTCGGAGCACCTTATCATGACCGACCCTCGACTCTCCTCTGAGATCCTCCCCTCCATCAAATTGGATCACTGGCCTATCAGTGTGGATCTATCCTCGTCTACCCCCCCCCGCTTCCGCCCCATAGAGACGTTCGTTCCGGTTCGAGAGTTTTTTTTTGCGACACCCAGGATTCTTGGATCAATTAGCTTCGTGGTGGACAGTCCTGGGTACACCGCCTAGTAACAAAATGAAATCTTTCCAGAGGAAGATGCAAGGCCTCAAAGGCCATATCAAAGCATGGAACTGGGAAAATTTCGGGGATATTCTTGAGGAAAAGAGGAAGTTGGAAGCCAACTTGGAGGAAGTAGAACAACGAATTATCCAGGACAGCCGCACGGAAGAACTGGCCAAAAAATAAGATCTCTTAATCAAGGACTTGGAGGAATGGAAGCAGCAGGAGGAAATATTGTGGCGGCAGAAATCCAAAATTCAGTTGTGGAGAGAAGGGGAATGAAACACAAAATCCTTCCACCACTCCATGATCCATCATTGGTAAAGCAATAGAATCACCCACCTGTAGGCGACCGACGACTCCTGCCTAGACCGCCACGAAGACATTGCGACGAAACTACAAGCATTCTTCTCTTCCCTGCTGCACAATGAAGGTTATGACAGATCAGAGGCTGTGTGTAAAGTTACCTAGAATATCCCCTCTTTGATCTCACAAAACCAAAATGAAGCTCTTATAAGCCCAATCTCCCTTTCGGAAGTGGAGGAAGTCGTGAAGGCCCTGCCTTCAAATACGACCCCAGGACCGGACGGCTTTACTGCAGAATTTTTCAAGGCTGGATGGTCCTTCCTTAGTCACGACATATGGGAGTTTGTGGAGGAATCACGACAGCTCAGACAGGTATGGTCCAGCCTTAAT
Source organism: Pinus albicaulis (assembly GCA_034641835.2). Classification (NCBI taxonomy): domain Eukaryota; kingdom Viridiplantae; phylum Streptophyta; class Pinopsida; order Pinales; family Pinaceae; genus Pinus; species Pinus albicaulis. The sequence goes on along the minus strand of CM076578.1, from coordinate 1,061,943,967 downwards.
TCCACCTTCATCGCCCTCATCCCTAAATCGAAGGAGGCAACAAGACCGAGGTACTTCAGGCCTATCTCCCTCTTAAATGTGATTTATAAGATACTTTCCACCATCATGGTCTGCAGGCTCAAGCCACTGCTTCACCACATCATTAGTCATGAGAAGTCGGGGTTTGTGGAGGGACGTCAAATCCTGGATGGCATTTTCTCTGCGCATGAGACCATCCACTCTATCAAAATGCATAATCTTCGCGGAATGTTGCTGAAACTGGATCTCTTGAAATCATACGATCGCCTCGGCTGGGATTACTTTCTAGAAACCCTGCAGGCATTTGGTTTTGCAGCTGAATGGATTCAATGGATTAAATCCATCATCTCCATTCTATTTTTCTCCATTCTCATAAACGACACACCATCAAAAACTTTCCGGCCCTCGAGGGGTATTCGTCAAGGGGACCCGCTCTCCCCCTTCCTATTTATTATTGCTGCCGAAGGGTTGGGACGCTTGCTCAAGGCCGCTAAACAATCCAATCAGATAACAGGGCTTCATCTACCTCGATCAAACATTGACATGACTCACCAATAGTTCATGGTCGATAACCTCCTCTTCAGTGTCGTGACTCTGAAAGAAGCCTCCCAGCTCAACATCATATTGGAGGACTTCCAAGAAGCCTCAGGTATACTCCTCAGTAAGCTTAAGTCTGATATATATTTCTTCAACACTCCCCGCCTACTTCAAGCTTGCTTAGCCAGAACCTTGGGTTTCAATGTTGGCTCTCTCCCCTCCAAGTACCTGGGAGTTCCCCTATTGTTCAATCCTCTGCGCATTTCCCCCCTAGAAAGACATTTGTGAGAAATTGTCTAGTAAGCACTCTAACTGGACTTTTTGGGTCCTTAACCTTGCGAGACGGGCCACCCCCCTCAAATATGTCCTGCAAGCAATGCCACTCTACCAGTTGTCCGCTCTTCCAACCCCAAACTGCATTTACTCGGAACTCATTGCCTTATTCTGGTGATTCCTCTGGGGAGGTACTGCTGATGATAGAAAGTAGCCTCTAGTGACCTGGCATAAGTTGTGTCTCCTAAAAATAATGGGGGGTTTGAGCTTGAGGGACCCGGATTTTCTTAATGCAACTCTGGTGGTGTTGGATGAGAGGGGGACCGAAACTATGGAAGACATTTTTTTCTCTTAAGTATGGCTAAGGGAAAACTCAGTGTGAAATCCTTCACACACCCCTCCATATTCAAGGGTCTGCCATCTGGAACCTCGCCAACAATAATGGCGACCTGATTCACACACACTTCTTCTGGGAGGTGAACGACGGGGAAATTGGACGCTTTTGGGAGGACTCTTGGCAGCAATCCCCTCGCCTCTCTCAAGACCATTCTTTGGTGGATCTCATGCCCTTCTTCCATTCCTACAGAGCCATGACAATAAAATATTATTGGCACAACCAAACAAACAAACATGGTTGGCACCAATGGAAAACTGTAGAAGATTGACCTATAGGCCTCTCCCACCAAGGGTCAGATCAGCTTTCCCAGTATCTCGACCAAAAGAAAATCCATGCCTCCCAAGGCTCAGACAAATTAAGATGGAACCTCTCAACCTCCGGGGTCTTTTCAGTCAAGGAAGCTTATCTCCTTCGTGCGGCAGTCTCGGCCATCACCAAGACTCAGTTCTAGAAGAGAATATGGATCAGTCATCTTTGGCTGAAAGTGGCCCACTTCCTCTGGTTAGCGATTCACAAACGTATCCTAACATGGGATAGTCTCCGTAAAAGGGGCTTCATCGAGCTGTCCATGTGCTTCCTTTGTCGGCAGGCCGAAGAAACCCAACATAAAATCTTCATGGACTGCCCCTTAATCCAACAGGTCTAGTCGCAAGCCTTTGATATTTTTGGCCTCGTTGATGACACCACTGTTACCACCAGAGCCTTGCTTGAAGATTGGCCGACCCGCAGATTCTCCAACCCAATGGTCTCCAGAGCATGGTGGCTCCTCCCTATTCTCCTACTCTGGAACAATTGGAAGGGGAGAAATCATGCTATCTTTGAGAATAAAACCCCTTCCGCCTCTCTCATCTGGTCTTTAACCCTCTCCAACATTAGGGAATCCATTCTCTCGAACCCCTGGGACCCTGCGGACTGGGATGCGGGTCCATCCGATCTAGCCATCCTGCATCTTTTGAATCTCTCCTCCAACCTGGTCCACCCTCGCTTGACTCAGGGACGTCGTTCCCCCTCCCCCCTTTGGGCTGTCTTCAGCTCAATTTTGACGAAGCCTCCAAGGGTAACCCCAGCCAGGTGGGATATGGTAGCATCCTTCGCGATGTGAAAGGAACACCCTAGGCAGCGTATGCAAGCTCCATCGGCACATCGAAAAATAATTTTGCAGAACTAACTAGGTTGGGTTTCATGAGCAAGGTTTTTATTATAGGTCAAAATACTTCTTCTTGATGTCTTTTAGGGATTTGTCATCTTGTCATAAATGTACTAATTAAGAGTCAATGAAGTATGCCTCAAGACCTTGTTATATAAGCCTTGAAGACATGGCTCAATATGATGCTCAAGATCAACATTGAATATCTCCTCAAAAAAGCCTATGAGCAGTGGAAAAGTTGGCTCACATACCCCTGATCAAGTCGACCTCATAACATAAGTACAGGTCGGCTTATTTACATTTAGAATCAACTATTTAAAAGAGCATGTGGATTTCAGTTTGAAACAAATTTCCGGTCAAGAGTTCTGAGATTTAGTACGAGCTTCAGGACTGAAATATAAGTGCAATAAAGAGAGAACAGAACTGTGGATTGAAGAATAGGACGTTATATCATCAAAGAAAAGGATTATGGTTTGGATATAAAGACTCTGTGATCTAGTGCGGAACTTTAGGTCTGAAATAAATGCAAGTTTAGGACTGTGTTCATATGAAGGAGGGAGACGAAGTATCTTATATATATACGAAGATATATGACTATGTTAAAGAGAGAAATTGCAGAACTGTGTTTAGTGTGAAGTTGCATGATTATGGGAAGATTACAGGACTGTACTAAGTGAAAAGTATAATCAGTATGCTCAGCAAAGTGAAGTAAAGGTGCAAGGTTAAGTAAAGGTGCAAGATGTGCACAAGTATATCCATAACAAGGTGCTGATATCTCAACCCTTACACCCAAAATACCAAAGAAATGAATTAAATGGATACCAACACATATGGTTGCATCATGGTTCAACTGGGAATACAAGATTTTAGTTTTATTTGGGGCCTTGCAATACAGATTTTGTGTGAGAAATACCATGAAAAATCATTACCATCCTCCATCTCCTGCATCTACATTATAAATGGAAAACTAGCTCAAGACATCCATACAAATGTAGACTCCAGGTTGCTCTCAAAACAAGACTTTTATGACAAAGAGATGCTTTCCTGCAAATTTTGTCTAGAGCTCTTGAAGATGCTTATATGGGCAGTAACTTTAGTCTTATCAATCTTGGAACAGTTTCTCAAGTTTTATCCAGATGATTGTATAAACAATGAAATCTTTTTATTTATTGCACCTCAACTTTGTTTGTACTGCAACATTTTTGGAAATGATAACTCTGATATTCCTAATCATGGTGATCTAATAGATACCATTTTAGGATTTGTTGGAAGCCTTGAGTATTGGCTGGCTCACAGGTTGTTACTTTTAAAGGTCTCAAAAAACAGGTTGAAGCATGCTAATATTTTGAACAAGTGTTTGGAATTTTTGAATGAACAAGAACATTTGTTAGTTTGTGCATGTCCTCATGAACAACCCAATTCCATGATGAACATTGAAAGTGATGTGCAAGTTCGTGTTGTTGGGGACCTTCTTGCTATGCTACAACAACAGATGCTTGTAAACACTATTGGAATGAAGGAATATGACACTGCACCATTAAAATTTGACAGGGTTTCATAGTTGTCATTAAACAAATTCCTGAAAATAGATGCTACAGGTTATGATGCCTTGCAAATTTTTCAAGTTGATAAGCATCCAAGCAGCATGGGCATTGGCAAAGAAAAGGAATTTTTTTTGTTATTTGGCAAGTTTAACAAATGAGTCATTGTCATGGGCTGACATTTTTTAAGTACTTGGTTCTTAATGCCTATAACCAGCCCTGCACAACACTATGAAATATGTGAAATATATTCCCCCTTACATGGACATTCCAACAACTGAAAAAAAAAATCCGGATATTTAACATTTTAGAGATGAAAATTTTTGCACTTGAACATTGCCACACCCTACACAAAGTAACATACTAAAGATCACCCAAAAGCCTCCAACCTAAGAAAATATTTACAATGTTACAAATATCATTTCGGAAAAATATCAAAAGGTTTGGAAACAAACTTCTCAGAAACACTCGAACACCAGGGAAAACATTGGAAAATATCAGCAAGCATAAACTTGGACCTGAAAAAGTCAGAAAACTTGAACCAAGATATACAATCTATGCATCGCAAATTTCCCAACAAGAAACAAGATTTCTACTGTATACAGTAAATCTCCAGCCCCTTCAAGCCCTACAACTATTTGACTGAAGGCCTAAAGGGTTAGCATGCTTGTTACATCACCAATATCTAGGGTTTGTTTTCAGAGAATTACAAAGGATCTAACCATATACCCATCACAAGCTATTTGACTTAACCTAACGATTTGGCAAGTCGCAAAAGATGTAGAGCTGCAGAAGATTAAGAATTATAAACAATGGATAGTAAGGAGAAACAAAAGACAGATGGTCCAGGAAGCATAATTTCATAAGAAATAAACTTTAAGTAATGAAAAATATTCCATTTTTCATTTTTCTTTTCCATTTTTCATCACTCCAGAGTCCAAACCAGATCAAATGCCTCCTTCAGTTTCATTGAATGGACTAGCCTGAGCGAAGGTTTGGTTTTGACATGGTGGATCCCATGTAAATTTCAAGGTGAAATTGATAAACATTGTTTCTAAATCAACTCATTCACCAAAAAAGTTACAGCTAAGCCTAAGATTAGAAACATAAATGATAACAGGTTTTATCATTACAAGAAAAATAAACTAGCAAATTAAATCAAAGGAAACAAAAATTGTTTAACAAAAAAAAAATCGTTGAATTTTTCTCAGACCCATGTGTACTGGCACCCTTTAGCATGCATTTCGATGTGAAAATTGGTGTTAGTTTACCTGAATTGCTTGGACAGTGCTCCAGCTACAACACTTTTTCCTTCAGTAGAGCAGTTCATACTACAGAGTTTGGAGCTGTAATATTAATTTTTGTTTTTCAAATTTGATAAAACTATAGATTATGTATTGACTGGTTCAATTAAAGTGTTTGTTGTTTTATTTATAAGTAGTACATGTTTGTAATTTAAGTACTCCTGAGACTCAACGACAGTGAATTGGAAAATCTTAAAGACACAGTTTGCTTTTGCAGGTGAAAAGGATCATCAGGAACCATAATTGTATCGTACTTCAAAGAAAAAAGAGTTGGATCTTCTTCTAGGATACGTCTATGATAAAATGTTAGATATGGAAAGAGCCATAATAAGATATTTGGAATTGCAGCTTTAACCTTTCTCAATGCATTTGCATATGACATCAAAGTTCATATGGGAGCTAGACTGCATGCTCTCATTGGAATTAGTTGCATAAGAGTACATGTATGTCAGGCTAGTGCTCACTGCAGAGTATGCACTTGAGATAAAAAAAGGCAATCACTCATTTTATGTAGGGAACAATGCCTTCTCCCTCTCAGAAACCCTTGCAAGCATTGACATCCTGCCTATATAGAACATTGATGGAATTATTATCCCTGTGATCAAAAGGTTAATACATCATAAATTGGAAACTAAGGAATCTAATCTACCCTGGACTGGACTGGTTTTCCGTTGTTTGAAATGTTTTTGGAAATTTCTATAATTTGCACCAACATCTGATGATATCTTTACTCACGTTGTTCCTACCCTGTCTCTAAGCGCCCTCCTTTTTCCGCTTTAAAGCCTGCAATGACATTTATTGTGTTCCAATGCTGATGGTGCATGTTAACTTGAGGTGCGTAGAGAGGGTGTTTCGTGCCAGGAGTGTTGAAGGTTATTATATATATATATATATATATATATATATTGTTACTAGAAAATGTGGGAATTATGTCTAGGTCATGACATTTCTTTAAAAAAATTCAAGTCTGCAATTTTTTTTTAAAATTTTAATGTTGTCCTTTTGAAATGAGTAGATTTCTTCCCATTTTGTTCCCTCAATATTGGGAAATTATTAGAGTTTTAAGATTTCTATGTTTTGTGTGAGTGGACTGAAAAAACGGATTTTCCACAGTATTGAAAAGGAAACTGTAGAAGTTTCCAATGCCAAAACACATCCAAAAAAAGAAGAAAAAGGAATTAAATACTTTAAAATGACATCTATATATCAAAGAGATTCGTAAATGAGATGGGTTGGAGAAATATAGAAATTCCTAAATGAGATAGGATGGACAGAGATAGGTAGAAGAAAATTAAGTAAACAAGTAAGCAAGCATTGACATCCTGCCTGTACAGAATGTTGATGGCATTATTGTCCCTGTGATCAAAAGGTTAATACACCAGAAACTGGAAACTAAGGAATCTAATCTATCCTGGACTGGACTGGTTTCCTCTATGTGCTAAAGAGGGCAAACCCAAAATTTTGTTGCATCGCCACTGTTAACATCTAGAGACCTCTATTACCCTTCATTTGTAAAACAGATTGGATGTAAGGCTAAAATCAGACTTTTTGCAGCTCACACAGTTGTCAAAGAATATGCATATTGTTGCATGAAGAGTAGGCCTGACATTAAAGAATATCAGGTATTTGTACATTTTTTGTCAAATGACCCAACCCTCCCTGAACAATGTTGGATTGGGCTTCTCCAAAATCATACACTTCTACATACATGTGTGCTCTCAAAGGACTACAAGCTATTTCAGGATGGAACTCAATCAATAGCCATTGGATCAGTTGTGCTACCATATCTATATGAAGTCAGACCAATTATTCTTCAATCTAGTGCTTTGGATACAACCCCAACAAAGTTTCGGCATGGAAACCCTTACACCCAAAATAACAAAGAAATGAATTCACTGGATACCAACACGTCTGGTTGCATCATGGTTCAATTGGGAATAAAATATTTTAGTTTTCTTTAGGGCCTTGCAATACTGATTTTGTGTGAGAAATACCATGAAAAATCATTATCATCCTCCAGCTCCTGCATATACATTATAAATGGAAAACTAGCTCAAGATATCCATAGAAATGTACACTCCAGGTTGCTCTCAAAACAATACTTTTATGAAAAAGAAATGCTTTCTTGCAAATTTTGTCTAGAGATCTTGCAGATAATTATATGAGCAGTCACTTTAGTGTTATCAATCTTGGAACAGGTTCTTAAGTTTTATTCGGATGATCGCATAAAGAATGAAATATTTTTATTTATTGCACCTGAGCTTTGTATGTACTGCAACATTTTTGGAAATGATAACTCTGATATTCCTAATCATGGTGATCTAATAGCTACCTTTTTAGGAATTGTTGGAAGCCTTGAGTATTGGCTGGCTCACAGGTTGTTACTTTCAAATGTCCCAAAAAACAGGTTGAAGCATGCTAAGCTTTTGGACAAGTGTTTGGAATTTTTGAATGAACAAGAGCATTTGGTGGTTTGTGCATGTGCTCATGAACAACTCATTTCCATGAAGAACACTGAAACTGATGTGCAAGTTCCCGCTGTTGGGGACCTTCTTGCTATGCTACAACAAGAGATTCTTGTAAACACTATTGAGATGAAGGAATATGACAACGCACCAATAAAATTTGACAGGGTTTTAGAAATCTCATTAAACAAATTTCTGAAAATCGATGCTACAGGTTATGATGCCTTGCAAATTTTTCAAGTTGATAAGCATCCAAGTAGCATGGGCATTGGAAAATCCAAGGAAGGATTTTTGTTATTTAGCATGCTTAATAAGTGTGTCATTGCCATGGGCTGATGTAATTTAAGGACTTGGTTCTTAAGGCCTATATTAGATCTCAACATTTTGAATGGTCGTCTCAACGCTATACCAATGCTCCACCATTGTGATGAAATGATGCAAGCCTAGCACAACAATATTCCACATCTACTTGATATTTCAGTGTCTAGGTTATTTGTCAACATTGGATGATTGGACAACAATTTCAAAGAGTACGAGTTCCATTTTACATACAAGGAAAATTTTTGAAATTGGGATTTCAAAGAGCATGCAGGAATGATCAATTTGAATATTGTAAGACAAGATTTTACATGCATTACAATTGAGATTTTCCATATCTATGAAGTTTGAACTGATAAATAGAGTCTTTCACTTTAATTAAAGCAATAGAAATAAATATGGAATGATGATTTCATCCTGGATTTTTCTATATTTGGATGAATTGAAGGAAATATACAAGGGCTTGTTTGAGGAGATTTCAACACTTGATCTAAATTTCCTTCCATGCCAAGCTAATAATACCAAACACGGGTCCATTATGTATATACCTCAAATTGGTTATCAATGTGCCTTTCTGGACTAAAACTCAACAATAGTGAATTGGAAAATCTTAAGGACACAGAGTTTGCTTTTGCAGGTGAAATGGATCATCACGAATCGTACTTTTATCATACTTCAATGACAAAAGAGTTGGATCTTCTTCTTGGATATTTCTATGATAAAATATTAGATATGGAAAGATCCATAATAAGATATTTGGATTTGCAGCTTTAGCCCTTCTCAATGCATTTTCATATGACATCAAAGTTTGTTGAGGAGCTGGATTGCATGCTCTCATTGGCATTGGTTTCACACCAGTACATGTATGCCAGGCCAGTGCTCACTGCAGAGGATTCACTTGAGATAAAAAAAGGAAATCACTCATTTTCTGTAGGGAATAATGCCTTTTCCCTCTCAGAAACCCTTGCAAGCATTGACAGCCTCCCTGTACAGAATGTTGATGACACTATTTTCCCAGTGATCAAAAGGTAAATATATAAAAAATTGGAGACTAAGGAATCTAATCTATCCTGGACTGGTTATGTCTAGATTTCTTACAGCAGAAAACCATCATACGATGAACAAGGGGATCCTATTAAGTCCAGCCTTGGAGTATTAGCAAATAGAAAAGTGGCAACAAAGGAAGTGGAAGATGTCAAACAAAATGTCACATAGGAAAATTTCAAACATAATGTCAGGATACCAAAAGCACATGTCTGAATTAATGGAAACTTGGAGTTAATGATGATCATCCATATATATGCTCAGTCAAATAAGCCTAGATTATTTATTCCCTGATGGACTTTCATGTGCTACAATACAAAAATAGCTTTCTATCAAGAGTCAAGACAGTATCAACGCCTATATCTACTCAATCCAGAGAAGGGTCCTAGAAATCCACAATAAAAGAGGTTGTGGCTCCAAAACTTGACATGTTGGCTAAGTCCTCAAAATATATGTGGAGGCTTTTGTAATACAAAATTCGATTCAAAACTTGTTCCCGTAGTAAATCTGGGAAATTGTATTTGTGTTGTTTTCAAAAAAATTGTTATTCCTACAGTCCTATGTCAGATAATAATACTTTTCAATTCATTTATAGTAGCTTTTCATTTACACATTAATTATTACATCATGCCATTTCCCAGTTTCCTACAAATTTGTAAATGACATTTTTAAACATGTACCATTTCCCAATACCATATGCACTTCTTGATTCCTGGTGGCAAGAATCACATTAAGTGGCAATGTTTTGTTGTTTAATTGTGTTTGTATGGTGAAGTGTGGACCTTAAAAGTGTATATATGGTAGATATCCATTCTTCCCAACCCAAATTGCCCTGCAATAATATTGTACCACCAATTGATTCTATAAATAAGGTCAATCTAGTACCACAAAGATGACACCATATTTCATGGTTTTACAACTCATATTCTAACTGAAATTATATCAAATGATAGAACACAGTTATAGGTTGAAGTACTTTTTCCACTTAAAAAGCATTTGATACTAGCCAACATGATGGAAATGCACTAGTGAGGTCGATGGAATGTTAAGCCAGCACCAGAGTTCCATTCTTTTAATGCTCTCAATAACTGATTTGTTGGAGAAGGGCCATTTGATAGGAAAGGGGCAAGCAAACTTTAGGAAAGATTATCAGACCATGTAGCACATATCCCAGTCTTCGCTCTCAAAAAAGACTTCCATTTTTTTTACTAGCATAACTTCCCATTACCTCGAAGGACAACACTCTAATTACTAAATGAGAGTTATAAAAATACTGAGACACATTAGAGGACAAATCATACAGAAAGACGTGTAGCTATAGAAGTTCGTTCTTTAAATAGAGAAAATTTTCCTTCCATGTTTTTGACAAATAATGTAACTTCCCACTACCTAGAGAGACAGTACTCTAATTACTAAATGGGAGTTACAAAACCGATTGGACACATTAGAGGATCAAACATATTAAAAGACATGTCCCTATGAAAGGAGATAGTAATGGACCCAAAAAATTCTTATAATTTAGATTAAAACACCCATGATTTTCTCCCTACTCGGTGAAATTGTATCAACTTTTGAAAAAACAAATTTCACCATATTTACAGACCATCAAAAGTCATAGAACAATCTGAATCCCCTTCTGATGTAATTGGATTGATACAGATAGTAGAGACACCTTCTTTCCAAATTGTGAAATGGCCTTTATTGGTTGTTGAAGGAGAACAATGATATGCTGCCAGTGGTCATGGGTCGTTCTATTGAAGAGGAGATGTCATCCATATAAGTTATTGCATGATTAGTAAAAAATCCAGCTCTATTTCATCTTTTGGATAGTTGGTCAACATAATTTATAATTGTAATGATTTCAAGATGTACAATTTTCTAAACTATTTCAATTTCCTCTAAAAGGAGGTAACAAAATCACTTACTTTTTTAGTTTATTTTAAGGAGTAAAGTAGAATAGATGGAGGAGGTTTTCTAGCTGTACAAGTATTCACAGAATCATAACTCCACCATTTTTATCTCCAATCTCGCTATTCTCTCATTGATACTCCTGAACTTTAGAAGAAACTGGTTTTAATTGACCTCAATAATCCTTTTCTCTTCTAGAAACCATGTAGTAAAAATTTTCTGCTTTTTATATGCAGGCTTTTGAACATGTATAGTTAAAATTTTCAAGATGGTTTTGTCCTCTTTGATGTAATATTAAAATTTTTTGACCCTAGGGGCCATGGCAGCTCACATCAAGATAATCATATGTTGGTCACCTCATAGACTAAAACAATACCTCTTCTCACTTGAATAAGAATGTAAACCTACCAACCTTCTTCATAGCTCTAAGAACCATACGAAATTCAATGAAACTATTATCCAAAACAATAAAATGTATCTTGACAATGTTGAAATTAGATATTGATGTTTCTTTGATTTTGGTCTTATATATATTTTAGCATAAAACACATCAAAGCAGATCTCTCTAGACCTCAGTAGACTGATACATCTCTGTTTTTCCTTCAGAGACTACTCCTAAGTACAGTAAGGCATGAATAGCTTGAATGTGAATTCAATACAAAAAAAGAAAATTTTCAAATATTCAATATAACCACTGGACATATTATTAATATCCATGATAAGGGAGGAGTCCCCTGACAGAATAATCTTGGAAATGTTGGTGTTTTTCAAGACCCACAAGGGTACAAGATAACAACAAACAATTGAAAAGAAAGCATCCAATCCTTTCTGCAATAGAAATTTTCTAAGCCTGGACATATACTAGCAACAAAGGAACCAATCTTCAAGTTTTGATGCCAAACAAAATATGAGCTGAGATGAGAGCATGACTAGAATTGCACACTTCAATTGTCAAGAAACATGTCTTGATAAAGATAACCACCAAGGTTTAGCAATATGATGTTGGTGCCATTGATTGTTGAACTTCGTTGATGTTGGTGGTAATGATTTTTGAACTCGTCTACCATGGCCCTAACAAAAATGTATCCTTCACTCAAAGGAAAATAATTGGTTAGGAATGCTAAGCTTTTTCTACCACATTATAAGGTTGAGGGGATGAACCCTTCACTCAAACCAAAATCATTGGTTAGGCATATTAAAAGGTTGAGAAATCCAAGTCTGAAGACTTTGAGCTAGATGATGTTTATGTTTCTCTTTTTGATGATTCCAGTTCTAGTAGTGTCGAATCAATGATGAGTTTCATAAGTGGTCATGTAGATCAGTGATTTGTAGTTTTGATGTCTAGTTTTGCTGCTACTACTACCAATACTATTGAGGTTGCAGAGGAATCTTAGGAGTCCTCAAACTCTAAGCCAGATTATTTATGTAGCCCATGTTGATGCTCCCATGTCTAGTAGTAGTGATGAGTTTGATTATGATGGGGAGTGATCATGTTGATCACTGATATGTAGAATTGTAGTAGGTAAGTAGCCCCATAGCTTGTAGCATTGTTTTTGGACTCTAAAGTCCATTTATAGCCTCATTGATTATGTTTTTTGTTGTTGATATGTATTGCACTCGGTTCCATTTTGATATATTCACCTTTTCATGGTATATAGATGAAAACAATTTGCATATTTTATCTCTATTGGTTTTGAATCATGGTTTTAAATCTTAAAAATAGTTTTTTCATTAAAAAATAATTATTTCATGTATTTTTTTAAAGCCAGGTTCATTGAGGTCTATTAAAATTGGAAACTAGGGCCAAATTCCACCATTGGATAGCTCATTTGTTGGAGATTATTATTGCATTGAACTCCTCATTTCAGAGGACCAAAATCGACCTAAAAATCATCAAATTTGGACAAGTAGAAGTGTGTTTTTGAATTTATGCCCACTCATGTTCAAATTGTCAAGGTTGACCTCATCATAAAAAAGCCCAACAGTCACATCTTTTGACCTTAAAAAATTTGTATATATAGAGGGGCCTTCAACCTCATTTGCTACATCAAAGGGATCCAATTTATATCTAAGATAGTTGAGATCTTGAGGAGGATGCAGGGTTGTCTAATTTGGGTTTCTTTTTAAACAACTAGGGTCGAGATTCATCAGATAAACAACTGCATGACTTGATGAAATTTTAGGGTAACTTGTATGGGTAATCCTGCCATTACAGGTCTGAACTCAACCTCGGAAAGTTAGGTCATGTTTGGGTACTGACTTCAAGCCGACCTATGATCAATTTAAGGAAAAATTTCTCCCTTTTTGTGTCCACACTTCAGAGCCATTACTCCATGTAGGTCCGCAGGCATGCACAATGTTAGATAGAGGGGCCGAGAAACCTATCTTGGGTTCAGATAAGTTCTAAGGGCCAGCGATGGAAAACCTCTTGCTTGCCAAGGAAATTTTCGGTTGAAAGGAGGGTTTCTTGATCAGTTGAATGGAACGATAGTGGATTTTAGGAAACCCTAGCCATATCTTAGTTGACTACTGTTAACAACATGATGATATTGCAGTTTTTGACTATTCACTTTTCCAAGGGAAGTCATATTGGATATTCAAATTGGCATATCATTTTGACTTTAAATTATAGTCCTCTCTCTCTTTGTTGAACATTTTATATTAGGCACCTATCAGTGTTAGGCACCTCACATGGTTTTGAATCCATCGTACCTCTTTTGGCTCATCGCATATGTAATTTTGCATTCTCAGCACATTGGCACATAAAATATGTCTCCAGCAATATATTTAAAGAGCGGGAAATGTTTTGGTATGACAAAGCCATATAGAAATCAGTGTATGGTTTCAGATATGATTATTGCATATGGTATTGATGTCATCTTAGCCGTGTAAAATTATCCACATTGTATGCATAAAATAGATACTCTAATTATAAGAAGACATTATGGCATTGCGTATATATATTGACATGGTTGCTGCAATATGTGCATGACATCATATTTGTAGGCAGAGCAATATTGGCGTCAACAATCAACATATATACATACATTCAGTCAATATTGGTATATGCATGGCATTCTTGCAAGCCCTGAAACAATTATGGTATTTTAAAAAGCTATTAAAGTATGGAAATTCTAATCAAAGTTATGATCAGTCATGGCCTTGGGTAGTATGTTGACATTTGTTTCTTATATCTCTCTGTTGAACTTCTGAGTTTCTCTTCCTCTCATAGCCTAGAAAAGAAGAACCTTAGTTTACTATTTTTCTAGACACAACTACAACTCAACTCATAAAGAAAAAGAAGCCAAGGCCCCTATGTTGATGGATCGTTAGTAAGGCTCCAGAGCATTAATGCATATGTACATCATACAGTGATAAATGATGAATGTGAACCAAGTCCTGCACACTCTACAATGACATGATCTATACTTCTTATATCAATTGAGCCGACTTTTGGAGATTTTCTGACTTACATAGCTATAGGCATCAAGCGATGAAAGCATTCGATATTTATAACACAGTTAACCATCTTTCAGTGTTTCTAAACTAAGCCTTAAGTAGCAGAGAAGAGCTTTTGTTGAAGACATGTTTGTAAGCAAAGATCTTGGATCATTCGAAAGGAATCATGCTCCTGGAAGTTTTAAGACCTGAAGCTATCATATAACCATGTAAAGTGAATATTGTTGGTTACCTCACAATGATATATGGCACAGTTCTACTATGTGTGACACTTCTCTACATCTCGACATCATCTATGATCTCTTTTCAAGTACAGTATTATGCATGATATTACTACAATCAAGTAGCCATAATGATATATTGTAGCCCCAATAAATTGATGATTGTATTATAGCCTTGTTCACTATCGAAGTTGTGAATAATATATATGGAAACATTGGATAGATTATCTTTTGAAGAAGCTACAGGGATCTTCTCGTAAAAGAATTTGCAGCACCTTAGATTTTGAAAAGGGGTGCAACACTCTTGAAACCCTTTTTTTTAAAAGAACAACTAAGTGAAGAAGTGCATGGGACTTTGGAGAATATCTCTATAACAATGCTTATCAACATGAAAACTGAGGTTCCTTGAAGAAAGTGCATGACAAATTCTATACGAGCACAATAAGCAGATGAGATGTTGATTTTGACATTTGTCACCTAGCGATGGAGGATAATTCAGATATTTTGAAATAATATCATGGGAGGATTTATTCTACCTAATTAAAGAAGAACCATGACGATTCTTCAAAATTTTCCTCTTTGACCTTGAGCTTCCTTGAAGTTTATTGTTGCTGTTGCCTCATGAAAAGGCTCATCCCTTGCTTGAGAAGCTCGTAATTGAAAGCTAGATGATCACGTGAAACAAGTCTTAAGAGGAAGCTATAGAATCCTTGGCAGTATGACCTGATGACTCTTCTTGCCAAATGTTTATTGATAAGGGAAATAACTCAGATATATCCCTATTATTTGAAAGTCTGCATGGAAGTTGCATGATCATGAATTTTCTATGTATATCTAGAATAAGTTACACTGAGCCATAAAGGTGTAGATATTGATGATATATGATTGATGACCCTCTCAAAGTAAGAGGGATCTGACCTAGCCTTGATAATCTATTTCATGCACTTAAGATTCAATGAAGAAGTTGTGATTCTGCATATGCATATCTTGTGGGATCCCTGACGTCCTAGATAAATTCCTTGTTATGAAGACTCTATCTATATATTTATAGTTGCTTAGTAAGATATCTCAGTGATTCTATTGTCTATAATTTGAGGTACACAAATGAAATCCAAGATTCCATGAATATTCTGATGTTGGATCGGTTGGCAGTATGATGGATGGAAAGAGTACATCTAGTACTATATCTCTTGATTTGGTTGCTCTGAAAGCACTATTGAGGTTGATTGTATAAAGCAACAAGCATGTATTATTATGAATCCATTTTGGTTGAAGAAGTTCTTCAGTGACCCATTTGAGCACATGTTATATTGCGATATTTTTCAGAGAATCTGTACTCCACATAAATTGGGTACCGCTTTAAAATACATTAGAAAGCTACCTAGATTCATAATTGTTGAATTAACAGATTACTTTCTTCAGAGAGAGGCTGGGAGTTGTGGATAGACCTTGCTAGGAAGTTCATGGTTGAACATTGATCTTTGGGGTCTCCTGGGGACCTAGGGTACTTCTTGAGAGCTATGAGCGACCATATGGTGAGTGGTTCACCTTCCCCTATTGGTGCGCTATGTATAGGGTGAGTGGTTCACCTTCCCCTATGATACCCCATGATGGTTGACATGTGAGTAGGGTGAGTGGTTCACCTTCCCCTATGATTGATGAGATATGCATAGGATGAGAGGTTCACCTTCTCCTATGGCATAAGAGTAGGATGAGTGGTTCACCTTCTCCTGTGGATACCTAGTGAGAGATGCATTCAAGCATCTGCTTTTCGATATGTCGGTAATACGTGGTTCATCCTTTCCCCATATGTAGGATGCTCATTCCCTATGATTGATGTTGACATGTCGGTGAGACGTGGTTCACCCTTTCCCCACATGTAGGATCCTTCTTACGATTATTGATTAGCATGCATGTGGGACATGGTTTATCCTTTCCCTACTCTTGTTTTGCATGCGTGTAGGATGTGGTTTATCCTTCCCTATGTATGGTTCTGACATGTATTTGTATGATGTGGCTTCTCCTTTCCCTATGTATGGTTGTGACATGTGTTTGTAGGATGTGGTTTCTCCTTTCCCTACGTATGGTTGTGAACTGTGTTTGTAGGATGTGGATTATCCTTTCCCTATGTGTGGTTGTGAGCAGGATGTGATATATTCTTTCCCTGCTAGTGTTCCTGCATCATCCTACCCATGTAGTCCAGGACACATGGGAAGTGCCTCTCATCTGGCCAATGAGTTGGGAAAAGTGGTTGGGACCATAACACTACTGATGGATGCATCATGTACTGTCGCACTCCCTATGTATAGGATGAATGATGTTCAACAAACTTGATCACTTGAGATCAAGTCTGATTACAATTTTACATCTGGTTATATGGAGTCTGGACTGACTTTTTTCATTGGAGAGTGGTAAGGTCTTGTGACTCACTCTCGATCGATTCTTCTTCATTATTCTTATCAATTTTCAGTAGAGTAGAGAATAGATAATAAACAGAGATGGCACGTGATGTCAAGATATTTCATGATGACTGAATGGCATGATAAAATATCAAGTGGAATTCTCCCTAGTTGAGAGGGAGTGTTAAAATTAGAAACTAGGGCCAAATTCTACCATTGGATAGCCTATTTGTTGGAGGTGATTATTGAATGAACTCATCTTTTTAAGAGGACCAAAATCAACATAAAGATCATCAAATTTGGACAAGAAGAAGTGTGTTTTTGAATTTATGCCCACTCATGTACAAATTGTCAAGGTCAGCCTCATCATCATAAGTCCCAACAATCATGTATTTTTTCCCTTAAAAATTGCATATATAGAGGTGCCTTCAACCTCATTTGATACATCAAAGGACTCCAAATTATATCTAAGGTAGCCAAGCTCTTGAAGACGACAAAGGGTTGTCTGTTTTGGGTTTCTTCTTCAACAACTAGGGCTATGATTCCTCAAATAAACAGCCACAGGACTTGATGAAATTTTAGGGAAACTTGTATGGGTAATCCTGTCATTACAGGTCTGAATTCAACCCTAGAAAGTCAAGTTATGTTTGTGTATTGACTTCGAGCTTATCTATGGTAAATTAAAGAAGAATTTCCCCCTTTTTGTGTCTGCACTTCAGAGCCATTACTCCAGATAGGTCTGCAGGCATGCAATAGGTTATATAGAGGGGTCGAGAATCCTATCTTGGGTTCAAATCAATTCTAAGGGCTATTGCAGTTTTGGGCTATTCAATTGTCCAGGGGAAGTCATATTAGATCTTCAAATTGGCAAGTCATTTTGACTTTAAATTATTGTCCTTTCTCTCTCTGCTAAAAATTTGATATTAATAATAAGATGAATTGATCAAGGGTTTTCCATTTCTTGGGGTTTTTTCCCTGGCTTGTGCCATATCCTTGTGTACTCTTGTCTTGTCTTGTCTACTGCATCTTTCATCTATGTTCTTTCTTCAATTACTGTCATTATAACGATGTATTATGTGATTGCTAATGGAAAATCAGGCTAATATGGATCCCTGAAGTAACTTCCTGTTGAAGCCTAGAAAATCTCTGCTTCAAACATTGGAGGAAAACCACCCGGTCGGGACCTTAAGACAGCTCCTTTTCCGTTTGGGATGGTGGCTCCGACTGGATTTAAAGGACCATTTTCCTTATAACTAAGTGGATTGAATTGAATGGGTGAAAATGGGACTAAATTGACAGAATAATAAAA
The DNA here is from genome assembly GCA_034641835.2 of Pinus albicaulis. Lineage (NCBI taxonomy): Eukaryota > Viridiplantae > Streptophyta > Pinopsida > Pinales > Pinaceae > Pinus > Pinus albicaulis. Next base: position 1,061,925,627 of record CM076578.1, on the reverse strand, counting down.
CTATCTAATCTAAACTAAATGCTGATAAAGAAATTCTAATTTTAACCCGGGTAATAATATGTGAATACAACTTAGGATTGTTTCAATCTAATAATAACCATGAAAATGTATTATTAATTAAATTGAAATGTGCAGAAACGAATAAAGATAACTCTGTTTAATAAATTAAACAGAGTTATATTAGCATATTGCATTCATCATTATATACCATTCATATATGTATATAAATGATAATATTCCAATTATACTCAGAAATGATAATATAAAAAGGAAATATTATGAAAATCAAATATATAAATGATAGCAAATTCTTCAAATGAATACCATATAACAGAGACAATCAACAATGAACAGATAAAAATACCTCATTCATCTTGCAGACTGTCAAACGAAATGTGATACTCTGATCTAGTAACTCCGATGTAAAATTAAATCCAAAGGCATAAAAATGCAACACTTCAAAGATAATTTGAGCACAAAAATCACCAGATGTGATCTTTCATATAAATATAATAAGGAATGAAGTACAGAAATGTTAGCTCCAAATCCCAAAAATATTACAACTTCCGATCCTTCTCTAAATGCATGAGAAGGATTTAAATAATAAATTACATAACAAAATCCTAATAATACTGCTACAATCTATCAAATTAAAACTGAAATGCTATTTTGAATAAAACTGATTCATTGTTTTTCTCCTTCGCTTGATGAAGCCAAGTTGCAAATGTTCAACATATCTCGGAGTCTTGGTGGATGACTCATCTCAGTATGCAACTGTCCAGCATAGGTGGCATCAGAAAATTCTGGAATTAGACAATCGACAGCGTTTGATAGCAGTTTGATAGCTGTCTGTTGATTGTTTGGCTTGATCACATGAGTCCACATACTATCCCAGGATATAGTTTGAAGTTTGCCGATTTGAAGACTTTTCCTTTCCATTTCTTCTCTCCACCTGTCTTCAATCTCTTTTATCTTTGGCAAACTGCCAGGAACACAGTCTGAAATGAGATTAATTGAATATAAGCTGTCATTTATGAATTGCGTGAGATTATTCATTATATTTCTGGCCCTTGATATTGCTCTATCAGATTTCATTAATTGATGTTCCCATTCTGTAAACAAGATTTCTTTGTGTTTTTCCTCTATCCTAGGAAGATTTGTTTATTTTCCCTTTTCTGTATCCTGCCAGTTGAGAAACTCAGAAATCTTTTCATCGGCATCATCTATTTCTTGTCTAAGAGTTATGATAGTTTGGATCAAAGATGAAGTAATCTCACAAAAAGGTTCTGCTTGTGGCAGTTTTGAGCAAAATTCAATTAACTGCTGAGTCAATAATTTATTAGCCTCAAGGGCTTCCGATTTGAATTCATTTAACTTTGGATAACCTTTAAACTTATCCAAAGTTGCTTGAAATTCCTTTTCTTGAATCATTCTTGCCTTTTCCTCATTTTGTAACAGACTCTGTAACTTAGAAATTTCTTCATTTAGCTGCTTTTGTTTGCCTAAAAGCTTTTCATCGACCTTCTTCTTTTCTTCAGCAAGCTGTTTCTCCAATTCTTTAGACCTGAATGTCTGATCCTGTAGTTGTTGTTGCAATTGGCTGATCAGTTGCTGATTCTCCTTAGCTTGTTCTTCCAGTGAAGCTATGTGAAGATCTTTCTGAGTTATTAGTTGAGAAACTTCTACCACTTTATTCACTGTTGCAGCACTATAAGCTCCTGTATACTGGGACAATTTTGTAAGGTCTTCAAATGGATTCATTTCATTGTTCTTATAAACAATATTCATCAACTCCTCTGATGGAGTAGAAAATATACCCTGTTCTGTTTTTCTTTTCTTTCTTTGTCTTTTGACAACAGCCTTATGTTTAGGGCTGTAAAACACATCCAAAGGAGGGATTTCCTCACCTTTTAATACAATATGCCCTGTAGGATGTTCAGGAATGATTTCAACATCCTGCTCTATTTGTTCTGAACCTTTATCCTGCAATCCAAGCTGTTGAGAAAACTGATCATATTGATTTAATAGCTGAGAAGAAATATCAAGATTAGTGGAAACCGTAATCTCCTTAGTTATTTCTTTTCCTTTCTCTTTATCTATGCTCTGCTTGGTGCTTTTGTCATCTGATCCATCCTTTTGATTATGCACCTCATCATTGATATTTGTGCATTTGTCTGTCATTTGAGCAGTATTTCCCTTTGGGGCATCAGGTTTGTCAATAGTGACCACTTTTTGAGTTTGTACAGTCGGCTGGTTGACAGCCGATTGTGTAATGATTTTTCTGGTAGATGTTTCTACTAGCGTTTGGCCGGATGTACCTTCTGTCTCTGATTTTTGGATTTGAGTTCTCAGCTGGTCCAGAGGTACTCTCAACAATCTCTGGCTTCTATATAAGAGAAATTTATTTATTTCCTCCTGTTGAAATTTAGACTTGACTAAGTCAAAAATTCGAGGAAAATTATCTAATGAAACAAACAAATCATCGAACATATCTGGTTCATGCTCAAAAACGAGCAATTGAAACTGAAGCAGTGACATCAAATGCTATCTTTTTTGGATCATATTGTCTTCCAGGAATGGTTGCAAATTTACAACCTCTTATCTTGGAGACTTCTTTTTCTGCATGCTTAAAATCATTTAGAGTGAACTGACCACAATTGAGTGGAAATTGAGGCCACATTCTCTTTTTACTGTTATTCAATGACCTAGATATTCCTTCAACGGTCAATTGATAGGAAACTTCTTGAGCAAGAAGTTTGTCTGGAACAATCAGTGGAAGAACATGTGGCTCCACTATACTACCAAAAACCCTGACGTATGTGAATTTTTCCTCCCCAAACCAATCTCCGATTGCAGATAGGTCGGCCTTAGCTTTATCAGAAAATCTAGGAGGAAAGCGATTAAAAATGGTTTGGAAAACAGGGATGAGGAAACCATGACAGATTCTATATACATTATCTTGGAAATGAACCTTCCAAAGCAATTTATGATAAATATGAATTGGAACAGGGTCTTTGGGAGTCCATTTCCATCCAAATAAGGGAAATTCGGAATTGAAACAAATAGCATCAAGAATATAGGCACAAAAGAAAAAGGGAGTAGAATTTCCAGCATCTTTTTCTTGTCTGTATTCAAGGATCCTATTGGCCATTCTATCAGAAAGAATAACAGCCCAATCCATAATGTCGGAATTCACAGCTGCTAGGATTAATGGGACCATTTGTATAGAAAACCTAGTTGAATTATCATTGCCAAATAACCTACACATCATGGCAGCTGCATAGCAATATGGAGGCAGAAGAGAATCTACAGAATACATACCGGATGCTTCATTTCGGTGCTTCTCTGGGTTTTTCCTCCAATTTCTGATAGGGTCGGATTGGACTTTGTTATCATCAGCAAATTCTTTGATAAATTCCTTGTTATACACCTTATGTGGGTCTGGAAGGTGGTACATTGCTTTCAAGTCTTCTGCTTTAAACGAGCCGAAAGGCACTCCAGATGCTGAAACAAACATTCTATCTTGTATCTTTACACTGTCAATAACCCATCGAACTACATCGTAGTAAGGCATGATGCTCGCTCTAGCTGCAATTCGATGTAGAAATGAATTTGCAAGTGTTCTTTCGTTGATATCAGAGTCAGAATCCGAGCTATCCTCGTCTGGAACTGATGCCTTCTCCACTGTGACCTTGGGGTCTAATTTTTCCAACAGGTTGTAGACTGTGTCCCATGTCATTTTCCCAAGACCTTGGCATGATGTATCTGTGACTAGCCTTAGCTTTATGGGCTTCTCTTTTGAGACTGTAGGAGTCTCGACAAACTTCACTGGTAGAGCAGTTTTGTTTCTTCTTCCTCTCTTTGACATTTCTGCGTCTGCTACAGCTTCCTTTTGTCTGTGAATGAAAAAACTTGTTGTTCTTTGGCTCTGCAAGACAATAAACTCTCAGTCGTGATCAACAAGCCACTCAAACGGAATGATTTATGAATTTATGGTTTTCATTCATTTGTTTCGTATATTGCGTAAATGCTCCTTTTGGGTCACACTTAAGTATTTAAAACCAAATCACAAACCATATTCATTTGATTCGTTATTGAATGCCTTCGTACCAATAAAGATTTGGCGCTTGTGATATATTAATATATTCAACAAAAATCTTCGTATGCAAAATAGATGAATCGCATCGGAAGTTTTCGAATGACAAAATGAGTATCACAATACGTTTGTCCCAATTGATCGATTACGATTGCAGATCTTTCCGATCTCTAATGGTGGGGTCTACCATATTTTTTAAACAAATGTTCGATTTTCTTTTAAAGGCGTTTATTATCAAAATGCACATCGGATCGGGAAATTTCGAATAAGCGTAAAAGAGTTTCTTAAATATTGTCCCGATTAATCGATCGCGATTGACCGCATCGCATCGGAAGTTATATTTAACTGTTCTAAATTCTTTAGCGATTAAATTTTCCGATTGGACTAATCGCATCGGAAGATTTGAAAATGGCATATGAAATTTCTTTTGAGGGTTATCTCCGATTCTCCGATTGCGATTGAACTTTTAACTTTGATTTGTTTTTATGATAAGGCCTTGTATATTAGATCGGATCATAAGTTTTTTGAATGTTTGAATATGAAATTTTCCAAAACAATGAATTTTATTTCTAAGTGTTTTATTTCTAAAAAAGAAAGGGCCCCTATTTCTAAATTTTATAAATAAAATTTAGAAAAAGGGAGGGTTGTTGTATAGTACAACAATTGGCGATTCACTTGAAAGAACCAGTTATCTCTGAAAAATAGAATGAATACTATATCTTAAGTAAGTAAATATTTTTAAAGGTAAATAAAAATTATCCTAGGATAATTAAAAATAAAATCTAACTTATGAAAAAGAATAAAAATTATTAACAATCTCTTTCTAGTTTCTTGAGAATAAAAACATTTTGAGTTGTCTTAAGCTTAGATTGGTATTAATAATGAAGTAAGTGGATTTCTTCAAGCTTGGTTTTGATAATATACTCTATTGTCATAGGCATTGCCTCTGTTGCCCGCAAACGTTCATAGTCTCGACAGGGTTACCTTTTAACCATTAACTATTCATTGTCCCATTCAACTAAGATTATGACTTTTTAAAAGATAAATTCATAAGATATGTTATCTCATGTTTTTGTCTTTTTTTTTTTTTTATTTCTTTTTTATTTCTTTTTTAAGAGCCATTGTTCTGGTTTGGTAGCCAGTTGTTAACAATGCCATTCAATAGTTATAATTAAACTGAACAAGATGGCTCGTGATGAGACCCCTTGTCTTATATTAATAAGCCATTACCCTGTTTTGATAGGCAGTATTGGTAATGTCAGTTTTATTATTTCTTATGAATATGGTAAGTCGGCTCATGATGAGACCTCTTATCTCTTAAAAAAATTTTCAATAATTTCTTAGAATTATATTCTAAAAAATCACAACCTAAATGAATGGGGTGAACTAGTCTTATCCTTAAGAATCAATGGATGACAATTTTCTGAGTTTTTTGAGTACCAAGACTTGAATAATCTTTACTTTTATAGATAACTTCTCTCTGCTTAATAAACTTGTAATGATTTACATTTTCCTCAAGTTTTTCCAAAAAGATTATGCAAATAATTGGTATAATCTTTCAAAGTTTAACACTTTATTTAAAACTATCAAAAGAATATAATCATTTCTCTAAAAATTCTTATTTACACTAAAATAAATATTCATAATATTTTTCTTAAGAATTTTCTATCAAATAAACAGTCAATTAGAGACTTATTAACAACCTTTATTTATAAAAACAATAAAAGACTTTGCAAAAAGGAATATGTACAATCTAAGAAGGGGTTACCTCCTTATGAGAAGAATTTCTTTAAGATAAGCCCATTTACAGGAAGAGATTCTCTCTTACCTGTTAGATCTTGGAGCATGAATGTATTTGAGCCTATCTTTTCAACGATCTGAAATGGTCCAAGCCACATTTTTTGAAATTTGGTATGTTTACCTTTTTCTTCATGTGCCTTATCCCATTTTAGAACAAGATCACCAATTGACAAATTTTTTGAGCCGGTAGAACTTGCATCAAAAGAAGATTTCACAAGTTGTTGATGTTTTTCATGAACAATTCTAGCTTTATCTCTCTCTTCTTCTAGTTTAAGGATTTGATCATACCTCAATTGAACGGATGAAGAAGGATTTTCTTCAATAAATTGTACCAGGGCTAATTATGGAAGAGTTAAATTTGATGGTATCACAGCTTCTTTTCCATAAACTAAATTAAAAGGTGAAGTTCCGATTGAAGCTTTCTCTGTAATATGATCAGCCCATAGTGCAAAGATTAAAGATTTATGCCAATTCTTTTGATTTTGATCGATAGTCCTTTTAATAATCTTGATGAGATTTTTATTAGTGGATTCAGCTAATCCATTACCTTGTAGGTAATAATTTGCTGAATATTTGAGTTTAAAACCTCTTTTAACTGCAAATTCAATTAAACTGTTTCCTGAGAAATAAGATGCATTATCAAAGACAAGAGCTTGAGGTACACCAAACCTGGTTATGATAAATTGATCTATGAAATCAATAATTGCATCAGAATTGGCTACCTTGAAAGGGATTGCCTCTACCCATTTTGTAAAATAATCGGTTGCAGTAAGAATGTACTTGTGCTGCTTGGAAGAATGAGGTACTATCTCACCAATAATGTCAAGTCCCCATTGTTCAAATGGTTGCTCAATATTTACTGGTTGCAAAGGAAAAGCTGGTTTCCTTTGTCTTCCACTTGCAGTTTGGCAGATTCTACACTTTCTTACATATTCATGCGTATCTTTAAAAAGGGTAGGCCAATAATAGCCAGCACGAATTATTTTGTGAGCTGTGGTATCACCTCCAAAATGACCTCCTGCTGGTCCATCATGCAACTCCTGCAAAACCTTTTCGGCCTCAGTCTTTTCTAGACATCTCAACAAAATTGAATCATAATTTTTTCTAAATAACACATTATCAATGATCTCATATTTAACATCTTTTAACCTTAAAGCACGTTTTTTCTTATAACTGAGATCAGAAGGAGCATACCCATTTTTTAAGTAATAGATGAGATCAGAATACTGAGACTCAGAATCCGTAACACTTATCTGATTTACTTGAATATCTTGATTTGAATAATCATTCTCTGGTATGTTATGAGCTCCTGCTAATAATCTGCAAAAACCTTGTCCTTTAACAATCTTAGCTGGTTTAATATCAACATCATATTCTTGTAGGGCTGTTACCCAGTTAGCTCGTTTTTCTCCTACTTCTCTCTGAATTAATAATTGCCTCACTGCTGAGAATGGGACAATGATTTTTGTATGAGTTTTTAAGAGAAAAGGTCTGAAATGCTTGATTGATTTGAACACGGCAAAGGCTTGTTTTTCAACATCGGAATAATTCAGTTCAGCTCCTTGCAGATTTGAACTAAAGAATGAAATTGGTGCTTCAATTTTCTGATCATTAAGTTGTGTTAAAACAGCTGCATAAGATGTCTCTGTGGCTAAAGTATACAAAATAAAATCTTTAGAAAAATCCAGAGTACTTAGTGCTGGTGCATTAATGATTGCCTGTTTGATTAACTCAAAGGCTTCTTTTTCTTTATGCCCCCATTTGAATATTGAATTCTTCTTGATCATATTTTGCATAGGTAAAACAATTAAAGAAAAATCAGGAATGAATCTTTTTACAAAATTGATCTGTCCAAGAAATGATTGCATGGATTTTTTGTTATGAGGTAAAGAAATATCAGAGATTTCTTTAACTCTGTCTGGATCAATGTATATACCATCTTTTGATACAACAAATCCTAGAAGTTTTCCTTCATCCAAAGCAAAGAAAGATTTTTTCGGATTTAATGAAATACCAAACCTTCTACATCTTTCAAATATTTGTTTTAGATCATGTAGATGATTGGTTCTGTTTTTTGAGAATACTGTTATATCATCGAGATAAACAACAACTGATTTATTGATCAGACCTTTAAATGCTATGTCCATGGCTCTTTGGAAAGTTGCTCCTGCATTTATTAATCCAAAAGGCATTTTTTGATAAACATAAGTTCCCCATTTCGTTCTGAAAGTTGTTTTCAATCTGTCATCTGGATGAACCAAGACTTGATTATAGCCTGAAAATCCATCAAGAAAGGACATAAGTTCAGAACCAGCTACTTTTTGTAGTATCTGCTCCATGGTTGGCAATGGGAAATTGTCTTTCAAACATGCCTTGTTTAAATTTCTGAAATCAATACAGATTCTTATATCACCATTTTTCTTCCTTACAGGTACCATATTGGAAACCCAATTGGAATGCCTGACAGGAAAAATGATTTTTGCTTTCAAAAGTTTATTAAGTTCTGATTTGATTTGATCTTCAAGATTTGGATGAACTTTCCTTAGCTTCTGTTGAACAGGTTTAATATCGGGAAGCATTGGAATTGTGTGCTGAATAACTGAAGTATCATATGTTTTTAAATCATCATAAGTCCAAGCGAAAACATTTTTGTATTTGTTCAATAGTTTAATGAAGGCATCCATTTCCTCTGATGTTAAATTAAGTCCTAAATTAACATTTTGAGGTTTTGAATCAGAACCAAGATTCACTAATTCAAATTTCAAAGTAGAACTTTGAAGCTTGGTATTAGTGACTTTCTTGAATCTGTCTTTAATATCATACAAGTCCTCCAATCTAACAACAGATTTCAGAATGGGATTTTCATTACTTTTTGAAGAAATTTGTAAATCATGTTCTTCTTCGTCGATAATTTGATCATCATATGATTTCTCAGAAGTCATGAAGTTCAAGATATCTTGATCATGGTAAAAAACTCTCCAATTTGTAACATTGTCTGGGACAGATGGTCTAAAAAGTAATTCTATTGAAAATCTATCTGGGCTAAAATCTTCAGAAGGTATGAGTCTGGAAGAAACATTGGCTAGCAAGTCTGGTGCTGAATTTTGAGATCTAGGGATGGAAGAAATATTGAATGCAGAAAAGTGTGTGGTGAGTTCTTGAACCAGCGATTGATAATGTTTGAGGTGATTTGAAAGGCAGTGAATTGTATTTCTCACCTGTTTGACAATAATTTCAGAATCGCCGAATACTTTCAAATATTGCACTTTAAGGCCAATTGCTTTATACAAACCTTGGACTAAAGCTTCATACTCAGTTGTATTGTTTGTGCATTCAAATTCTAACCTACAGGACAACATTGTCTTTTCACCTTGCGGGCTAACCAAGATACACCCTGCTCCTGAACCTTCGTTAGATTTAGAGCCGTCAAAATATAAAGACCAAAATAAAGAAGTATTAACAATCTTATTTACAGTTTCCCCGGTATCACTAAAACATCTTGACCTATCAGTTTGTGAATAGTTTTCAATCTGTGATGTTAAACTGTTTACTGAGAAAGGGGATGGTTGGGCAGTGAGATTTCCAAAAAATGACTCTGATGAATAATTTCCCAAGATGTTGTTATTAAATGCAATTGGTTGATTTTCTTGTTCAAAATCTGTTACAGTATGGGTCATGTGTTTCTCTCGATTGATTTTTATTTGATTTGGCTTTCCTCCATAAGGTAACCACATGTGAGACCAATCGGTAGAAATATATCCGTGGAGCTTTTCAGACCAATCTCTACTTAAAATCAACCCATAAAATTCGGGTATATCAGCTATTAAGATATCAATTCGTTGAACTACCCGTGGATCAGCTGCTAACCTGATAGTTACGGAGTTAATCTCTCCTAAAACCTGGACCTTGCTTCTGTCTAACTGTACAATGTGTATGGAAGACTTTTGGGGTTCTATGTTCAGTTTAGAACAAACTGAAGCTGGCAGTATATTGGATGATGCCCCTGAGTCAATCAAACAATTGTGTAGGTTTCTGTTGTAGATCTCAAAAGTCAAAAGGAAGGGTGGAGTGTGAGAATTTGATCTATCCCCAATCAGGACTGAATCAGTAGCTTCTATCATACCAGAAGGTGGTTGACCAGAATCATTTGCAGCTTTAGTATTGGGAAGAGGTGGACAGGGAACAACATTCAATTCTTTGAGAAGCAATTTCTGCTGATGTTTTAATTTGCTAAGTTCAAACATAGTAATGTTTGCCTTAGTTTTCTTCATATCATCAACAATATTGTAATCCATTGAATCGGACACTACTAATGTTTTGGATGTTGGAAGAGTATTTGAAGTTGAAGGTGGGTTTTGGGGAACTGCTGCGGGTGATTTCTTTGTAGGTACTTTTTCTTTTGTTGTAGCAGCACCTGCACTCAGTTTCTTTGAAGTTGTCTGAACAGGTTCGGAAGTACCTTTACTCCTAGTAGAGACAGGTAAAGCTTCTTCATCATTATCTGTATCGGAGTTGGGCAGTATTAAATCCCACATGCCATGACATTCAACAATTTCCTCTTCATTATCAGTTGATGAGATTGTTTCCTCTTCTTCCTCTTCTTGATCTGATTCTGCATAAGATACGATATTTGGTGGTTTTGATTCGGTTTTCTTATAATTCTTAAAGGGCCTCTTGGTTGAAGTTTCAACTACTTGTTTCTTAATTTCAATCATTTCATTTGACATAGTCTTGAGAACCTTTTGGAGGCCTTCCATATCATATGGATCTTTTGAGATTTTCTTCTTTGAGTCTTCTCTGAATGAAACTTTTTTGGTTTTTCTTTCCTCAAGAGCTACTTTCTTTTCTAGAGCATTAATACGTTTTTCCACAGCAAGTGCTTCTTTCATGTTTTCAGCAAGTGTTGGTTTTGCGGCCCTGTCTACAAAAATAGCTATATTGGCAGGTAGGGCAGTAATATACCACTCACTTCGGATTTGTTCACTTGGTTTGGAAGTCGTTGGGATTTTATTCAAAAGTTTATTGAAACGAGCATTAAATTCTTTAATGGGTTCCCTATGCTCTATCCTAAGATTGGAGAGATCATTTATTAGTGTAGCTAAAGATCTATCGTCTCCATACTTGGTGAGAAATTGTTCTTGGAAAATGTCCCAACTGGTAATAGAATCAGAAGGCAGGGAAAAATACCAGGATCCTGCTGATCCTTGCAATGTATAAGGAAAAAGCCTAACAACGACATCTTGCTCGGTTACTCCCTTCAAATTAACTGCTAACATGAAGTTATTGATATGTTCCTCAGCTTGGGTTCCATTTTCTGGATTAAACTTGGGTAGCCATTTTTCAGGAGCATCTGGTAATGCATGTAATGGTGCGGGCATATTGACTGCACCAGGTCTGGTCCATGGATCTGCCATTGTAATACCAGTGGTGGATGATACTGCTGTTGAGATTCCAGATGTCTGGGAAGGAATTGATATTGAGGAGTGAACAGTTTGAGATGTTGAGGTTCCCAATTCCTGATTAACAACGATATGTAATGAGGGAGTTGATGGTTGACTTCGCACTGGGGAAGATGAGATGGAAGATGTGGATGAAAGTGCTTCACTGTCAGAATCTTCAGTATTTTTCTTTGCCTTTTTCCTTTTAGGTAAAGGAAATTCAGTAGTTTCAATACCGAGCTTTTCACTCTGAAGTCTAGTAAGAGGGTGAGGTAGATTGAATTGCGAAGTCTCACTGCTTTGAGATAGCTCAGACTTCTGTGGTGAAATCGAGAAGCTCTGAAGTTTCTGGATGAGAGACTGAACTTCGGGAGATTCAAGACTTAATTGTTCTGAAGTATGGTGGGTTTGAGCAGTGATAGTAGATACCTCTTCTTCTTGCTTGGATGCTGGGGAATCAGCGGGCAATTTGGAAGTACGAGGTGATGTGGAGGGAGAATTACTCTTAGAATGGTTTGTAGATTTGGGTTTGCTTGCCATTCACAGTAGGAGGCCCTCCTTCTAGCGCAAAAAATGTTGAAGCCTAGAAAATCTCTGCTTCAAACATTGGGGGAAAACCACCCGGTCGGGACCTTAAGACAGCTCCTTTTCCGTTTGGGATGGTGGCTCCGACTGGATTTAAAGGACCAGTTTCCTTATAACTAAATGGATTGAATTGAATGGGTGAAAATGGAACTAAATTGACAGAATAATAAAACTATCTAATCTAAACTAAATGCTGATAAAGAAATTCTAATTTTAACCCGGGTAATAATATGTGAATACAACTTAGGATTGTTTCAATCTAATAATAACCATGAAAATGTATTATTAACTAAATTGAAATGTGCAGAAACGAATAAAGATAACTCTGTTTAATAAATTAAACAGAGTTTATATTAACATATTGCATTCATCATCATATACCATTCATATATGTCTATAAATGATAATATTCCAATTATACTCAGAAATGATAATATAAAGAGGAAATATTATGAAAATCAAATATATAAATGATAGCAAATTCTTCAAATGAATACCATATAACAGAGACAATTAACAATGAACGGATAAAAATACCTCATTCATATTGCAGACTGTCAAACGAAGTATGATACTCTGATCTAGTAACTCCGATGTAAAATTAACTCCAAAGGCACAAAATTGCAACACTTCAAAGATAATTTGAGCACAAAAATCACCAGATGTGATCTTTCATAGAAATATAATAAGGAATGAAGTACAGAAATGTTAGCTCCAAATCCTCAAAAATATTACAACTTTCGATCCCTCTCTAAATGCATGAGAAGGATTTAAATAATAAATTACATAACAAAAATCCTAATACTACTGCTACAATCTATCAAATTTAAAACTGAAATGCTATTTTGAATAAAACTGATTCATTGTTTTTCTCCTTCACTTGATGAAGCCAAGTTGCAAATGTTCAACATATCTCGGAGTCTTGGTGGATGACTCATCTCAGTATGCAACTGTCCAGCATAGGTGGCATCAGAAAATTCTGGAATTAGACAATCGACAGCGTTTGATAGAAGTTTGATAGCTGTCTGTTGATTGTTTGGCTTGATCAAATGAGTCCACATACTATCCCAGGATATCGTTTGAAGTTTGCTGATTTGTTGACTTTTCCTTTTCATTTCTTCTCTCCACCTGTCTTCAGTTTCTTTTATTTTTGGCAAACTGCCAGGAACACAGTCTGAAATGAGATTAATTGAGTATAAGCTGTCATTTATGAATTGCGTGAGATTATTCATTATATTTCTGGCCCTTTATATTGCTCTATCAGCTTTCATTAATTGATGTTCCCATTCTGTAAACAAGATTTCTTTGTGTTTTTCCTCTATCCTAGGAAGATTTGCTTCTTTTCCCTTTTCTGTATCCTGCCAGTTGAGAAACTCAGAAATCTTTTCATCGGCATCATCTATTTCTTTTCTAAGAGTTATGATAGTTTGGATCAAAGATGAAGTAATCTCACAAAAAGGTTCTGCTTGTGACAGTTTTGAGCAAAATTCAATTAATTGTTGAGTCAATAATTTATTAGCCTCAAGGGCTTCCGATTTGAATTCATTTAACTTTGGATAATCTTTAAACTTATCCAAAGTTGCTTGAAATTCCTTTTCTTGAATCATTCTTGCCTTTTCCTCATTTTGTAACAGACTCTGTAACTTAGAAATTTCTTCATTTAGCTGCTTTTGTTTGCCTAAAAGCTTTTCATCAACCTTCTTCTTTTCTTCAGCAAGCTGTTTCTCCAATTCTTTAGACCTGAATGTCTGATCCTGTAGTTGTTGTTGCAATTGGCTGATCAGTTGCTGATTCTCCTTAGCTTGTTCTTCCAGTGAAGCTATGTGAAGATCTTTCTGAGTTATTAGTTGAGAAACTTCTACAACTTTATCCACTGTTGCAGCACTATAAGCTCAGTATACTGGGACAATTTTGTAAGGTCTTCAAATGGATTCATTTCATTGTTCTTATAAACAATATTCATCAACTCCTCTGATGGAGTAGAAAATATACCCTGTTCTGTTTTTCTTTTCTTTCTTTGTCTTTTGACAACAGCCTTATGTTTAGGGCTGTAAAATACATCCAAAGGAGGTATCTCCTCACCTTTTAATACAATATGCCATGTAGGATGTTCAGGAATGATTTCAACATCCTGCTCTATTTTTTCTTTACCTTTATCCTGCAATCCAAGCTGTTGAGCAAACTGATCATATTGATTTAATAGCTGAGAAGAAATATCAAGATTAGTGGAAACCATAATCTCCTTAGTTATTTCTTTTCCTTTCTGTTTATCTATGCTCTGCTTAGTGCTTTTGTCATCCGATTCATCCTTTTGATTATGCACCTCATCATTGATATTTGTGCATTTGTCTGTCATTTGAGCAGTATTTCCCTTTGGGGCATCAGGTTTGTCAATAGTGACCACTATTTGCGAATGTACAATCGGCTGGTTGACAGCCGATTGTGTAATGATTTTGCTGGTAGATGTTTCTACTAGCATTTGGCCGGATGTACCTTCTGTCTCTGATTTTTGGATTTGAGTTCTCAGCTGGTCTAGAGGTACTCTCAACAATCTATGGCTTCTAAATAAGAGAAATTTATTTATTTCCTCCTGTTGAAATGTAGACTTGATCAAGTCAAAAATCTGAGGAAAATTATCTAATGAAATAAACAAATCATCGAACATATCTGGTTCATGCTCAAAACGAGCAATTGAAACTGAAGCGGTGACATCAAATGCTATCTTTTTTGGATCATACTGTCTTCTAGGAATGGTTGCAAATTTACAACCTCTTATCTTGAAGACTTCCTTTTCTGCATGCTTGAAATCATTTAGAGTGAAATGACCACAATTGAGTGGGAATTGAGGCCACATTTTCTTCTTACTGTTGTTCAAAGACCTGGATATACCTTCAATTGTCAATTGATAAGAAACTTCTTGAGCGAGAAGTTTATCTGGAACAAAAAGCGGAAGAACATGCGGCTCCACTATACTACCAAAAACCCTGATGTAAGTAAATTTTTCCTCCCCAAACCAATCTCCGATTGCAGACAGGTCGGCTTTAGCTTTATCAGAAATCCTAGGAGGAAAGTGATTAAAAATGGTTTGGAAAACGGGAATGAGGAAACCATGACAGATTCTATATACATTAGCTTGGAAATGAATCTTCCAAAGCAATTTATGATAAATATGGATTGGAAGGGGGTTATTGGGAGTCCATTTCCATCCAAATAAGGGAAAGTCGGAATTGAAACAAATAGCATCAAGAATATAGGCACAAAAGAAAAAGGGGGTAGAATTTCCAGCATCTTTTTCTTGTCTGTACTCAAGGATCCTATTGGCCAGTCTATCAGAAAGAATAACAGCCCAATCCATAATGTCGGAATTCACAGCTGCTAGGATTAATGGGACCATTTGTATAGAAAACCTAGCTGAATTATCATTGCCAAATAACCTACACATCATGGCAACTGCATAGGAATATGGAGGCAGAAGAGAATCTATAGAATACATACCGGATGCTTCATTTCGGTGCTTCTCTGGGTTTTTCCTCCAATTTCTGATAGGGTCGGATTGGACTTTGTTATCATCAACAAATTCTTTGATAAATTCCTTGTTATACACCTTCTGTGGGTCTGGAAGGTGGTACATTGCTTTCAAGTCTTCTGCTTTAAACGAGCCGAAAGGCACTCCAGATGCTGAAACAAACATTCTATCTTGTATCTTTACACTGTCAATAACCCATCGAACTACATCATAGTAAGGCATGATGCTCGCTCTGGCTGCAATTCGATGTAGAAATGAATTTGCAAGTGTTCTTTCATTGATGTCAGAGTCAGAATCCGAGCTATCCTCGTCTGGAACTGATGCCTTCTCCACTGTAACCTTGGGGTCTAATTTTTCCAACAGGTTGTAGACTGTGTCCCATGTCATTTTTCCAAGACCTTGGCATGATGTATCTGTGACTAGCCTTAGCTTTATGGGCTTTTCTTTTGAGACTGTAGGAGTCTCGGCAAACTTCACTGGTAGAACAGTCTTATTTCTTCGTCCTCTCTTTGACATTTCTACGTCTGCTACCGCTTCCCTTTGTCTGTGAATGAAAGAACTTGGTGTTCTTTGGCTCTGCAAGACAATAAACTCTCAGTCGTGATCAACAAGCCACTCAAACGGAATGATTTATGAACTTATGGTTTTCATTTATTTGTTTTCGTATATTGCGTAAATGCTCCTTTTGGGTCACACTTAAGTATTTAAAACCAAATCATAAACCATATTCATTTGATTCGTTATTGAATGCCTTCGTACCAATAAAGATTTGGCGCTTGTGATATATTAATATATTCAAAAAATCTTCGTATGCAAATAGATGAATCGCATCGGAAGTTTTCGGATGGCAAATGAATATCACAATACATTTATCCCGATTGATCGATTGCGATTGAAAATCTTTCCGATCTCTAATGGTGGAGTCTACCATATATTTTAAACAAATGTTCGATTTTTCTTTTAAAAGCGTTTATTATCAAATGCACATCGGATCGGGGAATTTCAACTAAGCGTAAAGAGTTTCTTGAAGACTGTCCTGATTAATCGATTGCGATTGACCGCATCGCATCGGAAGTTATAATTAACTGTTTTAAACTCTTAGCGATTGAAATTTTCCGATTGGACTAATCGCATCGGAAGATTTGAAATGGGCATATGAAATTTCTTTTAAAGGTTATCTCCGATTCTCCGATTGCGATTGAACTTTTAACTTTGATTTGTTTTTTATGATAAGGCCTTGTATATTAGATCGGACCATAAGTTTTTTGAATGTTGAATATGAAATTTTTCAAAACAATGAATTTTATTTCTAAGTGTTTTATTTCTAAAAAGAAAGGGACCCTATTTCTAAATTTTATTTATAAAATTTAGAAAAAGGGAGGGTTGTTGTATAGTACAACACTTCCCTAAGAAAATAACATGTTAACCTAAAATTAACAAGATCTAACCAATCCTGGTTTGACCGGTTCTAGTTTGAAACCCAGTTTGATATGTGGACTAGTCCAGTCACTAGTTCTGGTTTTGAATACTGTGTTCTCGAGAATGTAATAAACTAATCGTGCCAAATAGAAATAGTTTGAAATAATCTAGATCCATTACCTGTCTTTATGTGTTGGAAAGTTTCAAGATTGAAAATCTGTAGTGTTTCTTTTGTCACAGCACAGTGGAGCGACACAAGGTCACTTGTCGAAAGAAAACCATTAAAAGTATCCATCTATTTGGTGGCTGGAGGGAAATATCTGCACCCTCTCACAACTTTTCCCTTCACATAAAGGAAGTTTAAAATCACACTCATGTCCCCAAGCATAGGACAAGAATTATGTAAATGTTATACACATTGAGATGGCGTTGGTCGCGATATAATTCCTATGAGTGCAATGTTTCTAGATCCATCATTCTAAAGCCAAAGAAACGTTCCATGGCTTGAAATGTTTGGTTAGTGCCCGTCCTTCGGAAAAAAAATCATGGAAGGTCATTGAAAATTACCCTTGGGTAGTGTTAATTTAAAGATAATTTTTGTTAGGGCATTTTCATAAATGTACAGAGATCCAACATTCAAATGCCAAAAAAAAAAATTAATGTTCTAGAATGTTTTTTTGGGTCCATTAATTCTCAAATGCCACTAGAGAGTTGACTTGAAAAATTATTTATTCAGAGGAAAGTGTTCTAAAAAATACAAAAAAGTTATCAATAACGCATACCTCTTCGCAATCCTAATAGAGGACTGTCATTTTGGATGCTAAGATATTTGTGGTAAGAGCGTAGGCCGAGGCTGGTCAGCCAGTGATCCTGAGCATGAGACCATGGCAGTGGGTACCTTGGCACTAGAGATGGAGTGATACAAGAAAACTGGAGCTGGAAAAGCGTTGTTTCAACAACAAACACGTGTGCAACAATGTCATCACAATATCAACCACCTCCTCAGCTCTGGTTGTGTGGAAATGGAGGAGCTGCAACCCTAAATCCGTGGTGAGGGTGGAATTGACGGCCTTGTCAGACAAGCCGAGGCAGAGGATCAACTGCGCCCGTGGTTGAAGCCTCCTCTGGGCGTCCCAGGGAGATAAGAAAGGGAATGAAGGAGCACAATCATGGCTGATTCTATGTGCCCACATACTAGACGAAGGCAATGCCATCGAGGGTTTCTTCGTCGATTCTACTATCATTTAGGAAATTCATCGTGATCGCCAGAGGAAAACCACCGTCGGATCCCTATCCACCTCCTTTAAAATGTTGATCATGGCCTCCATCTTCGTCATCTTTTCCAAGGCCGTTGTGGAATAATGGTGGACATCAGAGGATTTCATGGAGGCATACTATTAGGGTCCGGTTTATCGAAGTCCCTGAGGGTTTAAAGGATTTCATTGATGTAAAGTCATCGACTGAGATTATGGAGGGAAATTTGAAAATGGACAGAGGGAAATTTGAATTTGTCGAGGAAAATTATTTATATGAGAGTGTTTGTGATCATATTTATTTTTTGGTTGGTTATTTTCTTTTTATTATAAAATTCAGAGGGTTTTAACCATTTTATTTATTTATAATTATTACAGTTTGTAAGTGGTTGATTGATTAAAATTTGGTTTATTGAAATTTAAAATGTTGTAATATATATATATATATATAAAATTTAGAGTGTAAATTATAATGAAATGTTGAGTGTAAAAAGTTAGCTTAACCAAAACAAGAATTAAGTGGTTCTTGATATGGGTTCCATGCTTTTCTAAGAGTAAAGTCATTTTTTATTTTGTTTAGAATACAAAAATTTGTGTGTGTTTTTAATTGCTTATCATGTGTTCTATTTTAACTAGATTTGTAACCATGATTATTGTTGCCTATGCAAATATTAATCTAGGTTGCATTATTTTGGTATTAAAGTAGGTTTAAGACCTACATATAAATTGAAGAACAATGTCATAAAAAAAAATTGTTTGGCGGATCTATAATAAGGAGAATTGCAAAAGAGAACATAAGGAATTAGGAATACAAGCATAGGGTAGAGGGAAAAATAACTACAAATAAAATCACCTAGATGTTGAGGTCCATGTTAACTATAATGGATTCCATGAAGGAAGCTAAGAAAATAGGGGTTGTTGTAGATATTCATGATGTGAGTAATGAAGAGTGAAAATTAGAGGCCCCATGGGAGATAAGACTAAATGATTTATTAGATTGGGAATATGGAGAAATCCCTAGAGTTTGAGAAATTGAGGACTCCGAGAGAGTGAAGCATATATTCACAAAGTTGAAAGGGCATGCATCCCTTCAGTGGGATGATGTAT
This sequence comes from Pinus albicaulis, assembly GCA_034641835.2. Taxonomy (NCBI): domain Eukaryota; kingdom Viridiplantae; phylum Streptophyta; class Pinopsida; order Pinales; family Pinaceae; genus Pinus; species Pinus albicaulis. The sequence goes on along the minus strand of CM076578.1, from coordinate 1,061,906,403 downwards.
TTTGAAAAAAGAAGAAGAAGGAAATATAAAATTAAGACTTGGGAGGAGATAATTTCCAAACTAAATGGTATTCCACAATTTATAGTTGTTGGCTTGAAAACAATTATCCGCCACAATTAAAATTACTAACATAAATGACTAATTCATATACTTGTTGTTCTTGTTATTTGGTCATATTTTTATTCTTGGACTATAATAGTCATTTATGTTAATCATTATTAATTTTGTCACTTATTATCTAGTCATATAATTTAGTCATAGACTAAATTAGCATATAAGTTAGTCATTTTTAGTTTAGTCACTTATTATCTAGTCGTATATTTTATCTCTAGACTAAATTAGTCGTTTAAGTTAGTCATTTTTAGTTCGGCCACTTAAAATTGCTTAAATTTAGTAGTAATTCACTTGAAATAATTGCGGTGACTAAATTTTTTAGTCACCTAGTCACTAATTTCAGCATTTTCTACTAGTGAAATGAACATGTAAATGCGTACCTGGAAGAGAATTGTCTGTGGATTTTACCTTATGAATCTTCCAGTTCTTCCTTCTATTTATCAAAATTCCGACTTTGTTCAAACTCATCTCATTATTTATTCTAAATCGGAGTGTGCAATCAGCCTAAATAAAATCTGTTTATTCATGTTCAGGAAATCTAGAACTCATAAAATTCACCAGAAATAAATATGAAAATAGGCTTCCCTTTGCATTGCAACAACAATTTATTACCTCTGCTCATTCCGAATTAACTTGAGAAAAATCTGTATTTTTATAGTGACTATTTAATAATGCCTTTAGTAAAAGAATATGATGCACATTGCAACATCAGATAATAAACTAAAGATCAGAATGGGATAAAGCCCCTAATTGTGGAAAAATATCAACACAGATTTGAATGTGTGCACACAGCAAAATGGACACCCTTAAAGTCATTTTAACAAATTTCGAAGAAGATAATATGAAATTCATGTGATTATAACAAAAGGTTAGACTGACTAATAATGATTAACTTGGAACTAAGCTTATAATAAACAGTCATACATTTCATAGGATAATGAGATCATGAAGCTTTATATCCTCAAAACCTTTAACAAATAAATTTCAGAAGAAAATCATATGAAGACATTTCAAAATAGAGAAAAGTGGCTTTGAGGTGATTGGTGCCAAGTGCAACCTCAATTGAATTTAGTTAAAACATTATTTAAAATAGGCAGAGTAGAGATATTGTTGCAATAAATTTTGATTTAAAAAATGGGAAGCAAGAATTAGAAATTTTCTGATAAGAGGAAAATATTTCCCTAAACATGTATATGACATGAGAAGGGTTGATTGCTCGCTTTATTTTATATCTGCAGAACTATTAAGAATAAATTAACTACACAAAACAAACAAACTAAATTAATTCTACTTCTATTCTAACCATATACATGAAAATGACTAGGTATAGTCATATTTCCAATGTAAACACTCTCTCATTTTAATTCTTGCATGTATGTACATGTCAAACATTAGTAAAAATGTAAACATAATTAAACTACATAAACTAAATCTAAAATTAGAATGTATTTTTATTATTAGTAAATTATTCACCATTACCTTCTCTTGAAATGCCCTTTCCAACTGAATTTCAATTTGATCAGAGAAATCTGGATGGATTTCCATTATTGAGTGGGAGAGGTTTAAAAGAGAAGATGACAGGTTGGGTTGTAGAAATGATCTTTCAACAACAATGGCCTGTGTGATTTTGTCAGTGTTATGATTAAGTGCTAAATTATTAACGATCTTCCGTGAAGGAAATATTTCCAAATGTCTTTCAAATTGATCAATGAAAAATGGATGGGAGTCTGATAAATCCAACAAAAGATTATTAATTGAATTAGATTGCTAGTCATATTGTAAAAATACTCTCGCTTGTTGGTACTGCTTTTGAGAAGAAAGAAGCGATTGATAAAACATTAGCATTGATTGAAATTGAAATATTAATAGCTTTTGATGTTCATGATTATAATATGAGACTTCAGTTTCCCTATAAGGCAATGCATCAATTGAGTGTTCACTACTAAAGTGCTCAATATGCCAGCGTAGAGTGCCAAAAATTTGAAAAACAAAATCAGAAAACAAATCTAAATTTGAGCAAAATAAGTATGAAAGAAAAAATAAAATGAAATCTCTATTGGTACAACTAATGTTATAGCACAATTGGGATTGTTTTGAAATAATTTCTTTTTCACAAGGATTAGCTAGAATAATGGAATTTGAATAATTACCAATTCCAAATTGTGAATTAGAAAGAGAATTATGATTATGAGTAGGAATGGGAGTTTGATCATGATATAAATCATAAATTGGAATGTTTTCCCGAATGGTGAAATCATGAAGATAATTTGCTGCTCCAAAATGATGATTGGTTGGAATAATTTCTAAATTGAAATGTTCCTCATTCACAGATGTTATTGAATTTTATCATGAGGATTCTCTTGAGAAGAACATAAATCAGTATCATTGATGTCAGAATAATTATCATAAATGACCTCACAATATTCTCTAGAATTCCCTTTGATTTCGTCCAATATATAAAAACAAGGAGGAATAAAAAATTCATGTTCATTAATGGCAAAATAATGATCAATAATTGTTTCTCTATCTTGATAAAACTTATTGGTAATTCATTTGAATCATCCTCTTTATTTTCTGAAATATCATTAATACTGAGAGGAGAGAAATTACCAATATTAAAAATATCAAGATAAAGTGAAAAATGAGAATCAGAAATAATGAATTCAAAATTTTCTCTGTTAGAGAAATCTTGTGCGTTCTGTTCACTATAAATTTCAGATTCTAGATCATTCATTTGTATACTCATGCTTTCTTGAAGAAGACTGCTTTGCTTCTCTGTTTTCGGCATTTGTTCATCATGAAAAAATTCAGAAATTTTTATAGCAGTTCGCATTTTATTATTCACTTTGATTGTTGCTTGCACGTGTTGATTTACGATCTGATTTTCTGAATTTAATGCAGAGTAATTTTCAGATTTCAAGGCAGCTCTTTCTCCAAAATTGCTGGTATTGTCTTCTTGTATTTGGATAAAAATATTTTCCAAGCTTTGTGAGACCACTTCATCATAATTTATTTGCACATCCATATTTGAATCCTTATTTATGTTAGAAGGGGATGGAATAAAGCTTGAACTAATTTCATATGGATTAGGAATGGGAGGAAGAGAGCAAATATATTCAAACCAATCTAGTGATTCTTCTTCTGTAGGTTTATCTCCAAATTTAAATCTTAAACAATTCAAATGAAATCGAATATTAAAATCTCTAACAGACTCATTTTCAAATCTTCGTAGATATTCAAGTTCATCACATACCTATCCATAATCGTATCCGTCAAATTTACAAATGAAAATTGTAACAAATTGTTCCCAAGTGCGGATTGAAGCAGCTAGAAGTGATTTGCACCAGTTTCTGGCTTTGGCTGCAAATGTGAGAGTAAAATTTCTGCATAAAATTCCTTCTTCAATTCCTTGAAAATCATAATTTGAAACATTTTGAATAAATTGAAAGACATGATTAAAATCAGAAGAATATTCCTTACCATTAAATTTTACCTAAGACAAGAGTCTTACCACTTTGGGTGGAGTATTGGAAGATGCACGTCCATGGATACAACTCCAAATTGGAAGTTTAAGAGGAGCCATCGTGATTTAAATAAAATGTTAAAATTGAAAAGACTCCAATAGACAACAAGTTTCAGGCCCTCCTTCTAGCGCCAAAAATGCTGAAGCCTCGAAAATTGTTGCGACAAGATTGGGGGATAACCACCTAGTCCAAACCTTAGAGCAGTTCCTTTTCCATTTTGGAGTAGTGGCTCTGACTGGTTTGACTAGGTCCAGTTACCTTTTCCCTATCACTATTGGTTTAAGATGTATCTTTAACTACCAATAGACATGGATATTAGATCACTTCTTCTTGCTGATCGGGCAAGAGAATGACCCTTAAGCTGATTTGGGTTCAGCTAAACCACAACTAATATTTTTCCTCTTCGAGAAGAGGACTTAAAAGAATGTAGAACTTAATCTATGACTTGCAAATAAATCTAAAAGTAACCCGGGTATTAAATATGAACACGACTTAAATATTGTTTCAATTAAACAAATAACCATAAAAATGTATTATTTACGTAAAATAAAGATGCAGTATCATATAATGATAACTCTGTTTAAAAAATTAAACAGAGTTATAATAGCACATCACATTCATAAATTTATATCGTTTATACACACTATGAAAGATGATATTCCTCTATCTTCAGAAATGATATGATAAAGAAATATTTGAAAAACAAGTATATATAAGCGATAACAAATTTTAATGAGAATATTTCATCATATAAAGAAAATAAAACGAAATTGATAGAAATACCAGATACATTTGATATCTTCCTGATGCAATTTGATATTCTGATCCTATGCTTTAACTTAGGACAATCTTCAAGGTACAAAAATACAACTCTAAAAAACAATCCACCATGAAATTACAGGAATTCTGCGCTTTAACTTAGAACAATCTTCAAGGTATAGAAATGAAACTCTAAAAAATAATTCACCATGAAATCACAGGATGTGATCCTTTATAAAAATAATATAGTCAAGGAGTACAGAAATGTATTGTTCAAGACCAAAATATTACAAATTCAGGACCTTAGAGTAGCTCCTTTACATTACTTGAATTTCTTCTTTCAAAACTAGAGCTGCAGAAATGCAAACTCTGCCCATCATATATAATTCAAGATATAAAGAAAAACCCTCAATAATGTTCAGATATGAAATTTTCTCTCCTCCCTGCTACAACTCTAGATTCCTATTACAAAAATGCTTTTAGAAGTCTAGAATTGCAGAGGAGAGCAACCCCTTTTTCACATTCTACAATCTTCTATTTATAATATTTCCAAATTTTTTTTGAGAGGAGAGTTTGTTGAAGAAAAATCTTCCCAATCCAATTTTAATTTCTCAAAAATTCCAATCTTTAATTGTTGGAGCCTTCTCATTTATTGAGATCTTTTTCTCCATATCCCTTCTACTGTTTTTCCTGCAAAAAGAAATCAAAATGAATTAAGATACAACAATAAAATCAAAATATCATTTTTGGCATTAAAACAAATCCAATCAAATTCTATTTGAATAAATAATTGAAAATAAAATATAAGCTCTCTATTGATGCCTGGAATGGTTTAATTGGCCAAGAATATCATTGATGAGTGAATCTGCAATTGGAAGAGGCTTTGGGCAAATGAAAAATGAAGAAAATAAAACTTAGAAAAATTGATTTTGTTTTAGAAATTCGGAGCTTGATTTTCTGCCTGCTTTTTGACCCAATAAATGACCAAATTTGTTAGTGAAACCTCCTCAGAAATGTTCTCCTTTTCTCTTTCCAATGAGCCGTCCTAGACCTCATTTTGCCAAGTAGAACTCAATCTATGAGCCTCCAAAGTTGATAAGTCAAATCTGATATAAATCTGGAAATTCTGTTGCTGGGCTAAAAATCAGAATTTTAATTAAAAATTTAATCATAAATTAGACTCTAATTATCTAATAATTAATCCTAATTTAATTGTTAATTATAAACTAAACTAATTATTTAAATTAATATTAATCTAACTAACTAATATAATTAACTAAACAAATTAATCTAATTAATAATTAATTATGATTTAATTAAATTAATTAGATTCTACATATTAATTAATTTAACTAATCTAAAATTAATTATTTAATTATTTAAATATTAAATTTATTATTCAACCAAAACTAAACTAACACTAACTAATACTAAACTAATATTAACACTTATTAACTTACCACTATGCTAATATTAAATTAAAATTATCCTAATAATTAAACTAACATTAAACTAATACTACACCTACTACTAAACTAACACTCCACTTTACTCATACGTTAATGTACTTAACCATGAATTTGAATCGATTTAAAATAACCAGCGTGAGAATGGTTTTTAAAAAAAGTCATGGTTTGACTCCATATCGCATCATACGAAACCTTGAGTCGAGGTTGTATCATTGAGGACTCCTGATGCGATGGAGCGATTGGATTATTATATATATATATATATATTTTATTTTATTTTAATATTAAACTTAGTACTACCCTATATTAAATTAACACTCATTTTACCTATTCACTAACACTAACATTTCCTACGTATGAGTGATCTTTTAATTCCATTGAATAAGTGATGAATGAGTGTCTTCGGCGATCGGGGTATCGGGAGGTCGATGTCATCGAGGTTTCATTAGAGATGCATCTATGGAAATCTCCGATGCGATGTATTATTTTTTTTCGATATGATGTATTATTTTTTTCCCGATGCGATGTATTATTTTATTTTTATATTAAATTTTAATTTAATTAAATTAATTATATTTTATATAATAATTAATTTAAGATTTGATATTAAATATCAATTTATTTATTCATTTATTTATTTTGGTTTTATTTTAAATGATGTTTGATTAAATTATGAAATTATCTAAGGTGATGATTTGCTTATCTAAATTACAGCCACTTTGTCATAATGAATTTTCGATATTAGTAATTTATTTGAAAATTGGAGTACATTTCTAAAATCCCGATGCTTATTGATTTGGCTGTATAAGTAGAAAACTGAAAAATATTAGTAATAACTAACTAGGGGTTAATATTTAAACTAAATGCATTATTGAACTAATTTAGTTACAAAAATGGAATATTTTACATTTTATGCATTTTTAACCTAGGCGACATAATTGATTAGACTTCAAAGGAGTGCCATTTACAAACCAGTTGACCAAATGAGGTGAAACAAGCATCAATGAAAAGCTTATATAAAAAAAACAATTTCAACGAAGCAATCAAAACAAAAATTTAAAGAAGATGAAAAATTAAGTTAATCATGAGGTAATTAACTTAATAAAAATCTTAAAAGGTAGTTCGCCAATTTTTTTTATAGAAAGGGTCCCCATTATTTGAAGTGAACAAGTCAAAAATGGGGGGGGGGGGGTTGTGTTTTACCACAACAGAAATATACACAATGGCAATGTAATGAGCATGCAATTTGCTCATAAATAGAGATTCGATACAACATAAACTGAATGCAACAGGATGTGAAGCTTAATTTTCACTTAGCGAATGGAATATATCCATGGCTTGTAATAATCAAGGATCTGAGAACTCACTCTAAGCTATGCCAAAGGAAGAAAAAATAATTCAGCTTTGCGACCCAAGGGAAATTGAAGGCCTGAGCTCCCCTCAATTTGATGAAGTGTGAGGAGAATGAAGTGTTCATTATGTCATCAATGATATATTTTTGTGTGGTATGTATTTTAGGTAAATATATAACAAAGAAAAAAAAATCAGAACAAACAAGATATACGTTACTCAAAAACTAACCTCAAATCTCAGATTGTCACCTCTCTAGCTCTGCACAAGCTCCAATACACTATGAATATACTGAAAATCAAAATGAATCAGTATCATTATATGCTCAAGACAATCATACCAACACATTCATCTACATTCTTGTTTAGCAACCATCCTCAAAGGATGTGAAAGGCTTACATACCCCACCCTAAGTTATAATTGTTATTAATTAAAATTTACCACGATATTAATTATAAATATATACACATATTCCATATATCAAATCATAAAGGTAAATAAAAAGAAAGGGTAGATCGGGACAAAATTCAAGCCCTTTTTCATGGAAAAAAAACAATTTACCCCTATCAACATAGCATTGGCTTCCAACTTGCACATAAGACAAAAGTTGAGGCACCTCAAGAGATGGAAGGAAATATTTCATTGTAGTTGGTTTCTACCATTATAAAAGTTGGGTAGGACCTACTACACTCTAAAAAACCCTATCGTAGAATATAATTATGATTTGGATGTTACAATATTTTCCAGAACATAGTAGAAATTAAACCACCGAAGGAAGGGGTCTAATAAACATAGAGCACTGGCTAGACTCAAACCACAATGAGTCCTGATAGTCTATATAAGCCACATGTTGTGAGTACAATATTCATGTTTTCTATGAAAGGATTGTTTAGCATGAACATGATTTATTAAGTGTTGATTCATGTTAGATAATATTATCGAGGAGTGGGAAAAAATTAAATATGGGAAAAAACAAAACAACAAGTGATTTTTCTAAGCATTATCTTCAACAAGGATTGAACCAAATTTCATAATTGATATTTTTCTTGACAGGGATTTGGGAACTTTACTCTCTGTTGATCCTCCATCTGAGTTGGGAGCAGTCCAATTTTCCCTACACATCCCACTACCCAAGTTTCTTTTACAAGAAAGGATCTCTATAGATAGATCATTTAATCAAGAGCCAAATATGAAATTATAGCTACCTCAAAGACTCGAGAACTACATAAAAAATGTCATTAATATACTATTAATTGTCTCTAAAACTAAAATTCACTAAAAAATCTTGGTAAGGAACGTACTACAAACTTCAATCATTGTTCTGTTGCATCCATCACCTTTAGTAGAAATTTCTTGCAGCAACCCAAATGGTACACCTACCAACCCATCACCCTGGTGTTCCATCAATATTGTTGGATCTAAGATATAGTAGGACTTTCAAACTAGTGATTGGTGGCATAGACACATCTATGATGAAGGGGAATGAATATTATGAGAAGGATTAAAATTACTACCTTATGAAGGCCTGTAAATAAACGATGATAAGCCATGTCCTTGAGAAGGACCACTACTTCACCTAGGTTCTCGTGTGAATGGAATATGATGTGATCCCCAAGGCATACTGGGTAGCGGATGAAGCATTAAAGAAGAAATATCCCCAAGTACTTTTGGTTTTTTTCATTGGAACCGAATTTCTAGATTCATGGTTAGTTGTTCTATTCTCTGAAACTGCAACAAACTAGGTATTACTAGAAATACGCATCATCATGTTTCATGAAATAGCTTCTTCAATGCTCCCTTGCACCAACATTGGAGCTAGAAGTACTGCCAAGTCTATGCATAGAAGAACTTTCATTCCATCCAACTAAATCCAAACTCTTCTGTATACCAAACAATGCATGAAACATAGTGGGTTGGCACTATCATTCCAACAAATATGACAGAGTAAGCATCACTATCATATTTTCATCTGCATTTGTTTACACACAATACAAATTATTTGCTCTATTTTAAGTAACTTTCTTTATGATAAGATTTAAATTCAATGTGGATAGAAATAATATTCAAAGTCAATTATTTTTTAAACCTGCTCATATCTTGGGCTAATGCTTTCAAATTTTTTGTTGATTGGGCTATGTTCTAGCCATAGTTTGGCGGGAGTTTACCACAAATTTCCCAGCTTCTATTATTAGTGTATTCCTGTATGGAATCTACTCGCGAATGCCTAGAGTTGAATGTTTCCAAATTTTGATCGATCCTTCCAGCCAAAAACTAGGTGGTTTTTGTTAAAAAAAGGGTATTAATTTTGTTAGGACTTGTGAGACTACTGTAGTATATTTTTTTTAGGAAGGTATATGGTTTAAGGGTAGATAAATAAAAACAAAGGGTAGCTTAGTACAAAATTCAAGCCATAATTTTTACATGGAAAATAACATTCTACCCCTATCAAAGTGGCATTAGCTTCTCACACAAGACAAAAGTTGAGGCACCTCAGGGGATGGAAGGCAAGATTTCATTGTAGTTTGTTTTTACCAATATAGAAGGTGGGTAGGACCTACTACACTCCAAAAAAACCCATCGTAAAACATAATTATGATTTGGATATCACAATTTTTTCCAGAACATAGTATAAACCACTGGAGAAAGGGGTCCAATCAACATAGAGCATTGGCTAGACTCAAATCACAATGAATCTTGAAAGTATGTACAAGCCACCTGTTGTGATTACAATAATCATGTTTTCCATGAAAGGATTCTTTGGCATGAATAGGGTTTATTAAGAGTTGATTCATGTTAGAACTTAGATAATGTTATTCAGGACTAGGAAAAAATTAAATAGGGGAAAAAAATAAACAAGTGATTCTTCTAAGGTTTATCTTCTAAGGATTTAACCAAATTTCATAATTGATATTTGTCTTGACAAGGGAAAAAAACCAAACAAGTGATTTTTCTAAGGATTATATTCCAAGGATTGAACCAAATTTCATAATTGATATTTGTCTTGACAGGATTTGGGAACTTTACTCTATGTTGGCCCTCCTTCCCTATGTTTGCAGTAGACCAATTTTCCCTGCACATCCCACAACCCAGGTTGCTTTTACAAGCAATGATCTCTATAGATAGACAATTTCATCAAGAGCCAAAACTGAAATTATAGCCACCTTAGAGATTGAAGAACTACATAAAAAATGTCATTAATATACTATTCATTGTCTCTAAAACTAAGCTTCGTTAAATTTTTTTAGTAAGGTACATACTACAAAACTCAGTCATTATTCTGTTGTGTCCATCACTTTCAACAACAATTTCTTGCAGCGACCCAAATGGTACACCTACCATTTTCTCTGTTATTTGAACCTGCAACAAACCAATTATTACCACCTAGCCATTATTCATGGTTAGTTTCTTTGTTCTCAGAAACAGGAAGCTCTACTAAATGAACAGGATCGATATTTCCAACTTCCTCTAATCTTTCAATTGTTTCTTTTTGCTTGCCTTCACAAAAAAATCAAAATTAGAAAATTTATTATGAACACTTGTAAGGAAACCAAATTTGAGTATTTCGTAAAGGAAGCAGTAAAATTTCTGATTTAGCTTCACCCTTTACCAAGGATAACGACAAAATTTTTGTTCCAATATCAAGTGCAATTTTTTACAATGCTATCCACCATTTTCTTTTAGCCATGGATCCCCTTGTTGAAAGTTTAAACACCAAACCATCCATTTTTGTTGTTTAAGGCTTTTCATGTGTAGCTATATTTTCCTTTTGAATGGGAGGGCATCACAAAAGCATAGTTTCCCTAGTATTATCTTGAGTATAAATAAGACCTTCTCCAACAATAAAGGCTAATAGACGTATACTAGTTTCCCTGAGTTCTAAATCTACACCTTTCATAACATTTAGTCGTGTCACTCGGTTCTTTGCAAGATGGCACATAAGAGTAATGGGTAAGGAAGATTTCATCGACTCACATAATAAGTTTAAAAATTTCCCAGATTTTAAGAGCCGTGTTTGAGTCAAATGTGTCTGCGGGGAATGCCCTCATTACAATGTCTAATCAATGTGGATATATAGACTATGTGCGACATTTGTTTTAAAAAATGGATAAACAAGAATTGGTTACTTGGAATGTGATGATCGCAGGACATGCTCAACAAGGGTAGAGTGAAGAGGTATTCAAACTCTTTGGAAAAATAAAAAAGGCGGGCATGAAACTCGATCATTCCACCTTAGCAAGCATTTTAAATGTATGTTCTAGATCAATAGCTTTGCAATTTGGGAGGCAAGCCATTGATGACATTGTTAAAACTAGATTTGAGTGGAATATCATTGTAGGAATTTCTCTTATTGATATATATACCAAATGTAGAAGGATATAGGACGCACACCAAGTGTTTAGGGAAATACAGAAGAGAAATGTGGTCACACGGACCGCAATGGTGGTGGGATATGAACAGAATGGACATAATGAAGAGGCTCTAGGACTATTTTTCCAAATGATATAGGCAAGGGAGATACCAAACCAGTTCACTTTGGAAAGTGCTCTAAGTGCATGTGCCACTCTAGTAGATATGGAGCATGGCATGAAAATCCACGCTCAAACCATTAAATCGGGTTTTGAAGAAAATGTATTTGTGGGTAATGCCCTTACTACCCTATATTCCAGATGTGGGGACATAGAGGATGCAGACCAAATTTTCAGCAAAATTCCTACTAGAAATATAGTATCATGGAATACAATGGTGGTGGGATATGCCCAACATGGGCATGGAAATAAATCTCTCCATATTTTTGAACAAATGTGATAGGCAGGCATGAAACCTAACTATATCACCTTCATAGGCATTCTATCAGCATGTAATCATGCATGTTTAGTCAATGAAGGTTGATATTACATGGTTTCCATGATTGAAATTTAAAAAATCACACCAAGAGCAGATCACTATGCTTATATGATTTACCTTCTTGGGCATGTTGGGTACCTAGAGGAAGCTGAAAAATTTATAAATAATATGCCAATAGAACCAAATGTTGATGCATGGAGGGAATTTATTGGTTCCTGCAAAATCCATGGAAATATGGAGATGGAAAAGCACACAACATAATGCCTTTTTGAGATAGAACCAGAGAATGGTACCTTGTATGTTATGGTGTCAAATATTTATATGGTAGCTGGTAGATAGGATGATGCATCGAAGATGAGAAAAGTTATGAGAGATAGGGGAGTGAGAAAGAAGCCAGACTATAGATGGATTCAAATCAAGAAAAAGGTCCATGAATTTGTGGCAGAAGTTAGATTACATCCACAAATTTCCTCTTGCTAGGCGTTTTTTTTTTTGTCGTTAGGGTCCACATCCTTGGTGGATTTCACAACCTCCACTAGGTTGGTGATGTTTCTCAACACTGTGCCACCAAGTAGGCCTATGATTTTTCTTCTTTCTGCTCTTTCCTCCATGAGGTTTTGGTGATCCTTGACAGTATTAGCACACAAATTTGGATAGAAAACCTTCAAGTTCCCACAAGGAAAACATGATTTGCATTTACAAGAAACCTATTTTTAGCCCAACAATTACTTCCAAACCTCATCAAGTTTCAATCCACATTTCTTTAGGAAGGCCAACTACAAAACCTAATTGAATACAAAATGTACCATATGGTGTAATATGTGTTTTAGGAGTTTCAGGGGAATAGTAATGAAAATTCCCTAGAGCATTTCAAAATGATAACCAAAGGCTCAAGTTCCTAAAAATGAAAAGTGGGGTTGGGAAGCTTAACCCACGTCATATTTGACGCTAAAGTGTTTATCAAGGGATTGGAGGCTGGGTACCAAGTTTTCATTCATAAATTAACACATCCCAAAAACATGTTAGATTTTCTAGACCATGGTAAGCAGAGTCTGCACTTAAGAATGCACAAAAAGCTAGATAGCTGAAAACTGAAAACAATTCACCCTTTAACTCTAATTATGCTATAGTCTACAAATACATACTATAGAAATATAGAACAACAACTCACTAAACGGACTATAAAAAACTCCTACTATTTTCTCATTAATGCTGAAATGAAATCTACTAATACTAGAGCACTAATTACCTGCTCTCTGCTAAACTGAATGAATACACCCCATACCCCTCCCTTCTTTAGATTATAAAAAATAGACCTGAATCCTAGCTCTACTGCAGCCTCTTGGGATCTGCATCCTATCTCTTCATGATGGACAAGTTTTAATTAGCGCGCTCCAAGGAAGAGATAAAATCTCCTTGAGATCTACACCCTACCGCTAGACTGCATGCACCCTTCTTAACTAGACTTTGGACTAGGTCAAAATTAGCAAACAACTTCAATGAATTTAAGACTAAAACATGAAAAGTGCATGCACCCTCTTTTACTTGAAAAACATATGCAAATTGATGAGAATAGATTGTTAAGAACAGAACAAAAATATAATCTATAAGATTGATCACTCCCTCATAATTAAAGTGCCATACAGTTGAATTTGGAAAGAGGAAGTGTGCCCCTCACTATCTTGTTGAAATTATGCAACTAAAGAACTCATATCTCATTCACACATGTGCCCAGGAGTGCCATATGTACAACCAGATTGTAGAATAATATCCAAGGTAAAATATTTTAATACTACCTCTTATTCAGTAAATGTTTCTCCACCCATCCAAGTCTCCCGATGAATATCTTGAAATTCCCTTGGCCAAGGGCTTAGTCAAGATATTTGCGACCTGTCTGAATATACTCTAGATCAATTGATCCATTCTAAAACATGTTCCTAACAAATGGTACATAATGTTAATGTGCTTGGAGCGATCACAAAATATTAGATTATCATAGAGCTTGACACAATTTTAATTGTAAAATTGACCCAAGTGGGCTCCAAGATATCACATGTTAGTGCTGTAATAAACTTGTGAAGCCATATATGGCTTTACAACTAGTATTGTTGATTGCAATGTACTCTGTCTCTTATAAACTCAATCACACTAAACCATGCTTCCTAGTCAATTAGAAAATTGTTTCTAAACCCTAAATTGAAGCAACACCCTAAAGTACTCTTCTTATCACTTGCATATCCTACCCAATAAAAATCAATGAATCCAGGTTGCATCAAATCACCATCTCTTGCATATTTCAAAACATATTGCACTGTACCCTTAAAATATCAAAGAACATGTTTTGAAACTACCCTATGAATATGCCTCAGCGCAATTATGAACTAGATCAAGGTGTTCACTATGAAACATACATCAAGTATCTAATCAATTTTCTATACATCAAAGGATCTGCCATATCTAAGTCCAAGTCAACATGCAACTTAGAATTCACATCATTGGGGTGACCATGGATTTACAAACAATCATTTGGAATCTTTTCAAGGTCTCAAGCATGTACTTCCCATGCCAAAAGAAAACCTCACTTGTACTTGGCCACACCTCTGGACCTAAGAAACAATACATCAAACCAATGACCTTCATATTTAAATACTCATTCCTATTGGGTATGTGTTGTATTCAAACAATGGAAGCTCTATGAAATGAACAATATCGGTATTTCCATCTTCCTCTATTCATTCAATTGTTTCTTTTGCTTGCCTTCACAAAAAAATCAAAAATTAGAAAAAATTATTATGAACGCTTGTAAGGAAACAAAATATGAGTATTTCTTAAAGGAAGCAGTGGTATTTTTTGATTTAGCTTCACCCTTTACCAAGGATAATGAAAAAATGTTTGTTCCAAGATCAAGTGCAATTTTTTACAATGCTATCCACCATTTTCTTTTAGCCATAGATCCCCTTGTTGAAAGTTGAAACACCAAACCATCCATTTTTGTTGTTTAAGGCTTTTCATGTGTAGCTATATTTTACTTTTGAATGGGAGAGCATCACAGAAACATACTTTCCCTAGTATTATCTTGAGTATAGATAAGACCTTCTCCAACAATAAAGGCTAATTGACGTATACTAGTTTCTCTGTGTTCTAAATCTACGCCTTGCATAACATTTAGTCATGTCACTCGGTTCTTTGCAAGATGTCACATAAGAGTAATGGTATTCTCTATTTCTTCTAATGCAACACTAGTACAAAATGAGAGATTAGTGACTATACAACTATAAAAGTTAGTCACTACAACTATTTCAAGTGAATTACTACTAAATTTGAACAATTTTAAGTGAGCCAACTAAAAATGACTAGCTTAAATGACTAATTTAGTGTAGGGATAAAATAACCAACTAGATAATAGGTAACCCAAATAAAAATGACTAACTTAAATGACTAATTTAGTCGACGACTAAAATATATGACTAGATAATAAGTGACAAAATTAAAATTTATTAACGTAAATGACTACTATAGTCGAAGAATAAAAATACGACCAACTAACAAATACAACAAGTATATGATTTTGTCATTAATGCTAGTCATTTTTAATTGTGTCACTCTGAAAATTGAACATTGCAATTTTGATATTGAAGTGTTACGTTTCACTAAATTTTGACACTGCAGATGAATTTAGAGATAAAGGGGGTCTCTGAATCCAGTTGTAGTGTTAAAATTTAGAGACAAGGGGTTTCTTCATGAAATTCATGGATGACGTCCACAATAAACTTGTTAATGTGGGTTGACGCACCTTACTCAAAAGATTTGATCTAGCCATTTGATATTGTAAAACTAGACAAATACCCATCAACACTAATAACAAATTGTTTAGCTAACCCTTATTTTCCATGCGAGAATACTCAAGAAATATTTTTCCACATTTCTGAATACATGTTAAAAAGAAATATAACCAACTTAATCACAAATTAATTATAAACTATTGCTACATGTTCTTATGCTTTGATATAAAAGTGCATGTTTAAAAATATCTTCAATGAAATGAATGTTCAAAAAACAGTAATCATAAAAAGATTATGTTAATTATATTATTCACTTAAAAGAAAGGTGAAAAGTTTAGCGAGAACATTATAAATTTTAAAAATAGCTTAAAAGGTGAATTAATTTATTTTTCGATTTTATTATTTTACAAAAGAATAATTTTATTTTTTCTAATTTTCCAATTTTTTTTTTTTTTATTATTATTATCAAATTTAAAGCTTAAAAAGCTAAAAAAAAATCTTTGATATCTTAACACAAATTAAGGTGGTAGAGGGAAAAAATTTAAAAGAGGCTTAAAAAATAAAAAGGAAAAGTATGATCTTAGCCTTACAACATTTTCAAATGCCTTATTCAATTATTGAAAACTAACATTGGAAAGAAACCAAACAGACCATCAAAATTCCACGCTGGTTCACAAGCGTTCAGGGTTCTTTGGAGCCATTTTCTCTCTGTATTCGGTTTTTAAGTAAAATGCAATTTAATTTGCTGTGGTTTTGAGGTTTTGGGTGTTCTTTCATGGTTATCTTGTAAGTTTAGTAGTGAAGTACAGTAGTTGTGACGTAAGGAATTTGCTTCTAATGAAGTTTGTCAGGAGTGCAAAAAAGAAGGAAGTCTCTCGCTCTAGCAGTACAATGACGCAATATAATTTCACATACTGGCCTATCACAATACAGAGAGGAATGGGATCGGGTCACATGTTACCGTAGTGGTTATAGAATGTGATTTGGATCTAAACCTTCAACTATTATGGCTAATTGGTAAAAAAGCTCAAATTCAATAGTTTCATGGGAAAAGACATTTCGAGAGCCAAAGTAAGGAGTTTCACCACGGATAGTAAAGGCAGGAGAAAGGGGCTGGAGCAATTCATGACATTGAGTGAGATCTTGGTGGAATCTGCAGAACGATGGATTGCCGTATCTATCCCTACGACTTTATGAAGCTTTGGTGAAGGAGGTTTTGAAGGGCTTGGCCCGACTTCTAGCAGAGGGCGTCAAAGAGGTCGACCAAGGGACAAGGGGCTTGCAGCGTTGCAGCAATTCACAATTTCGAATGGTTTTGTCTGTTATGCAGGTCATTGTCGCAACTTTCTACTCTCTTAGAGGTAAGTTTGGCTGCCAAACAAACAAAAACAAGCATTCTCATCCAAATGGAAAGATGATAAACTATAAGAACATCTAGATCAATAATCAGAAATCTGCAAAACAAATATGTTATAAACCATGCACATTAAATTAAATCTCAGTCAAAAATCCTGACTCCAAGGCTGGAGATAAGCAGAAGAGCTACACCCGGAAGGAAATTGGGTGGATGATTGGAGGAATTAAATTTAACTCTTATAAAAATCAAACATTTTCAGCCGAATGGAAAGATAATAAACTATAAGAACATCCCATCTAGATCAATAATTACAAATCTGTTGCAAATATGTTATACACCATGTGCATTAAATTAAATCTCAGTCATAAATCTGGTCAATGGACTCCAAGGATAAAGATAAGAAGAAGAGCTACACCTTGAAGGAAATTGGGTGGATTATTGGAGGAATTATATAAACATATTTGTGTAATCCCTAGTAAAAATATTTGAGAATGTGGATCTCTTAATCTCGTATCCCAATCATATGGGCGATTAGTCTCCAAAAGCAAAGCAGGATATCACTAGGAGAAGTCCTCCAGGGCCTTGGAAAACCCCTAGTTGGGGGGAGGGGGGGAAGGATTGTGGAAATTTAAATGCCCTCCAAAGCCCAAGATGCTCATGTCGCTCATCCTAAAACAAAAGTTCCTATATGGGATATTCTGTAGAAAATATCTTTCAATGGATCAAGCAGATTCCCTATTTTCTTGGGAAACTCGGAATCCATTGACCACATGTTTATAAGTTGTTAATTCACATTGGAAGTATGGAAGGAAATAAAATTATGAGGGACTAGCTTAAAGTTGGAAAGGATATATAGTGGACGACTTTTAAAACTTATATTCAAGCTAAGAACTCAATAAAATTAAAATCTCTCGCTTTGATCATAGCACAGGACATTTGGTTGGAATGGAACCATGTGCTCTTAAAAAAGAAGACCCTCTTACCTCTATGTGTTCATGCAAATCCTTGCTCTAAAGGATTTCCTCTGTTCATAATCTGTTTCCAACATTGTAAATCTATCCTCCCTAAACCTATATTTTTTCATTTTTCTACCTCTATTCTCACATAAAAAAGTCGATTAGTCTGTATAATACTACGTAGAGAGGATAGGAGGTAAATAATTTGTTTTATTGACCATACATTGGAGCCTTGAAACCATTAAGGTTTGTTTGATAAGTTATTTTCTTATCTCTAGCCTATTTGACGCATGCTTTAGAAATATGTGAGAAGGTTCGGTTGCTCGATAGATTTTCATATATGTACACTCATTATTGATGTACCAATCACCAATCTAGCCTAGGACTTGGAAAATTTCCTCAAACAAGCTTGGACATGGCTTGCAGAAAATTCATTTATACAAAGGAGAAAAGAAATGATCATATATCCTTGACTAGAATTTTTTTGTATTTGTATTCCCAAAGATCTAGGTAGTACACTTGAACAGGTAGATAATTGGCTTTCCATCTCTACCGCATCTCATGGAATATGTTTGCACCACACAAAATTTTCAAAAGGTATGAGGGCATGTGGAACTCTATCTATGTGCATGGTATGGGATACTTAAACTCGACATTTGCATCAGTTAGAGTTTTGGATAGGATGGGAGCTCAATTGAAAACTTTTCCTTCCTCTAAACTGGCGTGCAAAAGAGTATCTTGAGCCTTTGTGGGATGTGTTGATCCATTCTCACCATATAGTGTTCTTATTAAGGAAACTGCATACATGGAGGGTGCTCTTAGAGTGGTATTGGGGTATATTTTCTTATCCCTAGCTATGAATTATTTGCACCACACATAATGTTCAAAGGTATGAGGACACGTGGAACTTGGTCTTTGTCCCTGGTCTAGGATACTTAACCCCAACAATGCATCAGTTATTGTATTGGATAAGATGGGATAACAATTGGAAATTTTTCCTTCCCTTAGTTTGGTGTGCAATAGAGGAACGCAAGCCTTTATGGGATGTGTTGATCCATTCTCACCTTATAGTGTGTTTAATATTTATTAAGGAAATTGCATACATGGAGGGTGTTCTTAGAGTAGTACATGGGGTATATTTTTCTATCCCTAACTATGAATTGTTTAACCTCATCATATCATTTATTGGTTATTCTATTAAATTCCTTGTCTTGGGGGGATTCCCCGCCCATTCATCACTCATGGGAAGTTCTACACTATGGAACTTGGAATATGTTTCGAGGTTACCTACTTGGAGTGAGTCCATGCTTTGATTTCATTGTTGATTCTTTTTTTTTTGTGTCAATGTTTGTATTCGCAATGATCTATTATATCATTTCCATGCAAGGCACTACTATTGGCCAAGTGGTCACATTATGTAATTACAATATTTGAAGACTTTCCATGACAATTGCATCATTTACTTATTCTTGACTTGGATTAGAGGATGTTGGAACTCTTGTCTTATCCTTTAAAAAATGGAAAAGTACCCCATATTGATGGGCTCCTTGAATACCTATAAGAAAGGAAGTGTCTAATGAAATATATCACATATGTTTTCTTCACACCATGTTTTCCCTCATAAATATAATTGTTGGAATGGTTGGTCAGTGCATCATTTGATATTGATAATTCATGAGTACCTTAGCCATATGGGTACCTTGTTGTATAGCTTTGTCCCAACCTTACCATTTTCTAAAGTTTTATTATATCAGTCAGAGAGTAGTTAGAGATTAGTGTGAGGAGGATAACACATATTTTTCTAGTATTAGCAGACTTTTCAGTTCAGGCTTCCAAGATTCTATTTATAGAAGTTTTCCCTCATGCAAAAAAATCACATTTAGATTGAGGAACATGAATGTGGGATATATGATAATTAAATGGGTGCTTTTAGATTCCAAATTTAGTATATTTTTGTAGATTTATTTTTATAAACTTGTTCTTTTTTTAGCAGTAGTATGTAGATGATGGTATATTTGGATACCCAATAGTGAGATAAGCTTATGGTCCAAGTTTGGAGTGAATTGGAGGACTTGAAATTTTTGAAGAAATTGTAGTTTTTTAAGATAGTTAGAATGATGTGAAAATTTTATTTTTTAGGACCCACTTTTGAGATTATCCCAAGGTTCAAATTTCTATCAAATCCAAGCTATCATTTTTGGATGTATTTTTGGGCAATCTATTTTTAGTACGTAGATGGTACTTTAGGAAAGGTGATTACCTTTTTTAGTACTTGGCATGACATAGAGCATTACTGCAAAATTTTGGTCCATTCTAAGCACTTATATTTTTTAGGGGCTGATTACATTTTGACACTTAATATTTTTGGAAGTTTGTGGTTGTAGTGAGATTTGGACTCTCTTTTATTTCTACTTTCATTAGAAGATGGAGTGCTACATGAGGGGGTTTCTCGGGACTTATTTGAGGCTTTACCTTTCTGTTTTTTTCCCAATAGGAGTGTTCCCACCTTCATGGCGTGACATTGTTGAGTTTTGAGAAATATTTACTTTTTTTTTAAGAGGGAGAATAAATGAGCTATAGATGTCTATTCTTGTCATTTGTGGATATTAACAAATTTTCATGATGTCAATATATCTGTCTAGCCTAAGTGATTTGGATATAACAATAGGAAGATAATATATGTTGTGTTTATTTTATTTTCTATATCTTTGCTTCTCTTCATTCCACTTGTGGAATGTGGAATTTGGAGAGACTTGTTTCTTAGTCTTTCCTATGGAATGTGGAATTCAGAGAGACTCGTTGCTTTGTTTCTCTTGTGGAATGAAGAATTTAGAGATACTTGTTGCTTTGTCTCCCCATTCCTAAGTCCCCTCATTCTAGCATTGTTACATATGGTATTGATTGTGGCGCCCATTTTTTGGGTTACTTTTCCCTTATCTACATTTTGAAATTCCACATGTGAAACGAAAAATGTAGTCTTGTTACACTATCTCACTGTGGCAGAGTCCCCACATTCTTGCATCTAATGCAAAGTGCAGAGTTGAGTTTCCTATTTATTCTACCACTATATGTATTTCCACATTGTCAAATGCGAAAATGTGGAGTCTTGTTACTTTTTCTACCCATGGCCTGAGTCCCTGTATTGTCTAATATGGTGTGGATTGCAGAGTTGAGTTTTTGATTTGTTCCTCCATTATATATATATTTCCACAATTTGCATTCCCCATGAAGAATGCATAATATGATCTTTTTTCTCTTGTTCTTCATGGACCAATGACTGCAATCCCATATTTCCGCATTTGGTGTGGAGTGTGGATCCAAGTTCCCAATTTGTTCTTTACTTTTGATTGTTATGGTGTAAAACTAATATCCCTCAACTACCAACAAGGTCTGTAACTCAATTTACCCAAAATAGGTGTGGTGTGTTTTTTTTTTTTTGGTTTGTAACTCAATTTACCCAAAATAGGTTTTTATTTTATTTTATTTTATTTTTAAACTACATAAAACCCATCCATGTTTCATACAAACATTGAAAATAGATCTATATTTTACATAGATTTTGTATCATGCTTTTGGCCTTACATGGAAACAAAACAAATTAATCATCACAAAATTTTAGGTCTTCCAAAAATGAATAATGACTCATCATATCCAAAAACATTCATTCCAGGTAACATAAAGTTCAGATGTTAACATTGATCCATTCATTTGAAAAATATTTCCTTGCAACAATACCCTATATTTTAAACATAAAATTATGCCAATCTTCCTTTTCTTTTAGCTCATATATTGTTGACCCCACTAGAATAATTTCCTTTTAAATCTCAAATACTATAACTTGAATAATCCTGCTAATTCCAAATCCATTTATATTACTTCCAAATTAGTTATCTTATTTACCCCAAAAAACTAAAATTAATCTCTTTATGTACTCTGAAATATTTAGTCAATACCATAGCTTCAAATGAAAAATATTCCAAGGGAATTTATATATATGCTATAAGGAAAAATCTGACATAATTATATTTCAGTTTTTAAAGCATACTATACAATTTCTAATACTCAATAAATTACATACAGTTTCAATTACCTAATAATACGATAACGACCCCATTGAATCTCCTTATGTACTCTGAAATATTTAGTCAATACCATAGCTTTAAATGCAAAATATTCCAAGGGAATTTATATATATGCTAAAAGGAAAAACCTAACATAATTATATTTCATTTTTTAAAGCATACAATACAATTTTTAATACTTAATAAATTACATACAGTTTCAATTACCTAATAATATGATAACGATTTCCCAGATGTGGGTGATCCCTAGGTACATCGACATGGAGGCTCCTCTAAAAGGCGCATGGCACAGTGTCATGGTTGCGCATGGCCCAAGTGTGGATGCTCTTAAATGGTGCAGCTACTCACCCGACGCCTGCATTAACCCACTTGCTTCGAGAAATTACACACATCCTGCTTGCTGCCCATTGTGGTATTTCATGGCGCCCTACAACGAAATTCCCACTGCCTTCTCCTGCAGTTTGTTGGTCTCTGTGCAAGGCACGTTGGCTTCCATTCCTCGCCTCCTCTGCAGCTCGAGGCCTCCTGCCATATCTCCTCTCACAAGTCTGTATTCCAACTCACCTCTCTAGAGATTACCTGTGATGCCGCAGAGGTCGAGGTCATGGCCAATCCTCTCGCCCTCCCATCTCCCTCCGTGATAGAGCCACTCCCCCCTCCATGAGGACATTCTTGCTGAATTCCTACTCAATTTCGACACCATCGAAGTTCTAGACCAACATCGCATCTTAGCCACACTTTCTTTGCATCTTCCAGAGGTCCCGTCCAGCTCTGTTGGTTCTAGCTCTCGGAAACTATTAAGAAATTCCACCATTTCTTCATCCTACCCCCAACACTCCATATAATTGGAGGCCCTAGCAATGAAATCTACTCTGATTTCTTCAAGCAACGAAGGGGGCAATAGCTCAACAGAAGATGATAAGGTTGCTATTGTAGGTGTGTGTTTTGCTTCCACGCTAGAGCCTACAACGCAGTCATCAAAAAAGGAAGAGGACTCCTTAGAAGACTATGGTTGCTTCATTGTTGAACAACCTTCTCCTGATGACCGGAAGCATGATTCGCCGCGCCAGAATTAGCATCAAGACGTTTCCTTCCTCAACTAATTTTTACTTTATTTTTCTTATGTTTTACTTATTCCTGCACAGTTCTACAAATCTTTGGATAATCATGGTACATGTCGGTTTCCCCACTCAGGGCAGCAATCTCTGGACTGGTTTACCCAACTGGGGCAGTCCCAATTTTGTGTTTTTGAACTCTATCCCTGCCGGAATTGGCTAGCATAGCAGCTCCAGCGGGAACGTTTCAAAATTTATTTTTATGTACCATATAATAGAATCAATCTTACTTAGAAAAAAAAATACTATAATGATCCCATTGAATCTTGAGCTTTATAAAATAAAGTCAATTTAATATTTGAATAACATCCTTGTCAATTAAGGATACTTGTCAATTAAGGATACTAGAGTATGGTGTCTATAAATGAACTAATTATCCTTATTGTTACCATTTAATATTTCATGAAAAAAAATCAAAGTATATCTTTCCAACCTACTGAAAGACTCAAGCATTCGTTTCAAAAACAATCCAAGTATTCTTTTCAACAATAGTCCAAACAAAAAAAATAGAGTGTTCTTTCACACTGTCTAAACAAAATTACTCCCTGTGGAAGCTCGCGTACTAAGATTTGGTGTTATGTAGAGTGCAACCTTAAAATAATAAATAAATGATTTAAACTCATTCCAAAAAATACTATTGGTAAAATTACAAAAGATCCCAGTCTATAAAACATTTAATAGTATATTCTTTCAAAAATCATTCCAGACTAGTTTGTGGGGTCTTGGTTAAATGGTGATGAGGCAGGCTGTTAGAGCACTCATCACAGATTCAATTCCCTTCCCAGATCGGGGTGATGTATATGTAAAAACTTTAAACTACATAATGAAAACAGATAAATCATAAAATCTCATTTTCCAAGAATCTGTATAAAGATTATGAGACCAATATTTCTTGCAATAATGAAAACTTCAAAATACATAGTGCAAAGGGAGGAATCATAAACTCATATTTTCCAAGAATGTATACATAGTAAAACTTATAGAGGATTACCATTACATAGTGCAAAGGGGGAATCATAAACTCATATTTTCCAAGAATATATATATAGTAAAAGTTACAGAGGATTATCACACTAATTTATCTCGTAAGGTTTTACAGTAAAAGTTACAAAAGATTACCACACTAATTATATCTCACCCATTAACCAAAGTAAATTTTACACACTAATATATACACCCATCAAGATAAAAGCATTATCCACCTTTGGATTTAATGATACAATGCTCTAAATTAGCACACCGACATTAGTAATCAATACGTTAAGGAGAGAGATATATATTTTCTTTTCTACAAAATGAATAAGCATTATATTTCAAAGAAGACTTTCTTTTCTACAAAAAGAATAAATGGTATATTTCAAGAGAAAATTCTTTCCTGCAAAAAGAATAACTCTTATATTTCTAGGAACACATAAAGAAGGAACATTGTGCCAGATGCCTTCAAAACATTGACTGCAACAAAACTTTTGTAGAAAGTTATTATTAGATGAAAGATAAATATATAACCTTCTTAAAGGAAACCAACTAAGCTAAGGAGGATGTCACAGAATAGGTAGGAATATGAACATCATATCTCTGGTGAATTATTGTAATCCTAACTCTTCTTCAACATATGCTTTCATAAACATAAATGTACAAAAAAACATAGATCCTCAAATTGAAATAATAACACTACACTTATAATGAATAAAAGATATAAAGACTACAATTAACATTGTCATGTTTTTGTCTCACAACCCATTTAAATAAAAAACATAAATATATAATAAAACAAAGATCCCCAAATTGAAAATAAGAACAATACACTTATAATGAATAGAAGATATAGAGACTATAATTAACACTATCAGGTTGTCATCTCACAACCCATTTAAATGAATAATTACTAATTGGATCCGTTATTGGAGCTGTTATTCACCCATCAGTTAAAACAAAAAAATATTCTGGAAGTTTTGTAATTTCAACATATGTATAACCAAAGAAAATAAATGGTAAACCATTGTCTATGATTAGATATTTTAGAAAAATAAGAACTATTTTAAATTTAAGCTAGCTACATTTTCATCCAAGAAAGGTTAAATAAAGAAAAATATAACAAATTGGAAATTTTTACCTCATACTCAGTCATTCTACTTTGTTCAGCAACTCTGCTTTCCAACTCCAACAGATTTACCACCCAACCATATCCAAAGGAAACCTTTTTCCTTGGAACCCCTGAGCTCTATGAGCTCACAAACATTCCCAACTTCAAAAATAGTGAGAAATTGGGGGCAAACTAAGGAATATATCCTATCTTCCTATTAAGATTTTAATTTAGAAATTGGATAGTCATTTTGGCAGCATTTCCCTACTCTTTCGGGTGTCCTCTCATGGGGAAAAATCCTTCCATATTTATAAGCATGGAGTGGAGTGAGACCTCACCCATTCATGCAAAAATTAACCAATTTTTAATTTAGTATAAATATTCTTGTTTTTTTTTTTTTGACAGAAACGATTATGTTGTATTTATATTCATCTTGGCCTGAAAGCCAAAAATTTGATTACAATGAGGATGTCTAAATCCTGCTGCATCTCCCTGCTAAGAATGAGAATGCAGCTGAAACTTGAAGACTTCTTCCTTGATAAGATATCTATAAATTCACTTTCAGAGATTTTTCCCAGCTTGAAGATACAAACAAATTTATTTAAGAGCAAGCAGTAAAACATGTCAACAATCAGCTTAAGGGATGGGTTCCCAGAATTTTTCTTCGTCTTTCATCTTGACCCCAGCTGAAAGGAGAATAGCTTTGTTGGCTTCAGTGTCCACCTCTTTGTTATGAGTTCTCAGCACATGAAAGTAGTTCAAGTTCTGAAAAGCGTTTTCCAAAGCCTTAATTCTGGATATTAGCCTTGCCAGTTTGAGATCCAAGGCTTGAGAATTGGAAACCATTGCGTTTATAATAATCTGGGAATCACCTATAACGTTAGCTTCACTTATACTTAAATCTTTGAGGAATTTGAGGCCTTGATAGAGGGCCAAAGCCTCAGCTTGGATGTTGGATGAGATTCCAAGCCCCTAAGCAAAGGAGTGAATTTTTTCCCCAGTTGGACTAACAACAACACCTCCAGCACCAGCTTTGCCCGGATTTCCCTTTGCTGCTCCATCAAAAAAGAGAGAGTGCCTTGAGTGCGAATTGAGCCAATCTTTAAAGTCAGTTTCAGATTTCCTTATTTGCCAGTCTTTAAGAGGAGGAGCGATTCTAACTGCTGGCTGAAAATGCAAGTCAAGGAATGATCCCCAAGCAATGTCCTGTTGGCTGAGATTGGAGTTGTCTTTTATATCTGTCAAGCACTCCTTTAAATGGCATTTAATCTTGATTTCTAAGACTTTGTGATTCTGTTTAATATTTCTAAAGATTCTTCTATTGCGTTCTAGCTAGATCTGCCAACAAATAACCTTTGGCAGGACAGCCCATGCAGTTTTGATTATCTGATTTTTGGGAGGAGGGCCAGGATATCTGTTTGCCCAATTAGCAAAAAGATCAGCAATGGAACAAGGGAGAAAAAAGTTGGAATCCAAATTGTGAATAAAGAAGCACCAGATCTGCTTAGAAAAATTACAATCGAGGATTAAGTGGACTGTTGTCTCTGCATTATCGTTGCACAACGAACAGATGGAGGGATTGTAAAACCCTCTTCTCTACATAATGTCATACGTAAGGATCTTGCCATGGCAGAGAAGCCAAGCAAAAAAATCGACTTTGGGCCAAGAAGGAAAACGCCAGACACCCTGCCAAGGTGCAGGGTTAGGTGGGACGTATGGCCTTTTTTTCAGCTTGGCATAGCCCATAGAGATGGTGTAGCCACTGGCATTCGGTCCCCAACCTTTTGAATCTCTTTTTCTCATGCGCGTGGGGGCCAAGCCATGGAGGAGGTCGAGCAGCGTGGACCATTCGTTGGCCAGGTGAACCGGCACCTCAATACGTTTCCAGCCTGCCCAAACAGAATCGCACCAAAGTGAAATATCCCACAACGAACACAGCCCCTCTCTATCCATCCAACAACGCAGCGCTCTGATGGAGGCTATGTCTTCAATTAGGTCCTTATTCATGATTTTATCAGTCCAAATATTGATCTTTTTACCATTTCCAAGTATCCAATAGGAGTGTTCATTGATTAGAGGAGCAGCTTTAGCATATAGTTTGAGAAAAGACGAATTAGGAAAATGGATCACATTGCCTAAACAACTAGAACGTGGACCTCTGAATTACTTTTTCCAGAGAGCCAATTGGGCCCAGCCTGGCTTGGACGCAATGATCCTCCATATAATCTTAGCTGCCATAGCCACGTTTTTCTGGCAAAGGTTTTTGAAATTCAAACCGCCCTCCCAAATTGGCCTAGAGATGGTTTCCCAACTGATAAGAGGAATCTTGTGATCATTCTGTTTTCCACCCTTCCAAAAAAACCTCCGCATGAACTCTTCCATTTTTTTTAGTATGTTTGCCGGAGCAAGAAGCACAACAAATTGAAAAAGAGGAAGGCTGGTAAGCACATATTTAATAAGGACAGATTTTCCAGCAGCGTTGAGCCAGGAAAAACCCCACGCCTGGATCCTAGACTTGAATTTCTCGAGCTGAGGGAGCCAATCTTTGCTTGTAGGTCTCTTAAGAAACACAGGAAGGCCCAAATATTTGAAAGAGGTCCAAGTAGAGGAGGCTGCAAAACCCAAACATCTAGAAATAGCAGAGAGCAATCTGGGCGAAGTGTTCCAGCTGAAGATATGACATTTGCTTTTATTAACAACGCCGCCTGAGGCTTCACTGAAATCATCCAAAACTGCTTTAAATTTGGAGGCAGAGGAAAGGGAGGCAGCACCCAAAAGCAGAGTGTCATCTTCAAATAAGGCGTGGTTTATATTTTTGACCCCTCTTGCAATACACAGTCCATTAATATCTTGATCTTGCATCTTTTTGTCTAATAGGAAGCTGAGAACAGAGGCTTGGATGACAAAGAGCAGAGGGGAAAGGGGACACCCCTGCCTTAGCCCTCTCGAAGCTTTGAAGAATTCAGTGGCTCTTCCATTTACAAGAGGGGCAATCCATGGTTCCGAGATACAAGCCCAGATCCATTTGATGAAGCCTCCTTGATTCTCCGGAATAATGTTGGGGAGAATGAGCTTCAATCTGTTTGCAATTACTTTGGTGATTAGCTTGTATCCTGTATTTCACAAGGAAATCGGGCGGAATCTGCTGAAATTGTTGGCGCCTTTTTCCTTGGGAATGAGGGCTAAGAAAGCGGAGTTTGTGCTGCCTCCAATTTTCTGAGTATTTTGAGACTTTTGAACCATTTTGAGTAGATCCTTTTCAATAATCGACCAAAAAAATTGAAAAAACCTGGCAGAAAAGCCATCCGGCCCAGGGGCCTTATCCGGTTCCATATCAAAAAGGGCCTTTTTGACTTCGTCTTTGGTGACTTTGGCCTCAAGGATCTCGTTCATACGAGGAGAGATTGCAGAAGGAATAATGTCAAGTAGATCTGGGAGATGATCCGGATCCTTATCCTCACTATACAAGTTTTGAAAGTGAGAAAAGGCTGCTTTTTTAATGTCTTCAAAATCCTTGTGGGTGCCGTTGTCCTCCTTAATCTCAGAAATAGTGTTGAAGCATTTCCTGGCCTGGGCTTGTTTGTGGAAAAATGCAGAATTCCTATCCCCTGCTTTGAGCCAGAGATTTCGAGATTTCAATCTCCAGTATTCTTCTTCAACTAAGCAGGCCTTATGAAAGCGCTGTTGTAGTTGAGCCTCTTGGTCTAGCAGCTCCTCTGTGACTATAGCGTGTTCCAAATGAGATTGGTGAGAGGCAAGAGCTACTTTAATGGCTTTTCTTTCTGTGATAGGGTTGGACAGGGTTTTGACCCAACATTTTAGGACTCCTTTTACTCTTCTAAGTTTCTCCTCCTAGATAAAGAACGGAGATCCATTGACAGGCTGACTCCAACTTTCCTTGACTATTTGCATGAAATCTGGTTCCTTGACCCAGAGGGGACTAAATCTAAATGGGATGGGTCCCAGATCTAGATGGGCTAGGAGCTCTAAATTTATAGGCTTGTGGTCCGAGATGCTGTTAGTAAGAATGTGAATTCTGGGTTCTAATCCAAGAAATAGATAGGAGCTTTGAATGAAAAATCTGTCTAATCTGGCAGCAATATAACCAGGGCCCACTCTTTTATTAGACCAAGAGAACTTACCGGAAGAAGGTTTGATATCCATCAAGTCCCAGTCCTGCATTAGATCCTCCGCCCATTCCCTTGCTAGATCTTGGACAGCGCTACCTCCTCTTTTTTCAGATGAGTGAAGAGTGAGATTGAGATCTCCAACAATAATTATATTTTCCAGATTTTTCAAGTCTGCTTGGTGCCTTATAGAATCCCAACAATCCTTTTTTTCTCCGACATTTACTGGAGTGTACACATTGAAGAGACAAAATATTTCCTTGGTGTCCAGGTTCTGCATTTTCAGCAGCAACCAGTGAGTATTACTAGCCTCAAAGGTGACTGCAAATTTGCTGGCGTTCCATAGAATGCCAATCCCTCCCGAAGTGCCCCGGGAAGAGATTGCTCTAGCTTCACTTTTGAACCAAATCTTCTTGCTTGCTTGCAGGAAGATTATGTCTTCCAGCTTAGTCTCCTGGACGAGAAGTATGTCTGGAGTTTATGTTCTTATTAAGCTTCTCATGGCTTCTTCCTTGACTTTGCTCCCCATACCTCTACAATTCCAGGAGATGATCTTCATTATTTATGTTTCTGGTGGGCTCCCTTGGAGCCTTGGGGATGATTTTTTAACATCCTGGACTTTGAGGCTAGCAGTTTTTCCAGAGTTGGTTGGCTACCCTGTAGCTTATCTTTATAAGTCTCCTGCTCTCTTTTTTCCCTGTCAGTTTTCCGGCCTCTTGTAGATCTTCGTACCGAGGTTTGGGTGTCTCCTATTTCTCCTTCCACCTCTGACTCGTCCGTTTCCTGCTCTCCTTCCTCTTCTTCTGAAGTCATGCCTTTGGATTCTTCGGCACTTGTTCCTTTGAGGGAGACCGAGGGAGAACCTTTGTTTGGAGAAACTGGATTTTGAGTCTCGACCTCCGGAGGAGTTTCTGACTGCTGGCTTAGTTTTCTTGCGCCTTTTTGGGGGGAGGGCATTGAACATTAGCCTAAAGAGGGCCTTTTCCAGAGGGTCCTCCCGGTTTTTTCCCTTTATGATTTGTTTTTGCTCGCTTGACTTGGTTCCAACCCTCTTCAATCCCTTTCTCTGGCTCAGCGTTGGAAGGACAGTTTCTAGCAAAGTGTCCATGAACGTGGCATTTCCTACATTTGAATGACAGTTGCTCATAGTCCAAGATCTGTACATGAGACCAGCTTCCGACTTTGATTTTGATAGCCTCTGGAAGACCCACCTCTAGATCTACTTCCATGCAGATCCTGGCACAGTCGTACTGATCCTTATTGTTTGCCCGATCTATGAATTTCTCGAGAGTGTTGCCAATGTGTCTCAAGGAACTCCAGTTCCAGCAGTGAACTGGCAGATTTGGAAGACGAACCCACACCGGGACAACCTTGGGAACATCGACAGCCGGATCAAAGTCCGGAGTCCATTTGTTCAGATAGAGGCCCCGAGAACCCATGAAATACGGCCCATTTTGAAAGATCAAGTCTTTGTCTTCTTTGGAGGAAAATTCGAAGAGGAAGTACCCTTTCCCCAGAAAGTAAGAGGTGACCTTTTCCTTGATTAGAGGAGCCCAGTTCCTGTTAACCCATTGCTCAATAGTTTTCGGAGAATGCCACAGACCCGTGAATTGGCCAATGAGACCTCGATCCGCCAAAGATAAAGCTACTTGAATGGGGGCCTCCGGAGGCAAAGAGATCTCATGAATTTCATCTAGCTTCTTAACAAATTTGGATGCTTCGCTTTTTTTCTTCTGAGGCAAACCAGCAAGAAGCTGGTTGAAGGCGTCGATGGCAGAAGAAGAATGTGGATCCATAGAAGGACCCATCGACTCCATAGGGAAGGCCTGAGGCCAGCCGCCGCAGGGGCAGCCACGCAGCAGAAACCCTAGCGAAGCTCAAAACGCGCAGCAAGCATAACTGCTGAATTTTTGTTGTTGTTCCAACACTTGATTATTTACTATCTCCCTTTCCCAGCAAAGAGAAACGCCGCAACCAGAGGTCAGAGGTGCAGACCAAAGCCGTGACAGAGAAGAGCACAAAAGGAGGGGGCTCCAACCAAGCAGCGACAGAAGTAGGAGGCCCTGCCAAAGTAGGCGCAGCCGCAGAGGCTGCAGCGCACAGCTAGAGCAGCTAGGGTTTGCAGGGGCTGCAACGCGCAGGCAGAGCAGCAATTTGAATGGACCCTCCTTCACTATCAGTATAAATATTCTTGTTATTCACCACCCTCTCCTAAGATGGAAACCTCTCATTTTTTTCTTAATTATTTAATTAATTTAATTACCTAATATTCATTGCCCCATGTGTCCTTTCTAGAAAACTTTCTATTATTGATTTTTCAAAAATATGTAATTAATAATTTTGTATTAAAATATATTTTATTTTAAATGGCCCTCTAAAGTGGGTAAATTGGAGTTAATTCAACTAAAAGTTTAACTTAATTCGAGTTAATTCAACTAAAGGTTTAACTTAGATTAATTCACCTGGTTAATGTAAGCCATTAAGTGGTGTTTTTAAGTTAGAGAATAGGGATTCCACACCCCTACTGTGCAGCTCTCAAGACTTGTTAGGACTACGCGCCCTTGCCCCTATGCTTAGGACTCCACGTCCTTGTAGAATCAAGACTCCACACCTTGATATTTCCAAAGTTAGGACTCTTCACCCTAATATTTCCCATAGATTCTCATCTATTCCTCCTAGAAGCTACATGGTTTGCCCAAGGTATTGATTTTGAGCTCATATGCATCTCATGATTTATTGGCAAGGCCTTGTTTCCTAGACTTGCACATCATAACCTCATAGATTAAAAGCATCAACAAAATTTATAATGAATTTAATTCAATCACATTTTACCCTAATGTATACATGAACTCCATAGCTATTTGAGGATCCTTCTCGGCAGTAACTAAGTTCTGCGCCAAATCCTACTAAATACAAGGTCAATCATGTATAATCATACACATGATAAATCATCAACAAGATTATGGTCCTTTAACTACTCCACATAGTAGCTTTTATTCTTGTGTCACAATCATAGACCATCATTCATGTCATGCACCAAAGTCAAAATAGGATGCCAAAAGAGAAACATCATTAATACGCACTTAACCAAAATCAGTCTTATACACGCAACCCTGGATATTATCATAAGAATGCAACAACCATGTGACCCAAACTAGGTCTATAGTGTACAACATATACATAAGTCTAACATATATAATCTTTATACACTCCATCAAAATCACCCTCCAGGTGTCACCAAAACTAACTAACTAAGAAGGGACACTACAAAAACATTGCATTAAACTCCCTGATTTCTTCCTAGAGTGAAATATTTGATTTCTAAATGTTCATATAGTCTTGCTTTAGATTGTTTCAAGTCATGCTTGCCTAACCAACATTTAGGTCACAAGGCTCAAATTTTTATCTTTCACTGGGGAGGGATAATTACTAGAATTTAATTGATATTTACCAGAAGATTTTGGGAAGATGGAGCGAAGCGGAGGATGTGCTTTTGGTCTAGGGTTTCTACGTGTTGGAGGCGCCCACTGGTTTTGGGCGAGACAGGATGCGACTCCTCATCTCCACACAAGGAGAGATGGCTCACACCAGCCGCAAACGCAGGAGGAAATCTTGTGGATGGCTTGTGATGGTTTGGCGAGGGAACAACGACGGTTTTCTATGGAGATTCAGGTGAACAAAGGGCTCGACGAGGGTGTTTTTTTGTTTAATTCCCTTTCGATGGGGGAATGGAATATCCTTTGGGTTTACTCTCTCTGCGAGTGCGGTTGGTGGACTTGGTTACATGGACACAGCCAGACCTCTCTCCTCGGTACGAGCCCCCTCTCACTGATTGCACACCCCTATTTCGATGCAGATGGTAATGGTTTTCACAACTTGGGGCAATGGCTTAATGCAATGGTAATTTCCCTTTATTCTCAGCTTTTCATTATTTCTGATAAGTTTAAAGCTGTTGAAATTATTTGGTGGGTGAGGGTAGCTGGGGGGTTAGCTTCTCACCTCATTGGTCTGTTGTGGCTGAGGCATGTGGCAGAGGATACTATGTTCTTTCCTCTGACTTTGCTATGGCGTGAGGTAGAGCAACCCTTTCAGCCTCTCCTAACTGGAGGTTTATCGCCCCCCGGACAAGACTTGAACCTGTAAATTCTCTATTCCCATAGGGGACAAACACATAGATGCCTTACAAAGGCAGTGGTGGTGTGGTTTATATGCCACAGACACAGTTCCAAATCTTCCTTAAATCCATAGATGAGAAAACAATGGTCTTATGGGTGTGGGACTCTGAAACAGTATCTGAGCTGAAGAAAAAAATCCAATCTCTCACTGGCTTACCTGATCAACAAAAAAGCATGATATATCCAGGAAGAGCATTACAGGAAACATCCAAACTAAAGGAATAGCAGATTCAAAGAAATGTTACTATTTTACTGAACCTTAGACTTAGAGGTGGGCTTCCAGGAATTGCATCAGCTAACAAATCACCAACAACAGGAAAATGGATGCCCTCTTTCAAGGACATCCTAAGATGAAAAAACCCTACACAGGGGAAAAAATATCTCTAGATCCCTCACTGTCAGGACCATACATTGTCGAAAAAATAGAGAACACTCCAGATCTGGTAGTAGAAATGCCAGAGGTAACAAGGTTGTTTGATTATCTGCAATCAAAATATGTTATCTACTGGTTTAATGGCTTCTAGACAAAACATGAAGAGCTACATGCCTGGATTCACCAAAAATGGACCCAGAACTATGATATTTTTCTCTGTACAAAAGGTTTCTTCATTGTTCATTTTGATAATATAGAGGACTATTGCACCGCAATCACTGATGGACCATGGTTTTGGGGAATAGCAGGTATATTTATATCCCCATGGTTCTCGGGTTTCAATGCTAATTCAATGGTGGTTTCTAAAATGCCTATGTGGATGTGATTGCACAACCTTCCTCTCTTGTTCTGGCACCATCAGGTTCTAGAAAACATTGGCAACACAATAGGAAGGTTTATAAAGTTGGATAGAGAGAGAATTGACAAAGGGATATTTCTCTTTGCACGTATATCCATGGAGATGGACCTAAGCAAGGGCCTACTAGATTGCATCAATCTAATCCACAAAGACATTAAGTGGCCTCAAGCATTAGATTTCGAAAACACAATGTTTCGATGCAGGGTGTGCCACCAAAATGGGCACCTACAAAGCACTTGCATTTTATCTCGGAAAAAAAACAAACAAGAAGCCACAAAAGAAAAAAGGGTGGAATTTTCCAAATGTATTATTGTCAGATGAAGAGGAAGCAGATATAGAAGAAAATCAGAAGCAAGTAGATACAAAAAATTCGCAAGAAAACCAGAAAGAATCACAAGAGAAGAGTGTAGTCAAGGTGGCGGAAAAAAAGGAAGTCGATAATAAATCATCACCGAATATAGAAATGGTTCCTCAATAGGACGGGCTGAACAGTGACCGTGGTGTGATTAGCACCAAGCGTGCACATGCTTCTGAAAGCTCTGACTCCGAAAAAAGCGTCCAACTCTCATCCATCTTGGAGCTGGCCATTATACATTCTGCTCCTTCTCTGAAGGGCTGGAAAAAAGTAAATAAGAAAAAAGGAAAAAAAGTTAAGTCAAATGTTTTTGGATAATTTAAAACTATGGGTTTTCATGCCCATGCCCTGCTTCATATAGGGCAATTCTCTTTTATGGAATGCTACGACATCTACAATGTAACTTTTTATTAATTTTAATAAAAATTTCAATTTTTTCACAGGAAATTTTTTTTACTAGAATTTAATTAATTTAATGGAATGAGGAATAGAATTCCTATTGTCAGCATGTAGGTGCTTATAATATTTTCTAGTTTGGTTCCATTTAATAGGTGCTTAAGAGTGTTCACTTAAGTGAGTGAGTCTCATTCCAAAATAAAATTATTACATATTTCTTCAGTGGCAATATCTACTCCTACTTCTAGTACCTCTATTTCAACTACATTTTTGGTATTATTCCCAAGAAACCTTGTGTACACTCTTAGAATTTTACTAGAGGTATCTCAAAATTATCTTCCTACTCTTGCCCTTATTAAGTTTCCCTTTGAACCTCTGTCAAAATTGAGTTGCATAAATTTCTATGGAGGTGGATACTAGGCTTCTAGGATTAGGCTTGAGGGGAGGAAGAGCGGGATTTTTTCCAATAGCTCTTAGATCTATGCCTCTTAAAACAATAATTCTCTGCTCCTAAGACTTACATTTGTTGCTTTTCTTTGACCAAGCTAGGGGCTAGACTATTTCTTTTAGATGTTGACTTAGTTCCTTCCATATATTCTCTACTTGTATTTTATTGTGCCAGAAAATACATCTATTTCTTTCTTTCCAATTTCCTTATAGGAGAAATCATGGGAGTAGGCACTAACCTCTATTTAGGATTGGGTTCTCAAAGTGGGAGGGTCTCCATTCTCTGATTGTATCTAAAATATAAATCATATTACAGCTTTTTTGTGTAAGGTTATTTCTCCCTTGTCCCACAATCTCAACCTTATCACATTGACAAAAATTATTCTCTACTTATTCCTCTTCTTGGTTGTACATTGGGCATATTGAGTTTCCTAGAAGCAATGATCTCGGACTATATTTTTGTTCTTCTGAGCATTATTCTACATCAAAAAACTTGACTGAAGACCATCTGTTCTAATGAGGTCTTGTTCTTCTACCTCCCTTGCATATTTTGTTCTCTATATTTGACTCCATAGTTCTCCCTTGTTAGTCAACCATTGCCATCATAGCTTCCCTGTTGAGACATTGTTGAGAAATGAAGGTTCCTGGTTACTAAACTCCCACTTCTCCAGGAAGGCTGACTTTGTCCTAGCTACCAAGGATCATTTATTGTGTTTCTACGAGCCTCATAAAAGAAAAGAGAACTGACAGTGAAGACACTTGATGGCTTTAAGGATCTTGGTAGGAAGTGCCAATTGTAAGAAAAGATATAAACATGTGGATTGCAAAATAGTTTTACGTTGGGTAATTTTTCTTGGAAGATTAAGAGATCGAAAATTACAAGAGTTAAGCTTAAGGTAAAATTTTGGCTAGTAGATCCTCCCATGAGATGTTTCTTGAGACATTTAGAATGAGGGGACCTCCTAGGTACTTAGAGGGAAGAGAGTTATGTTGGAAGCTAAGGATTATATCAATGTTTCATTGAGTGATTAATTTTTTTTTGAAATGGATATTCCTTGTTATATAATAGTAAGAAAGGCCCAAATAAAGGTATCAAGGATGGACATGATAGTGGAGTCTTCCAATATAGAGGGTTGGTCTATCATCATTTTAGGAAATGTGGGAATTCCCTTGAAACCAGTTGTGTTTCGATATGAAAACCTAAAAAATTGGTTGAACCACACATGAAATGTGTTTTTGATGGACTGAAAATAATTTATGGAACTATGCCCCACATTTCATTGTCTATACATCATGTTTTAGCATATGTATGATGTGTGGGGTGGTACCACATGCTTATGTTTCATATGTGGATTGAATGAAAATTATTTTAGGAGAACAATCATGTATGAGTGGGCAACATAATATTCCACACTAGGGCCCTACTAATTCTATGTAATTGATGGTAATGTTAAGAATCTACTATGTAATTATTGGTAACGTTTACAAATTAATGGTAATGGTATGTAAAAGTGTCATTCTCCTTTATATTTCATTTTCATCTTTTTTACTTAATTTTTTAACATTATCATTAATTGTTTCAAGATTTTTGAGAGTGGTTCCAACCTCAATGGATTTCTAATGAAGAATGCAGAATTTTTTATCCTTCTCAAAATCCAACAGACTTAAGAGATTTTAGGAATTCGGGATTGGGGGGGTTACAATGTTTCCATTGGATTTTATTCTATACGAGGGTATGAAACTAGCATTTAATTACGAGCACAAAGCCAACTATGTACCTTGATGTTAGTAAAATTGATTATTGAAATCCTCTATCAGGACCCTACTAATGGTGTACACATCGCTCATACAAAATTTGGATTTTACATGTTAAGTTTTTTTTATATTATTTTAATGCTTAGAGGGTGATATTGATGGTGAGGATCCAAATATAGGTA
Organism: Pinus albicaulis; assembly: GCA_034641835.2. Classification (NCBI taxonomy): domain Eukaryota; kingdom Viridiplantae; phylum Streptophyta; class Pinopsida; order Pinales; family Pinaceae; genus Pinus; species Pinus albicaulis. The sequence goes on along the minus strand of CM076578.1, from coordinate 1,061,868,739 downwards.
ATGATTTAGATTATATGTAGGTATTTGTTGTAGCATGCTTTCTTAGGCCTTGGGCCTTGACATTTCTTCATTTAATCATGAATCTATATCTATATTCTAAATTATAATGTTAAAACTTATGTTTTCTTTCAAAGTTTTAGTTTAATTTCCTGATATATATCATCTTTCCAAGCTTGATTTTTTTGGGGCTACATTTCCAACATGATCTTGTTTTACATGTGCATTCTGTTTCCACATACCATGTAACTCAGACCATAATATTGTCATCCACAAGTTACAAATATGAAAGGGACACCAAGTTATTAAGAATGTGGAGGCCTTTCAAATTGTTTGCAATAATTTCTTAACATAGTCTTCTTCCTAGTCCTTTAGCCATTATGATGATTGGGAAAGGAAATGAAGGGTCTTCTTCTTTGATGCCTCAAGAGGGGTTGAACGGGAGGAAAAAGATCCATTATTTAAGAAAGTAAAGAGATTTAAGGATACTAAGAGTCTAACCCATTAAATCCAATATTGACAGGATCAGAAGGCTACAAGCATCTGCTCGACTAAGAGGATCGAAAGCTTTTGACATATTAAGCTTAATTAACATACCTAGTTTATTTATTGATTATAGGAAGTGCATAATTTCATGTGCCACTGTGATATTTTAAAATTTTTATGCCCTTTAATGTAAATTCCTTGCTCATTGGAAGTGATGTGGTTTATGATGGGCTAGAGTATATTACCTTTGGAATGATTTAATATATCACTTTATGTAGTGAGATACAATTGAATTTGTTCAAAGTGTTAGTTCTTTCTTCCTTAGGAATGAGTGTGAGGAAGGTTGAGTTAAGGGCTTGTAAAATTCCTTAGTTTTCTCAACTACCCTTCATTCATTAGTGGCAACCATTGACCAACAATTTCGAAAGAAGTTTGTTGTGAGACCATTTGGCCTTGGTGATTTTCGTGATGCCATATCCATTATCGTTGTCTCAACTTCCTCTTATGTGATTTTTCTCATCAATTTTCAATTTGATCTAGAATCTCCAAATGTGGGGTGTGTTTTAGGATAGATATTAAGGTCTCTTGTATTTTTATGTCTGGTTTTGAGAGGAGCTCATGGTAGTGTATTTTTAGTTCTTTATCCATGTCCCCACAAGTATAAAATTTAATCCCTTGATTATTTTGTAAAGAGGTCATTCTATTTATATGCCTTCTGTTGATCATAGAGATATGAAAGGATCTGGAGTTTCTGTCTTCCTATTTTTCCATCTCATTCTCGGTTTTTGTTTGCAGAGTATATCTTCTTTCTTCTGTCTAGTATCTTCTTGATCTTTAGATTTTTTCCTTCTATGTGAAGTCTTCATCTCTTCCTTGATAAGTGTATGTTTTAGTTTTTCCATTTGTTTTCATCACTCCTTTTTGGCTCGAAATATGCTCCCACATATTTCTTTATTTCAGGTTTGAGCTTGGTCTTTAGGTTCTTTAGCCTTTGTTAGTTTCAATACATTAATTTTTTTTTTTGTTGGATTTATCTCCATCCACAACTATTTAAAATTGGGGTTATCCTACCAAAATTTCTCAAATCTAAAGGGTGTAAATCTACGACAGTTCATGTTGTCATGTGAGGGAAAAATTGGCTAGTGATTTTAAAATGTGCCAAGTAAAATTTGGATTACAACAATGAATTTCAAACTACAATTTTGATAGCCCTTATGCAGAAATCAATTTTAGAGTAGTATGCATTTTTCTCCATTAGAATCAAGCCTAGTCCATTGTATAGTTAATCCCAACAGAAAAATTACCCATATCATCCACTATGATCTTCTTATCAATGGATGTAATTTTATGGTTTTTTTAATTCCCCATCTAGTTTTTGAACTCATAATGTCATAAATAACAATCTCTTCTGGTTCTAAGAAGTTGTTGGCACCCAACATGACTGTATGTATTTATTAAGGAACTCACCTACTATTTTTAATCTTGATTTTGGTCGTTTATAGGTCAATTGAGTAGTTGGAATAGTTTACTTACTCTCCCATACTCAATTGATCCATGTATCAAGAGAAATCCCAACCATACATGTATTTTACAAGCCTTGGGTATAAATTGATTTGGTAAACAATAGGAACAACTTGGGCATTTGTTCATATTCTTGGTAAGTTGCAATGCCAAGAGTTGTCTACCCATAGTCTTTAGCCATTCCCTCTGTCAATTCAGATATTTTAGTCCTTTCCTTATATGAAATACTTATATGAATATGCAATTGACCTCAAGAATGATACTTAAGGCCACAAGTGTTTACAAGGCACCATGACTACATATATGGAGTTATTTCCTTTTAACTTATAACTAAAAATTAAGTTTTTTTGCTATTGTATCACCTGAAAATTAACATTTGATAGATTTTTTTATAAAGTGGTTTTCATATCAGAAAGGAATGTTTGTGATGGGTGGTCATGTTTTGAATAAAACTAACTATCCATTAAAGGGTGAAGGGGACTATAGTCATGTTTTTAACATTTTCTAGTTTTCTTCTGTAGTCATATTTTTAACATTATTAAAATTATCCTCTCTCTTTTTATTTTGTTCGTCAGGTAATAGGATAGATTATAATTTCTTATTTATTTTCTATATATGAGAGTTTCCTATAATTGTTTTGGATACATGTTATTATGATCATGTTCAATTTTTCTTTCCATATTTTCTTTAACATGCTTGCACTGATAAAGTTCTATGGAGGTGGAGACTAGAATTCTAGGATTAGACTTGAGGGGAGGAAGAGGAGGATTTTTTTCAATGGCTCTTAGATCTATGCCTCGTACAATAAGAATTATTTGCTCCTAAGAATTACATTTGTTTCTGTAGAAATTATATACACTAAGCATGCATATGTCCAAGATCCACCTGATCTCACACTATTTAACTTTATGAAAGATACTGAATCTATTCCACTTGCTAATCTTTTGCGGAAAAATTAATTGCACACACATGTGAAGCATAAACAAAAATAATCAATCGCACATAGCACAGTTTTTAACCGGGAAAGCCTAAAGCTGAAAAACCCCAACTATATATTATGTAACATGGAGATAATATGACAATATCATACAAACATACAAAGCTTATCACAAGCTCTCAGTACAGTACAATCGTCATACACTAATCAGGCCCAATCTTGCAAATCCATGCACCGATCTTTGCCACCTGCTAGCCTACCTCCACTGTGCAATCTCTGCTGAAGAATAGCTCTGAATGAATTCGAATTACTCCATCCTTGACTACGCAATCCTCATTGGCATCTCCACTGTGTGTGTGATGCAATAAATGCATCACTATAGTCACAACAAATAGTCTATCTTGCCCTTTCACCTATCTCTCCACTGGTCTCCACTGAAACTGCCATGCACTGTAGTTAACTGTTGTATTTTTTAGTTGATTAATGAGTTATTATTTGTGAATTAATTAACTAATTAATTCACTCCACTCTCAGTAGTGTATCAATCAGTTAGACTAGATACAACTAGCTCAACTGAGTCTAACTTAGTTAAACTGAATAGAACTCCATAACTACTTCTTCCAACTGTGTCATAAATCTGCCACTTGAGTTCTAACTGATTCCTCCATGCATTAGCTCCAGTAAACCCTTAGGAATAGAGTAATTCCTTCTGTCGGCTGATGTGCCACATCTGTGCACTGAACTGAAGTGCTCCAAGAGAATAAGTTGTTGTTTAGAGTCTGATTATTATTAAGAGCTAATAATAATCGACATGCATCTATTTTTAGATTGAAGATCTATAAATAGACTTCGCCCAATATTCTAAAAATAGAATTTCATCTATTTTTCAAACTTGATCAACCATCCACAAATAGCATCCTGCAACTTCTGAAATATGATCATCATGTCTAAAAATAGACTTGCGCCAAAATAGCCTGCGGGCCCACTTAGTGAAGGTGACTCTTTTCACTAAGCTCATCATCTTGTTGAATCTCAACACTCCCCCTCAACAAGATAGGGATTATCCTTCACCCCGATCCTGCCTCTATGGTATTCGAATTTGCTCCTGGTGAGCGCCTTCGTCAGAATATCTATATCCCGATCCTCCCGTGAGAATGTGCGAAGCAACATGATCTTCAGCTGCACACAATATACGATATGATGATACCGGATATCAATATGTTTAAGGAAATATATCATGAAACACAGGATTAACCGAGAGTTTAATGCAACTCTGATTATCACAATGAATCACCGTGGGATCTAAATGTGAACCGAACAAACCAACCAGAATCTTCCTCATCCAGATAGCCTCACATGCAGCTAAACTTGTTGCCATGTATTCCGCTTCTATTGAACTGAGTGCCACAAATCTTTGTTTCCTTCTGTACCAAGAAACTGCAGTAGATTTGATACTTAAAATCCCTCCTGATGTGCTCTTTCTGTCTGTTGGGCTTCCTACCCAATCTGCATCCGTGAAGCCATGCAACTTCACCTCATCTGTCTGTTTGTACCATAAACCATACTCAGATGTGCCCCTGAGATATCTCAGGACATGCTTGCCTGAGCTTGGTAGGCTTAACCATCACTTGTGAAAGCTGGTTCACCGCATAACATATGTCTGGTATTGTATTGACTAAATACATGAGTGAACCCACCAATTGTCGATAAACAGTGGCATCCACTACCTCTGCCGATGTAGCATCCACTTTCTTCCAATTTCCTGGAAGAGGAGTGTCGATAGGCTTGCAGCCTTGCATGTGAAACTTCTCCAGTATCTCCCGAGCATACTTTCCTTGAGACACAAACAGTTCACCTTCCCACTGCCATATTTCCAATCCAAGGAAATAATGAAGGAGTCCCAAATCCTTCATCTCAAACTCCTTTACAAGATCTGCCTTGAATGAGTGTATCAACTGCTCATCACCTGTTAGTATTAAATCATCAATATAAAGTACAATGATTAAAAGCTTACCCTCAACCACAATCTGGTACAAGTTTGCATCCGCCTCACTCTTGGTGAAGCCAGGTCCAGTGAAATAGTTGTCCATCTGAGTGTACCAAGCACGGGGTGCTTGTTTCAGCCCATACAACGCTCTTTTGAGCCTGCACACATGTGACTCGCTGCTGAAGATCTCAAATCCTTCAGGCTGCTCAATGTACACCTCTTCCTCAATGATCCCATTAAGGAACGCAATCTTCACATCCATCTGATGAATGTGCCAACCCATCTGCGTTGAGAGAGCAAGGATGGTCTGTATGGAAGAATACCGTGCGACAGGTGCAAAGGTTTCTTCATAGTCAATCCCCTCAATCTATGAGAAGCCCTGGGCAACAAATCTTGCCTTATACTTCTCGACGCTCCCATCAGCAGCTTGCTTTACCTTGTAGATCCATCTTGATCCTACAACTGATTTTCCACCCGGCCTTGGAACAATCTCCCAAGCAGCATTTCGACAATGGAGTCGTACTCCTCCACCATGGCATCTACCCATGTGGGCTCCTACCTAGCTACTTCGAAAGAAGATGGCTCTATCACGATACACTTTCTCATAAGAGCCATGTATCGAGTATATCGGTCGGGTGAATTGTCTCTGTTTGTGGCGTGATGTAGGGACTCCTACATTCGTAATCACATCAAGCTTCGGTCTCGGCCACGTAGTACGCTTTACGCATGTCTGATGTTTGGTTGCATGAATGGACTCCTCCACTCCATGAATCTCTGTGGATTGATCCACATCACAGAGGCTCATCTTTGGGAACAAGAAGTTCCTCCTCCGCATGCAAGTGTAGCTCCCTCTCAAGCGACAACTTCATGGCTTTCACCTCATTGAATTTTATATCCTGTCGCACAACAGTCATCCGACTGTTTGGAAAATACACACGATAGTTATGGGGTGTTTCTGTGTACCCCACAAATATCCCAACTTATGCAGTCGGCTCCAGCTTCTTCCTGGCATCCTTCGTTACATGAATGTAAACAGGTGAGCCAAAAATATTCAAATGAGAAATATCATGCTTCTTACCAGTAAAATCTTCTTCGGGTGTACTCATGCCAAGTACTCTATGAAGATAATGGTTTTGAACATAAACCACATTGTTGCATGCTTCCGCCCACAAGTGCATCAGTAGGCCCTAGTCATGTAGCATCGCTCATGCAACACCCACGATCGTTATGTTCTTTCTCTCCGTGACCCCATTATGTTGTGGGTTATGAGGTGCTATGAGTTCTCTTAGAATTCCTTCTTTGCTACAGAAGTCTTTGAATTTTTTCGAGATGTATTCACCACCATTATTGCTTCGTAGAGATTTCACTTGCTTCCCCGACTCCTTCTCCACCAATGCCTTGAACTCACAGAACTTTGAGAATGTTTCACTCTTCTTCTGCATGAAGAGGATCCGGCATCTATGAGAATAATCATCAAAAAATATCACATAATACCTGTGTTTTGTTGTTGAAGCAACCGAGAATGGTCCACACATGTTTGTGTGAATTCTCTCGAGGATCACCGAAGCATGGTTCTCCTTCTCATGAAAGGTGGTCTTCACAAACTTACCCATTGTACATCCTTTGCACTGATCTGACTGCACAAGAGTACCGTTGGGAAGTCCAGTAGAAATATGTTGCAAAATATTCAAAGCGCCATGGTGAAGATGGCCCAATCTCCTGTGCCATAATTCGCCCTCATCCCGGCTCACCACTTCTTCTGCTTTTCCCACCATTGCAGCCCAAGCATCTACCTCCAACTTTTAGAGATTCTTAATTCAAACCCCTATCTTCTTAGTTTGACCCCGTTGTTTTATGTCGAAGGAAGGCTTTTCCCTCACTGAAAACAACATCATAACCTCTGTCTTCCAGCATTGCGACTGAGACCAAGTTCTTCTTCAGACCTGGAACATGCATAACATTCTTCAACAAGAATGGATTACCAGACTCCCTCTCAAAGGTAATGGTCCCAATTCCAGTCGCACTGTATCGACCATCATCGCCCATCTCTATATGCATCTGGAGGTCCTTCTCCTCCGAGTCACTAAACAACTCTTTGTCTCCTGTCATATGGAAAGACACACCACTGTCAAGATACCACACCGATCCCATGCAGCTTGAAACCAAGCATGCGATCAAGGAAAAATCTATCTCAAATTACGAGGCTAAGGCCTCTCCAGCTGTAGATCCAGTAGCCTGCTTATTCTTCTTCTTTTGTGGACAGTTAGTGGCGAAATGTCCATGCTTATGATAGTGAAAACACTTCACTTTGGAAAAATCCTGCTTCTTGCCTTTAGCACCAAATTTTGAAGAAGATTTCTTCCCCTTCCCTTTCCTTGCTTTGGCAGCCAAAGCGTAATTCTCTTCATCTTCATTCTTCGATGAAGATCCATCCCTGGTACCCCGCCTTATCTCCTCCTGCACAAGATCCGACCAAATTCACTCCCATCCCGGCAGTTTCTCCCATCCATTGACAGAGTCTTCATAGCTATGCCAACTCTTCAAAAGCCCAAGGAGAGCCAAGATCACCAAGTCTTCTTCATCAAAATTAGCCCCCACACTTCCCAGTTCATCCTTGCAATGGACAAACTTCATGAGGTATTTTGGAATACTATCGCCCTTCTCCATTTTTATTTTTCTGAGCTTGTCTTTAAGCACCAAGTTCCTCTAGTCACTTCTGCTTTGGAACAAGTCTGTCAAAGCCTTCCACATTAAGAATGGAGTTGCTTTCCCATGAAGGCTTGACACAATATGGTCCTTCACACCTTCCAACAGAATCCTTCTTGTCTTTGCTGTCTTCTTTTGCCATGCATCAAGTAATGCAGCATCGCTAGATCCCAGCTTAGGAACATCGCTATCGATGAAATCCTTCAGCCCATTATCCTCCAGCACCGCCTCCATCTTGTCCTTCCAAGATATGTAATTCGAGCTCCCATCAAGGGCATACTCCAATATCAACCCGTTGAAAGACATTTCAATGTATACTCGATTTCTGCACCAAGAATCTTTTGTAGCAAATTCGAATTGTCCACCAACACAAACTCACTTCACAATTGCAATATTCAATCAATAATGCTATGATACCATGTAGAAATTATATGCACTAAGCATGCATATGTCCAAGATCCACCTGATCTCACACTATTTAAATTTATGCAAGATACTGAATCTATTCCACTTGTTAATCTTTGCGGAAAAATTAATTGCACACACATGTGAAGCATAAACAAAAATAATCAATCACACATAACACAGTTTTTAACTGGGAAAGCCTGAAGCTGAAAAACCCCAACTACATATTATGTAACATGGAGATCATATGACAATCTCATACAAACATACAAAGCTTATCACAAGCTCTTAGTACAGTACAATCTTCATACACTAATCAAACCCAATCTTGCAAATCCATGCACTGATCTTTTCCACCTACTAGCTTGCCTCCACTGTGCAATCTCTGCTGAATAATAGCTCTGAATGAATTCGAATTACTGCATCCTTGACTGTGCAATCCTCATTGGAATCTCCACTGTGTGTGTGATGCAATCAATGCATCATTATAGTCACAACAGATAGTCTATTTTTCCCTTTCACCTATCTCTCCACTGGTCTCCACTGAAACTGCCATGCACTGTAGTTAACTGTTGTATTGTTCAGTTGATTAATAAGTTATTATTTGTGAATTAATTGACTAATTAATTCAATCCACTCTCACTAGTGTATCAGTCAATTAGACTAGATACAACTAGCTCAACTGAGTCTAATTTAGTTAAACTGAATACAACTCCATAACTACTTCTTCCAACTGTGTCATAACTCTACCACTTGAGTTCTAATCAAGTCCTCCATGCATTAGCTCCAGTAAACCCTTAGGAATAGCGTAATTCCTTCTATCAGCTGATGTGCCACGTCTGTGCACTGAATTGAAGTGCTCCAAGAGAATAAGTTGTTGTTTAGAGTCTGATTATTATTAAGAGCTAATAGTAATCGACATGCATCTATTTTTAGATTAGCGATCTATAAATAGACTTCGCCCAATATTCTAAAAATAGAATTTCATCTATTTTTCCAACTTGATCAACCATCCACAAATAGCATCCTGCAACTTCTGAAATATGATCATCATGTCTAAAAATAGACTTGCGCCAAAAATAGCCTGCAGGCCCACTTAGTTAAGGCGACTCTTTTCACTAAGCTCATCATCTTGTTGAATCTCAATAGTTTCTTTCCTTTGACCAAGCTAGGGGCTAGACTATTGCAAGTTTTTTGCATGCAAAAGAGTACAAACAAGGCCCTGGGGGGGTATGTCATGGCCAACTACTAGCAAGAATGGGATGGGAGTAAATGATGCAGAGTCTGTGAATATTGGTCATGAAGATGATACACACTTTGGAAATATGTTTTTAGAGGTTAGCAGGAAATTATCTACATCTGATGGACATGAACAACCCTTCCCTGCAAATGACAGTGTTTCTGAATCGAATATACCTTTACAAGGATTTTTTGAAGTACTTAGCTTTCTTAAAGAGTGAATTTTTTCTCCAGATTGGCATTTTTCTATCTTCAAAGAAGCATGTCACCAACTTAATGAAGAGAATTTCAATGATCTTTTACAAGTGTTACAACCAAAAATTTCATTTGCTAATGAAATAATATTTGGGGTTGGTGCTTCAAATGTGCCTTATGAAAAACACTTCCTTGAACATTTTCACAAAGCATGCCTTAACTTGTTACATGAACTTGTTATGAGGTGTGCCTTATGCAACAACTTGAATAACACCTAGTAAATGAAGTTCTGAAGGTAGAGGATGGGAGGTTTGTTTATAGTGATGATGCTTTTGTTCTTGTAGCTCACATTCTTATTATAATGAAATCCACATGGTCGAGTTTGGTTAATGACTTTTTGAGATTTAAAATTTGCAAAGGGTACACAAATTTTATTGTTGAGAGAATGAAAGCTACATATTCAGTATGCCTAAATATGAAAGAAGAATGTGAAAGTCTTCCATCCCTATTTCATTTGGAAGTTCTTCTCATGGCTTTTCTTTTTTTGAATGTGGTTGAAAAAATCAAAATGGTAGAGAATATTTTTTCTGCCTTCAACAATGTAAGTTTTCCTACATTGGAACTCAACATCCTGCAATTAGCTCGTTGGTTTTTGTTCATTTCAAGATTGATGTTGATTTGTGCAAGTCTTCCATCATTATTTCATTTGGAAGTTCTTCTTGGCTTTTCATTTTTTGAATGTGGTTAAAAAAATAAAAATGGCAGAGAATATTTTCTGCCTACAACATTGTAATTTGTCCTCCATCGGAACTCAACAACTTGCAATCAAATTTCCGGTTTTTACTCATTTCAAGATTGGTGACTTCAATACATGTTGGTTGTTTGAGATAGGAGACATTGAGCATAAATCTACTCTTCATGGATATGATTTTAGTGGCCTCCCAAGAAATGGTAAAAATAATAGGCTAGCGATTAGATAGAGTAAGTTCTCCTAACACTTTGTTGTAATCAGAGAAGGAAATAAAATTGTTTTGAAATAATGGCTTAGTATAGCCATTTCGACACTCTTTTACCATATTTTTTGAAAATTGGACTAGGTAAACCACAACTCATGAGAATCTCAAAAGATAATTTTTTTGGGGTTTTACAAGTCAAGGCTAGCCTTCAAGTCATTCTAGGTCATTTGGGTTTGGGGCATCTAGATTGGTAACACAATATATCTTTATCTTCTTTAGTCACGACATTGTTCAAGTCTCCAAATAGTAGCCATATGGATTTTGGGAGCTCATTGTCAAGCCAATCCCTTGAGTTTTTTCTCTCATCCACATCATTTGAGGCATACAGGTTCTATCCCAAGACTTAGCCATCTAGATCAAACAATGTCCATATCACTTGATTTATTGGATTGGTACCATGACTAGTAACAATAGAATCCAAGTTTTGGGAGACAAACTAAATCACAATTTTTGAGAATCTCGATGGAGAAATTTGTTGGGGTTGTACAACCTAGTCTTGGCCTTCAAATTTCATGTCATTCTAGGTCATTTGTTGGCTTAGGGGAATTTAAATAGGTAAAAATCCATCTTAATCTTCTTATGTTGCAACATTGCTAAGATCTCCATACAATAATGATGTGTCTTCTAGGAGCTCATTAGTGAGATAGTCCCAGAAGGTTGCTATCCAATTTGCATCATTTGAGGCATGTATGGTTGTTTTTCCTATGAATTGGCCATCTAGATCAAACAATTCCCATATCACTCAATTTGTTGGATAAATAACTTGACCAATAACAATAGCATAATTTGGGAGACAAGGTGGCATATCCTTTTCCTTCAGCACGTTTAATTAAAAAGCAATGTTTGGCCAAATTACCCAAAGCATCATTTGCATGATAAAATAAACTACCATAGCTTCTTTTGAACATAAACTATTTAACTCAAACAATTTCACTTACAATTTGAACCATGGATTTCCTACAAGGGTTTGTAAGGACTTGAACATTCAATGAGTCGATTATCGTTGCAAACTTTAAACATGTAAGTTCATCGTCTCCTCATCTTTGAAGCTTGTAAACATGTTGAGAGGTCACATTTTTATACTAAGGTGAGAATCGATCATTTAGGGTTCTATTCTTTTGTTTCGTTTAAGAATATTTTACATCTAGTGTTGGTAGAGAGTTAAGGCATGGGGGTAGAGATTAAGGCATGGGGGTAGAGATTGGGCCCTATGAGCTCCGCATCTTAAGTGGAGGTGGGCTAGGAGGCTCCAATAGGTTCCTTGTCCATGTCCACATTGGTAATCTTCTTAGGAGGTTTTGGGATTCAAATCCTTTACCCTTCTTTACAACCTTCACCCAACTTCATTATCTATCAAGGATGAGGTTGTGGCATCCTAACCATGAGCATTATCAATAGCTTGAGTTTTATCATTTTCCACCTTCCCCATTAGAGAACAATCCTTCATTTTGTGGTTTGGTATTTGGCACTTGAAATAGGTGTTTAAGAGGCTGATTAGAATGGTTGAATAATAAATTTTCTTCCTCCCTCCAACTTGAATGTACAGAAAATCCTTGAGATCTTTAGATAGATTGAATTTGGAAAAACCCCTCTTTTGAGTCCATGGATCAAAGACCTCATGGGTTCATGGCATATGAAATTACCAATTAGTGCAAAGTTGTGTTCTAGGAACTACCGAAATTACATTGGTAACTCTAGAAATTCTACTCAAACCAACCAATACAACTGAGTGGCCTCCTATGCCAAGAAAATTTCATGCAATTTGGCAAGCACATCCAGAGTATTATAACACCTCCATGGATTATGAAACACCATTTCATGAAAATGAAAAGAAAAAAAAGAGACTAGTTAATTTGACCTTGATCAATGGTCAATTGCACTCAATCCTTATGACTTCAAGATGACCATTCTAACGACTTCCTACTTACCTTATGGTAGGCCCGGAGAGCCACATATTCCACCAATGCAATGGCCATGCTGCCCAAAATAGTAAATGCATGGATACAACTAGTAAATTCAACCTTGATCAATAGTTGGGCTCACTCAAATACTATGATATTAGATGATCTAAAACCTATGTTATTGGATTCATAGGGTCTTGACCCTAGGTCTTTGGATCCACGTTTTGGATCTCGATATGGACACAGATCGGTGTATCGATATAATTTGGAGGCATTTCTAGATTTTTGGAGGTGGATCCACTGATATTCAACCCCGACTATACATGGATCCCAAGGAAAATTTGATTTACTTTAGGTTTTTTCATTTTATTTCTAGGATTTTGGCATTTTTTTCCACTCAAACCCTAAGCCCCTTATAATATTTTATAAGATAATCCTGCCCCACTTCCAATATAAGACATTGAATGTTGTTTTTCGGACTGACTCAATTTTGAGCAGTGATATGAGACGACCTTGTGTTTCTAGTTCATAGCATCTAATGATCTCAGTTCTAATGTTGTGATTCATGATTGGTTTTTATTCTTAACTATAAATATGCTTTTTAAGAATTTATAGAAATATTATTATAGTTTTTGTCCTTGATGTATCCCTGCAGTATCCAAATCTTGGGTTTTTAAAAATTTGATGGATCTACATCCATATTCAGATCCCGGTAACTTTACTCTAAAACCCTCTTAATGGGACGATTCAACACTAGCACATGAGAGAAATATTTGATGGTTATCGAGTTCTTATAATCCATGTCTTTCAATTGTTTGGGAATTTTTTTGTATTTTGTCTTTTAAACATTTTATTGGCCCTTGGGTCTATTAAATTTTATCTTGGTGTCTGTGCTCTTTCCATGCCATTCATATATATAGAATAATTAATTTACTACTGGGAGGCAAAAACAACGTTTATCTGCTCAGAAAAATAAAATTCTATTGTTTCTATGATTCTATTAATTCATACCTATTTTTACCCTGCCTCCAAATTTTATACTTTGTTGTAATACTCATGCCCTTTTTTTAGTGTGGAGTTGGGGGATATTATTTTCTCTACTTTTTAGAATTTTGGTTGTACATTGAAATCTCCTTATATGTTCTTCAAAATGTATCTAGACTATGGAGTCACTTTAAACCTTAAAATTATTTTGGTGGATCTTATTGTACTTTATATGATAAGACCAACCATCCCTCGTCTTAGAAACAAATATTTTTTCATGCCCCTTAATCCCATTAGTTCAATTGAGGTAAATTGTGCATGTTCAAGACATGTGTTATTTGTATGTCTACTACACTCTTACTGCCCACTTTGGAAATTAGTCTATCAATGTTGAACACCTTTATCTCAATTTTCTAGGTTTTCTGTTAGTTTGTTAAAAGCTTTTAAATATCTCTTCAAGATATATTTTCAACATTGATTCCATGTGATTTCCCATCTTCCTTGTACAAGGAATCTTGAAGGGAATAAAAATGGAGGTTTTAGAGGCCAATGCTATTATAAACCATGATTTTTCATAGGGTCTTTTATCTTGGCATCTAAATTCTTGCAATGGTTTTCTCTCTGATGGTTCTGACTATGCTGAAGAAATCATAGAAGAATCAGGAAGCCAGTTTGATGTTGTATCCAACTGAACACAATGCTGGCAAGGTTTGGAACATGATATCACTCTGAGATTGTTTCCACATGTAAGGGTTGGAAGGTATGTTTTGAAAATTTATCTCACTACCTTGTTGGATTAGAAAATATTTGCCGCATTCACAAAAGCAATAGAATGGATAAATGTGACCACTGAAACTATAGATGTTTGTGAATATAAAAAAATCACGACTATTATTATATCTTACATATGCTTCTAGAGTGGAAACTAATGGGGATAAGATAGAATTTCTATTGTGCAGAGTGGCAACATCAAGAAAAAGGTGGGAAAAACTTAAAGGGACATTTTCCTTGAAGAGCTTTCCATGCAAAGTTGTATTCTACTTGGAAGGAACTTTACCTAGTCTTGATCTTCTAATTGATTGAGTTCATATATGATCTGCAACTATAGTTAAGGTGAGCTTTAGTTTTCCAAAGTAATCTCATAATTTTGGGTCATTGCATTACTTTCCTAGTGGTTGTTACTCGTTATTATTCACCATACTCAATCAGTCTCATGTTTGATTGTAGAGGAGCCTAGCAGAGTAGGTTCAATGTTTTTGTGCCCTCGACAGAAAATATGATGCATATGTTGGGGCTCTAAACATCCACAGTGTCGGCTAAGTATAAGGAATATGATCTCTCTCTTGCAAGTCCTTCTACTCCTACATTTGTGGGTTCAATTGGCCTAGCGAGGTAGCTGAGATCGGTGTATTGCAATTAGATGGGAAAATTTAGAATGGACCCGAGGCCTCACTACTCTTCAGCTAGTCAAAGGTCCTAGCATCGTCTTTTTAGTCTACATCCAGGCACGTCAAGGGAAGAGCTTCATTTTTAAATCAGATTTGTGGAGAAAATATCTTATAGAAAATATTTGTTTTCTATCAGGGAAGATGTAATAATTATTATTAAATTTGAATAACAATAGTATTAACTAAAATTTGCATATATGTGGCTTTAGTTGACTTTTTTTTCAACTTGGTTTTTTGGTTGGCCCCACTCTGACACTTGGCTTGTTTTGGTTCTAAAAACTTTGATGCATGGAATGTTTTTTTGAGCCAAAAATGAGATGTTTTAGAGCCTCATATTCTCATTTCTTCTAAATGTTTTTTAGTACGATAATTGGTTCTCTTCAAATATATTACAAAAGTAGCCATCTCTTGTTGGGGCTATATTAATATTTTTTTCATCTAAAATGTGTTTTGAAAGAACACCGAGGAGACAAAAACTAGAAATTTGTAGATGGATTTTGTATATCTTGACCATGTTAGTAGTGATCACTTATAAATGATAGACCTTATAGGCCATATCCGAGCACAGTTTCACTAGGTGGATCACTTCTTTCATTTGTATACTCCATCCAGTAATATAGAGGACAATAGGTCAGTGATACAATGCACACCCACCTACTTTTTTCGGATATGTCCCACTTGCACACAGTCACAGAGATGTATGTGCCCCAGTTTGTTCCAATACATAGACATCTCTCATTTCAGAGCAAGTGGTCAGTTTCCTATCAGCAGATTTTTCTCTTTGTCCTTTTATATTAGGAGAGTGTCACATTTTTTTTCCTAGGCTCTTCTTAGGATCACCCAACCAGGCTGTATTAGTCCATGGCATTACACAAAGGAAGATATCAGATACTGCATTGGTGCATGCCCAATTATTGCTGATGACATGTATTTCTTTGCCTCCTCTACATGTACTTTTATTCAAGCACATTGCAGTACCTTTGTCGTTGTTAGCGTTTACTCCCTCTCACTCATCACTTTTATCTTTATTTTCAATTGTATTTCTTTTGTTTTGGCACTTATTAGGAGTGACAAGGCACTCCCACACTACCATTGTGACTTGTTTACTCTAGTCATGTTGACATATTTTGGTGATTTGTGAACATTAGTAAAATTATCAATGATGGTGTCTTATCTTCCTCTCTAACATGTGTATGTTGGTGACAATATATATGAGTTGTGATTTGCTCTATCTTGCTTACAGGGATTCCTTGAAAGATAAACATATTGGTGAAAATAAGTAACTAATATGAACTGTAACGAAAAAATATGATATGAATCTACTATTAATTGAGGTTCTAATACCAATGATGTAAGCCAACCCAAAATTATACTATTATAACTCAAATTTAAAATCCAAAAATTTTGGAACTAGATCTGAAATCTGAAAAATAAAGCAAACCAAAATCAGAAATTAAGAAGGTCCTAACTGTAGCAAAAACTTGAATACTTACAAAATAATAGCAAATAATTGAAGACAAGCAATGGAAAAAAATACTAGTGATTTCAACCAAAACTGGATAATGACTTTGGAACAAATATAAATGCTAGGAGGAAGTAGTTTGTAGCTGACTAACCCAGAAAATAAGTATGCTACAAAGGAATTCTTCTCAAAAGGTATGGATGTCAACTCAGGTCAAATCAATAGCAACATGGATGTTGCCTTTACCCCAAATAGTCTCTTCCAATCCATGCAATAGAACACTTCACAAACATCCTCTTCAAGGTATGGATGCCAACTTAGGACCAAGGCAGTATGGATCCTGATTCCTACCCTTGCCCCAAATGGTCTCCTTCAGAACGCCTTCATAAAAATCCTCTACTATAATGTCTAATGGTCATTTTACAGTTAGTCTTCCCACTTTTTGTAGAAAAGAGTATATGCAAACTTTGATTAGTGACACTTATGAGTGAAAGTTGTAACTAAATATGCGTGGAGTTACAAAGGATTTTATAATGAGAGGGACATAGTTTTTAGCTTTTCAGGTTACTTTGAAATTGTTTACACCATGTTGTGGTCTTGTGGGTGCTTAATGAGATGTGGGATGCATAGTGTATGGTTGGCCCATGCTCTTCCATGATGGACTTGGACATTGGACGTGGTTTACTGTTTGCTGCTAGACCTTGTTTGGATTTTTGAAATACATTCTTCCTCAAAGTTTTGGATAAGTATGGAGCTTGGTGAATTCATGTTGTTGATACATGAAGGCAGTTTGTGTTCTTGGAGTAGAGTTGGGCATTTCACCATGAGAAAAACCTCCCAAAATCACCATGAGCACACAAATTCCCTTAACATGTGAACCCTTGGGTTGAGGGAGTGGATATGTAGGTGTGGGAGTCCTTAGGGTGGCACATTACCTTGGATATGCATTGTCCTTAAGGAGACATGTGACTTTGGAGATGCATTGGAGCTTATGACCTTTAGAGGATTGTTGGACCTTGGGGAGTAGTGCTCATGCCATGGAGGCCTTGCTTGTTAATAACTGTAACCTTCAATCCTGATACATGTCACTTAGAATAGAGTGCTTCTACTAGGTCCACTTGTTATTGTAAATCCCCTTTACCTCTCATATTCCGTTTCATACTTGGGTTAGGGATGTAAGAGAAGTGCTTCTCTCTCTCTCTCTCTCTCTCTCTCTCTCTCTCTCTCTCTCTCTCTCTCTCTCTCTCTCTCTCTCTCTCTCGTTTTTGACTTAAGGTGCTAGGATTTCTTAGAGCATTCACCCAGAAACTTCATATATATAAAGAATAAATGAAACCCATGAACGCAATCACAACCTATAATATAATTCTCCATGCTTTTGAAAAAGCTTCACCAAAGATACTCTAACAATCTAAAATCACCATGAGAAAAACCTCCATGTCAAAGTATCTTTGGTGGAGCCACTGTAAACCCTAAGTTATTTTGGAATTGTGTTATTTCATATTTGAATTACATCTTATCACTGCCATAAAATTATGATATTTCACTCCCATAAAATTATGATATTTCACTCCCATAAAATTATGATATTTCAAATATTTGACTACCTTTTCACTCCCATAAAATTATGATATTTCAAATATTTGGCTTCCAGATTTTCATAAATACAATGTCCTCAATATAATTGAACACTTCCATTTTCATACTTAAATAATATTCGAAGAATATATATACATTTGTTGTACCGATCAAAAATTGTCTCACAAAGAGAAATCATGTCACAAGTGACAATTGAACTCGGTTGGAGAGGATATTAATTTATCCTCTCAAGTGCCTGAGATAGACTAAGAAAAAATTGTATAATCATACTCAATCATTAAGGATTTTTTATTTATATATCTTTATTGGACTCAAACTTTCTCAATTAGCAACAAATAATGATTGTTAAAATCCTTCGATACAAACTTCCATTTATATTTTTATGACCATTTATAATTATCATGAGTCACTATTAGTGGGTTGCTTATCATTCCAAGCACTATCATGATTTCACATGCACATAATTACTCTCCTCATGGACTATGATTCCTCTCTTACTATATACAGACAAGGAAATTTGTTGGGTTCCAACATGTCCCTAGTTTAGATTTTCATTCACCACAAGTCTAGCTTTGTACCTCTGTTTTCCTCCATCTTCTTCCTTCAGCCTGTAAACCCATTTATTCTGCAATGTAGTTTTACCTGCAGGAAACCTAACTAAGTCCCAAGTTTGGTTATGCATTAAGGAGTCCATCTCTTCATCCATGGCTAGCTCCCACTTCTTCCTGCTTTCAACCTGCATTGCTTCTTCATAACATTCAGGTTCACTAGAATCAGTCAACAATAAATAATATAATGAAGGAGAGTATCGTTCAGGGGGGCTACTTATCCTGGTAGATCTTCTAACACCACTTTTAGGTGTTTGAGGTGCCTGTTGCTATTGTGGTGGTTGATGTTGTTGTGGCTCTTGATTATTATTATTTTCAGGCACCTTTACCTTTTCTATGATCTCATCAAGAATTGTGTATTATTTGTTTTCTTTTTCCTGTTTCTTTTCCTACAACTAATTCTTATACAATACCTTTTCATTGAATATTACATCTCTGCTCCTAATGATTTTGTGATTTTCATAATCATATAAGCGATAACCAAAATCATTAACACCATATCCAATAAAGGTACATTTCTTTGATTTTTCCTCAAGCTTTGTTCTATTTTTTTTATTAATATGGACAAAGGCCTCACAACCAAAAGGATTTAAAAAAGAGTAGTTTACCTTTTTACCTGTCCATGCTTCCTCTGGAATACCACCATCCAAGGAACTTGAAGGCCCTCTGTTTATTAGATAAACAACAATATCTACAACATCTGCCCAAAATTGTAAAGGCAATCATGCATGCAATCTCATGCACCTTGCACGCTCCATGATTGTTCTATTCATCCTTTCTGACACACCATTTTCTTGTGGTGTTCTTGGAACTGTCTTCTATCTATGAATTCCATGCTATGAAAAATACCTATTAAACTCTTTGCTGCAATATTCACCTCCATTGTCTGATTTGAGACACTTCAACTTCTTTCCTGTCTCAATCTCAACCAAAGTTTTCCATTTCTTGAAAGTATCAAATACATCAGATTTATTCTTAATACAATAAATCCAAGTTTTTCTAGTTGCATCATCAATAAACATTACATAATAATGAGAGCCACCAAGAGATGATACCTAAGCAGGTCCCCATACACTTGTATGCACAAGCTCTAATTTTTCGCTCTTCTTTTCTTTCCGAACTCTGGAAATCTGACTCTCTTTTGTTTTCCACAAATGCAATTCTCACAGAAATCCAAATCAACATTCTTCAAACCTGGCAACAAATTTCTTGAGTGAAGAATCTTCATCCCCTTCTCACTCATGTGTCCAAGCCTATGATGCCATAATGCTACATCTGCTCCTTTGGAAGTTAAAGCATTAACAGAGTTAGAAATACCATTGCATAAATACAATGTACCAACCTTTTTGCCTTTTTCTATTACCAGGGCTCCTTTGGTGACCTTACAGGTTTTATCTGTGAATGTTGTCACACAACCTTCACTACCTAACTACCCTATTGAAATCAAATTTTTCTTCAGATCTGGAACATGCCTTACCTCCTTTAATAGCCATTGGTTTCCATTCTGTTGTTTTACAAGAACCTTACCCATTCCAACAATTTTACAGGGTTTATCATCACCCAAATGGACTTGTCCAAAATCTCCTTGAACATAGTCATGAAAATATTTCTTATCAGGTGTGGCATGGAATGAGGCCCCTGAATATAGAACCCAAGAATCAGTAACATTTTCGAAAGAAAGAATCAAAGAATCTTGTAACACGTCACTTGTCACAATTGCTTCATGAATGTTTTCTTGCTGTGTGTCTCCTTCTTTTCCCTTCCGAGATCTACAGTCTTTCTTTAGGTGTCATTTCTTTCCGCATTTCAAGCACACTATCCCTGATCTAGACTTGGATCTGCCTTTCCTTGATTTACTATGATATCCCAAGCTCTTTCCTCTTTCCATTCTTCTTCCCCTAGACTTTGCACTCAAAGAATTACCCAATCTCTCACTGGAGATTTTCCATCGCATTTCCTCGCTAAGGATGGCACCGACAACATCATCAAACTTTAAAGTACTATATCCAGAGACAGAGTTACTAATGGCCATAACTAAACCATTCCATATTTCTGGAAATGAGCACAAAAATAACAAAGCTCTAACTTCATCATCAAATTTTACCCCTATAGAACTTAACTGACTGGTAACTGTATTAAAATCATTTAAATGGTCTACAACAGATCCACCTTCCGACATCTTCATATTAAATAAAAATTTCATAAGAAATACCTTTTTGAGGCCGAGGGTTTTTCATATAGTTTCGCCAACGCCTTAATCAAACCCTCTGTTGTTGTTTCCTTCAAAATATTGAAGGCTACCGATGCCGCGAGGCACAACCGTATTGTTCCGAGTGCCTTTCTATCAAGAATATCCCATTCTGCATCTGTCATAATCGTTGAATTCTTTGTTTTTCCGCTCAATGGTAGGTACAAATCTTTCTAATATAGATAATCTTCCATTTGCATCTTCCACGGCGGGAAGTTTTGGCCGTCAAATTTCTCGACCCTAAATTTACCATCTTCCACCATTGCTCCCACTCGAACTAGGAATCCTTCTTTCCTACGAGTTTATCAGCCAAATAGACCTTCGGCTCTGATACCAATTGTTAGAAAATCAAATATTACAGAGTAATGAAACACATAAAATATGCGGAAAACGCAAGCACATAAAACACATAAAACCAGAGAGACACAGATATACATGGTTCACCCAGTTTGGTCTACGTCCACCTCGAATAGCTAGTCCTTCCTTTCTATTATCCAGCAAAATGAAGAGACACAGCCTATAGTAGATCCACTGTAATATCCTCTGTTCTCTCTCACAGTCTCCCTATCTGTTTCTCGCTTTGAGAATACACATACAATACACAGTCGCAATATAATACCCTCATATAAGCGAGGGGTTGCCTTCTAGGGCAAAAAACCCTAAACTAAACATAACTTCTACTGTCAGATCATCTACCTAATGAACGGCCCAAATTGACTAGAAATTACTATACTTTTACAAGGAAATTTTACATTTGTTTTTTGCTTCGAGGGCGCTGCCCCTGAAACCCCCCGCTGGGGGGGGGGGGTTCCATAAAGTCGCAACCGCCCCCTCCTAGACCCCCCAGGCAGCGTTTAATTTCGGGCGACGTTGACGCCCCATTAAGGTGTAGGGGTCCAACGCTGTGATAAAAAATAAACAAGATAATCGGGCTCCACACCCAACATTATCCAGCAAAATGAAGAGACACAACCTACAACAGATCCGTTGAAATATCCTCTGTTCTCTCCCACAATCTCCCTATCTGTTTCTCGCTCTGAGAATACACATACAATACACAGCTGTAATACAATACCCTCATACAAAACGAGGGGTTTCCTTCTAGGGAAAAAAACCCAAAATTAAACATAACTTCTACCATCAAATCATCTGCCTAATGAACGACCCAAATTGACTAGAAATTATAATACTTTTACAAGGAAATTTTACATATGTTTTTAGCTTCCGTGGCACTGCCCCCGAAACCCCCCGCCAAGGGGGGGGGGATCCATAAATTTGTAGCTACCCCCCGAACCCCCCAAACAGTGTTTAATTATAGGTGGCGTTGGCTCCCCATTAATAGCAGGGGTCCAATGCTGTGATACAAAATAAAGAAGATAATTAGGCTCCACACCCAACAATCTCCTACTTGGAGACTGATTGTAGCAACTCCACCGCTGCTTCATTTGTTGGACAATGACTCCACTTTAGACCTGACTGTTTCTCATCTTCATCATCATCATTGAAGAGCAATTGAAACTAAGAATAATCTCAGTTTCTCCTTGGTTACAATTTTTTTTAGCATATCTGCAGGATTCTGGCTAGTGTGTATCTTTTCCAGCTTCAACTGTCCATCTTCCAACACTGATCTTATGAAATGGTACTAGAGCTGTATGTGTTTAGTCCTGGAATGAAATTTTGAGTTCTTTGCAAGATGAATGGCACTTTGGCTATCACTGTATAACATGCCCATATCATTCTTCTTACCCAATTTATCCATAAACCATTGTAACCAAATCATTTCTTTACCAGCCTCTGTAGCAGCAACATACTCTGCTTCTATTGTTGAAAGTGCAAAAACACTTTGGATTTTTGAAACCCAACTGACAGCTATTCCACCTACAGTGAATACATACCCTGTAGTGCTCCTCCTGTTATCTCTGTCACCTGCCATATCTGCATCAACATATCCCTGTAGAGCAATGTTTGAACCACCAAAGCATAATGCTTGATTTGTGGTACCTCTCAAATATATGAGAATCCATTTCACTGCCATCCAATGTTATTTTCCTGGATTGTTCATGTACCTACTTACAAATCCCACTACATGTGCAATATCAGGCCTTGTGCAGACAATTGCATACATTAAGCTTCCAACTGCCGATGCATATGGAACTTTAGACATATAATCCATTTCTTCTTGGGTCTTGGGGAAAATCTCCTTAAAAAATTTGAAATGGCTATCAAAAGGTGTACTAACTGGTTTTTCATTCTGCATATTAAATATTTTCAACACCTTTTGTATGTACTCATTATGAGACAATGTTAATTTTTGTTTTTTCCTGTCTCTAGTTATTCTCATACTAAGGATTTGTTTTATAGCTCCCAAATCCTTCATTGCAAATGAATTTTCCAATTTTCTTTTGAGCGCATTTGTTTCTTGCATGTTAGACCCTACAACAAGGATTTCATCTACCTACAATAACAATATAATATAGCTGCCATCATTTTTCTTTTTTAGATAAACACAATGATCAGAGTGACATCTAGTATAACCTTGTTCAGACATAAACCTGTTAAATTTTAGATACCACTACCTTGGAGCCTGTTTTAAGCCATTCAAGCTCTTCTTTAACCTGCACAGTAATTTTTCCTTCCCTTTGACCTCATATCCTTCTGGTTGTTTCATATAGATCTCTTCCTCCAAATCTCCATAGAGAAATTTTGTCTTTACATCTAACAGTTCAAGATGCAAATCTTCTGCTGCTACAAGACTTAAAATAGTTCTGATTGAATTCATCTTAACATCAGGAGAAAATATTTCATCAAAATTAATACCTTTCTTCTATGCAAACCCTTTCACCACAAGTCTAGTTTTGTACCTCTGTTTTCCTCCATCTTCTTCCTTCAGCCTGTAAACCCATTTATTATGCAATGTTGTTTTACCTGCATGTAACCTGACTAATTCCCAAGTCTGGTTATGTATTAAGGAATCCATCTCCTCTTCCATGGATAGCTCCCACTTCTTCCTGGTTTCAACCTGCATTGCTTCTTCGTAACATTCAAGTTCACCAGAATCAGTCAACAATAAATAATATAATGAAGGAGAGTATCGTTCATGGGGGCTACTTATCCTGGTAAATCTTCTGACACCACTTTCAGGTGTTTGAGGTGCTTGTTGTTGTTGTGGTGGTTGTTGTTGTTGTAGTTGTTGATTATTGTTACTTTCAGGCACCTTTACATTTTTTGTGATCTCATAAAGAACTGTGTATTCATTGTTTTCTTTTTCCTGTTTCTTTTCTTGCAACTGATTCTTATTCAAGACCTTTTCATTGAATATTACATCTCTGATCCTAATGATTTTGTGATTTTCATAATCATATAAGCAATAACCAAAATCATTAACACCATATCCAATAAAGGTACATTTATTTGTTTTTCCTCAAGCTTTGTTCTATTTTCGTTATTAATATGGACAAAGGCCTCACAACCAAAAGGCTTTAAAAAGAGTAGTTTACCTTTTTACCTGTCCATGCCTCCTATGGAATACCACCATACAAGGAACTTAAAGGCCCTCTGTTTATTAGATAAACAGTAGTATCTAGAGCATCTACCCAAAATTGTAAAGGTAATCATGCATACAATCTCATACACCTTGCACGCTCCATGATTGTTGTGTTCATCCTTTCTGACACACCATTTTCTTGTGGTGTTCTTGGAACTGTCTTCTCTCTATGAATTCCATGCTCTGAACAGTACCTATCAAATTCTTTGCTGCAATATTCACCTCCATTGTCTGATTTGAGACACTTCAACTTCTTTCCTGTCTCAATCTCAACCAAAGCTTTCCATTTCTTGAAAGTATCAAATACATCAAATTTATTTTGAATACAATAAATCCAAATTTTCCTAGTTGCATCATCAATAAAATTAACATAATAAAAAGAGCCACTGAGAGATGATACCTGAGCAAGTCCCCATACTTCTGTATGCACAATTTCTAATTTTTTGCTCTTCTTTCCTTTCCCAACTCTGAGAAATCTGACTCTCTTCTGTTTTCCATAAATACAATTTTCACAGAAATCTAAATCAATATTCTTCAAACCCAACAACAAATTTCTTGAGTGAAGAAACTTCATCCCCTTCTCACTCATGTGTCCGAGCCTATGATGTCATAATTCTAAATCTTCTCCTTAGGAAGTTAAAGCATTAACAGAGTTATAAATACCATTTCATAAATACAATGTACCAACCTTTTCGCCTTTTGCTATTACTATGGCTCCTTTGGTGACCTTCCAAGTTTTATCTGTGAAAGTTGTCACACAACCTTCACCACCTAACTACCTTGTTGAAATCAAATTATTCTTCAGATCTGGAACATGCCTTACCTCCTTTAATAGCCATTGGTTTCCATTCTGTTTTTTTACAATAACTTTACCCATTCCAACAATTTTACAGGGTTTATCATCACCCAAACGAACTTGTCCAAAATCTCCTTGAACATAGTCATGAAAATATTTCTTATCAGGTGTGGCATGGAATGAGGCCCTTGAATCTACCACTTACGAATTAGTAACATTTTCGAAAGAAAGAATCAAAGCATCTTGTAACACATCACTTGTCACATTTTCTTAATGATTGTTTTCTTGTTGTGCGTCTCCTTCTTTTCCCTTCCAATATCTACAGTCTTTCTTTAGGTGTCCTTTCTTTCCATATTTCCACCACACTATCCCTGATCTAGACTTGGATCTACCTTTCCTTGATTTCTGCGATATCCTGAGCTCTTTCCTTTTCCATTTTTCTTCCCCTAGACTCTGCACTCAAAGCATTACCCGATGTCTCACCAGAGCTTTTCCATCACATTTCCTCACTAAGGATAGCACCGACAACATCATCAAACTTTAAAGTACTAGATCCAGAGACAGAGTTACTAATGGCCATAACTAAGCCATTCCGGCTTTCTAGCAATGAGCACATAAATAAAAGAGCCCTAACTTCATCATCAAAGTTTAGCCTTATAGAAAATAACTGACTGGTAACTGTATTAAAATCATTTAAATGGTCTGCAACATATCCACCTTCCAACATCTTCATATTAAATAAACTTTTCATAATAAATACCTTGTTTGAGGCCGAGGTTTTTTCATATAGTTTCGCCAATGCCTTAATCAAACCCTTTGTTATTGTTTCCTTCGAAATATTGAAGGATACTGAAGTCGTGAGGCACAACCATACTGTTCCAAGTGCCTTTATATCGAGAATATCCCATTCTGTGTCTGTCATAGTCATCAGCTTCTTTATTTTTCCACTTAATGGTAGGTACAGATCTTTCTGATACAGATAATCTTCCATCTTCATCTTCCGCGGCGGGAAGTTTTGGCTGTTAAATTTCTCGACCCTAAACTTACCATCTTTCTCCATTGCTCCCACTCGAACCAGGAACCCTTCTTTCCTACGAGTTTATCAGCCAAACAGACCTTCAGCTCTGATACTAGTTGTTAGAAAAATTATATATTACAGAGTAATGAAACACATAAAATATGCGGAAAATACAAGCATACAAAACACATAAAACCAGAGAGACATAGATATACATGGTTCACCTAGTTTGGGCTATGTCCACCCTGAATAGCCAGTCCTTCCTTTCTATTATCCAGCAAAATGAAGAGACACAACCTACAACAGATCTGTTGTAATATCCTATGTTCTCTCTCACAGTCTCCCTATATGTTTCTCGCTCTAAGAATACACATACAATACACAGCCGTAATACAATACCCTCATAAAAAATGAGGGGTTGCCATCTAGGGAAAAAACCCTAAATTAAACATAACTTCTACTATCAGATCATCTGCCTAATGAATGGCCGAGATTGACTAGAAATTATAATACTTTTACAAGTCAATTTTACATATATTTTTAGCTTCCGCCCCCTTGGACCCCTAGTTGGCGTTTAATTATGGGCAGCGTTGCCACCCCATTAATAACAAGGGTCCAATGTTGTGATACAAAATAAAGAAGATAATCAGGCTCCACACCCAACATTTGTAGGAATGAGTTATCCTACAGTCTGTTTCAATTTGTGAATTTTATTTTCCTCCCTTTTTTTTACAAGGATGTAGATTTCATTTTCTCGTTGATTGTTTTTGCATGTATCTTATCGAGCCCCAAATGCTGTTAGTGGAGCAGATCTTGAGAAGTAGTCGTGGACACAGACTCTATCAGAGGTTAATGTTACAATACCACTTGCACCTGGTATCAGAAAAAGTTTAATGGTATATGCGTAAAGAAGAGTTATCTAACAGCGGGGTTGAAAGTTAAACCTCATGTCTTAGCTGTAAGTCATTTATTTTTGTTTCTTAGTATAAGTCAACAGTTTGATTTTGAGCTTTATCAGATCAATTATTTCACTTATCCAATATGCATGGCCTTTATTTCTCACCCAATCTCAGTTACTTGACATGGTTGATGTAACATTCAATTCTAGGCCACTTTTATTTTAAGTCAAATATTATATTTATTAAAAGGATGTTCATATTTATATTGGTTTACTGGGAGCTTGATTTAAAAAAAAAAAAAAAAAAATCCCACGTGGATGTTAATTTTTCAGAGTGAGCTCTTTACACCAGTAAGGTCAGATGAGTCCTGGAACATAGGTATACATCAAGCCATATTTGGCCTTTGTTGTGTATTTTTTATTCTTTATATCATTTATGAATGGTTGTTGATTGATTTAAAATGGAGGATGGGAAGGTCATATCAATTCTCTTGACAAAACAAAATCAAATGGATTGGTAGAATTGTGTTTTAAAGGGTGAGCCAGAAATCAGTACTTGAAAGGTAGAACCTGAGAATAGAAAATTATCTGATCTAGATTTAGAGACATGAAATACAGTGGAAAAAAATGATGGTATTGACGAGTCTTCCGCGCTAATCGGCTCTAAATGTTAGACCACTTCCCAAATTTTAGTTATCTGTAATGGAAATAGTGACTAGCTTTAATTTTTATGAATAACGACTCTGGATATTGTCATGTTCTTTTCCTATGAATGGAATTAATTTTCAAACTCCAACTAGTTTTTTGTTGAACTAATTAAAGCTTTGATGACAAACATATAGTTTTCAAAACTCTTTCATAAATCTATTTTCTTGAGAAAATTCATCTTTTTACTTTATGTACCGTAATTTCTACTATGTGACATATGCTATGATATAATTTTTTGGATAAATAGACAGAAGTGTTTTACAACGTAGTCCTTTTTAAATCTAAAGAAACAAGATTTCCAAATACAAATTTTATTAATTAAGAACATCTTTTAGACTTCTTAGCTAAGTTATGATTATATATCGGTAGGGAATTTTGTGTATGTTTATGTTGTGTTGTCTCTTTAGTTTCTTTCAGGTAAGAATGGTTAATAAGGAATGCGTTATTGAGCAATAGGCACACATCTTATTCTACTATCGACGGGGGTCTCAATGGTTTTCAGGCATGCCAATGGAAAAACAGATGTTAGTAGGATCTCCAAAGTCCATGTTGGATGAATTTAATATCAATGATGATTCTAATTCTTTAAAGGGTGATAACTCAATGGAATAACACCTGCTTTACAAGAAAGAAGTTTTTGGGGCCCTGATATTCATATGGAATGGCGGCGATCAGTTTTTGGTGACAGAGCTCTTTTGGCCATCACCAATGAGTTTATGGTGACATTTTTTGACCCTCACCAAAATATGAAATGGTGAGGATCAATGAACGCCACCATATATACGCGTCAATAGTGATGACCATGAAAGTTTTGTCACCATAAATCATTGTTGTTGATATGAAATGGTGAGGGTTATTGTTTGTCATTATAGTCATTATTCATGATAGACCTTGAAGTCACTAATGATATTATCATGACATTTTTTGACCCTCACCAAATATGAAATGGTGATGGTCAACGAACATCCCCATATATATGCACCAATAGTGACGGCCATGGAAGGTCCATCAAAGTAAATCGTTGTTGTTCATATGAAATGGTGATGGTAACTATCTGTTATTATAATCAATATTCACGACGAACTTTGAATGTCACCACAACACATACTTTCGGTGACGCCACCTTTGGTGATGCTCAATTTTTTGGTGACATAGGCTATTTTTTGTCACCATTGCTCATATAAAATGGTGATGGTCACCATCCGTCATTATAAATCATTATTGGTGACGAACCTTGAATATCACCAAAACACCTTTACTTTCGGCGACGCCACCTTTGGTGACGTACATTTTTTGGTGACTAAGGCTCTTTTGACTGTCACCAATGAGCTTATGGTGACATTTCTCGCCCCTCACCAATGTCTTTTTTTCTTGAAGTGAAGGATTCACAGATGCACTAAAAAAAACACTAGAAATCTTTATTTGTGTAAACAAGGCCTCTTATCTTGCATATTTTTAGTTGAATGCATTAAAAGCGTGGATGATTGTGTTAGCCTTGTCAATATTCAACAAAAATATTATAAGCTCATTCATGCTTGAGAACTATCATACTTATCTAAAACAATGTATGTGCTTTTTATGTATCTACGCTCTACCTACATTCCTTATTTATGGTATAACATTTTTGGATCACTCTGTTTTGGTGCTTATCCTTTTATTTATAGGACCTAATATTGTGTCTTGTTGGATAGGGTACGGAGTTGGGATCAATAAACAAAAATGAAACCTTGTCATAAGAATCAATAGGGTCATGTGTTGAAGATATTTTCAATTATCTATTATCAATACAATTGTTAGGCCCTCCTGGTGATCCAACAAATTACATGCTAAATTTTCTCTTAAAATAGGCCCAAATTTTACTCATTTTCGTGAGATGGATGTCCAAATGTATAATATCAATAATAAATAAGGTTCAAACTTGGACACTTTATGCAAAGGAGATCAAAATAGTGATAACAAGCCTAAGATCATTGACGTATATCAAGCCATTTATTCCACATGGATTTGAAACAATGCTTAGATAACTCTTGGAAGTGCTTGTGACATCATTAGATATTATTCATTCTCAACATAAAAGTACTAGGAAAATGGAGAATAAAAGATAGGAAGAATGTGGGAGATGTCCTTTCTGATGTTTCTCTTATGAGTTTGTGATTTTTTCCTGTTCTTTACAGTTGTGTTGAAAAAAATAATGTTACAAACCTATATTTAGTTGTAATTGATATGCTCTTAAAAGGTTTCCTAGCATATAATACATGGATTCATGTTTTTAAAAATCATTTTACCAAGCAGTGTGTAATTAGTCAGCTTCAACATGATATTTGGAGAGATTCAACTCTTGTAATCTTGAATTTATGTTTATCTTTAACATGTGTTAGAGGAGATGTTGAGATATTGTAGTCTACTGGGATTTTTTCAAGCTTGTCAACATTTATTCACTTCCTACGAGATGAACTTTCATCAATCTTTAGAGATAAAGATGGTACATTATTTGTGTGGAATAATGATAAACAGTGTGATGGGTTATGGGGTTTAGGGCTAGCAGTTGTAACAACAAGGGTGAATTATATTGGGGAAAATGTTGCTAGTGTTTCAGTTCTAGACAATGCATTGACATTTTTTTTCTCTAAAAAATATTATATCTTGTGTGCATTGTATGCATGTGACCTTCCTATAAATGCACTTGGTAGGAAAATAACATAACATAAAATACCCTAGACTTCTCTTGTTGCACATTGTAGGATATACATGCTTAAAAGAACATTACCTTTACTATCTATATTCATAGAATCAAGGTTTCACATTCTATAGGAATCTCATGGGAAAGTAGCCCTCTTGAGCATTGCTTCATAGAATCAAAGTTTCACTATCCAATGTGTTGTTTTCAATAGGAAATTGATTGGAACCAGGTACTTCGTCAACAGATATGAGGCTGCAAATGGGCCTTTGAATATCTATGTAACTGGTGCATTTATTTCTCCATGAGATAAATATGGACATGGTACTCATACTTCGTCTACAACATGTGGGAATTTTATGAAAAAATCAAGTATGACTCGATATGTAGAAGGCATTGCAAAATGAGGAGGTCCTCATGCTAGAGTTGCAACCTATAAAGATTATAGGCCCCCCAATACAAGTGAAGGAGAATACTATGATGTAGATATTCTTGTAGAATTTGATGCAGACATACATGATGGATTTGATGTGTTCTATATTTCTATCTGATCTAGCCCTCCTCTTTCTAATTATTTTCAAGATGGAATTGAAATTGGAGGACTCCATGCAGTCCAGAGAGGAAAGGTATTTGGTTGTTCTATTGGAAATGATGGTCCTACTCTTGGGATAGTTTCAATTGTGGCACCATGGATCGTAACCACAAGAGAAAGCAATAATATATCAGAACATAATCTCTCAAAGATCTAATCACTTTTCAATGGAAGACAATGATAAAGATCCACTATACAATTGCACTTGAAAAGAACAAAAGAAGAAAAGAAGATGAAAGTAATATCAGGAACTTGATGAACTTCATAACTTAGGGTTGTGATCCATGTTTTGGTGGAAGTCATAACATTATGGAACATGATAGTTTTTTTCCTTGTCCCAACAATTTTAGTTCGCCATAGTAGAAACATCATTTAGAAAATCACTATGTATTTCATTGCTTTTAATAACCACAGATCCTAAGATGACCTCCACATCCTAATGTCCATACAGTAAACTAGAATTTCAGACCACAGAAGGCACCATGAATGATATTTCCACTATTTTCAAGAGTTACCATATTATTTGTTAGGAAGATTAAGTTTAACTTTGGTTTCCCAGCTCCATTTGGAATTCACTGTTGGAAGGTGCTGAAAATAGTATTTGCACCTGTGAAACCCATGAACCGTTAGAAGGTGCCAAAAATAGTACTTCCATTTCTAATGCTTAATTTAATTGGGTACAAGTATGAGAATTCTTGGGGATTATAATCATACATCTAGATGCAAGACAATCAGAGTCTGAAAAATAAAGTAGCACAAGGCATTTGCTGCCCAAGATGTCATTACAATTGCATCACTACCTTGCGTTTGTCTTCAAGAGATACAAGAAAATCATACACACTTCATTCCTTGTGTTCCTTCTGTTTCTATATTACCATCATTAGAATGGTGGAGTTTGCTAGTGTTATTTTTTTGAGTGAACTTGAAGGAAGCGCTACACAAAAAGTCCACAATGCAAGGATTTCAGGAAAACATGAATTCTATAGAGCAGTGAAAAAAGAGGGACATCTGCTTCAAAACAATTTAAAATTAAAGAAACATTCAATAACCTACAATCACTAAATAAAAACGAGAGAATAAGTTACTGTGACAACCCCTTAAATTCAATTCATAGAAGGACATCTCCCATTTTTTATTATTGCCCCTGGATGTTGAAACTGTCAAAATTCATGACCCAAGTTGATTCTCACCCCTTCATTGGAAGAAACACGTGATATAAATTAGGAAAATAGGTGCTCTCAAATCACGATGTCTAAGATCCTCCACTTCTTCTCAACCACTCATACATTGTACTATCCGTATATCATAACTAATAACTAAGATGATAGAAGGTAATTGTCTAGAATCTAGACTACACTCATAATGAAAGGAAACAATGCATAAGGACAACATATTCACCCTCCAAAGTATTTTTGAATTATCTCTCTCAAATAACCCAAAATAAAAAATTACCTATATTGCAGAAGTTGTCTTCATGAATACAAAATATGTTTTTAGATGAAAACTACCTGCCTTGTTTTATTATATAAATTTTGAATTACAAAAGGCCATCGCAGCCTTCAATTGGTGATCCTCACCCACCAACCTTAAATTCTGTAATGAGAACATTGTATTGTATGTTTTTATCTAGAATACAGATGCATGCACTTCCAACAACATTGGAGAGGTTGTCTAAAGTATTACCCCCTTCAATGCCTCTCAGGAGATAGTTGTGGAGTTAAAATATTTTGACCCCACCTCTCTCATATTTCCATTGTGCTATTTTTCTTGGTGATTTATCAATAGGTAAGGGGAGGTCCAAATAGAAATCAAGACTCTACTGCAAGCAATCCAGGACCCAAGTCAGTGTCATCCCTCTCCCAAGAAAACATAAACTCCATTGTGTGAGTATCCTTTGGAAACAACGGGTAATTGCAAACCAAAGATTCAAGTCGATAATATCACTTCAACAATGCGACAAAATACTCTAGGAAATTACTTGAAAGTTGATAGCATATTCTATTTCTATCAGTAAAGAAAATAATTTTCTTGAGGAAGATCTAGAGAAAGTGCACAATTCTAGCTCTCTTCATGAATTGCATACCAACAAGAAGAATTTTGGATCTATTAGGGAAAACACTCAAACTTCTCCTATGTTTCAGACAACAATTGGAAAAACCTGTGGTAGTGTCAGAGTATTCATTGAAAAGAACCCGGTCTATTCTCGATGAAGATAAAACTCATGGTTTCAATGAAGACAATGACATTGTTAGCATGTTTCAGTTAGCTCCTCAAAATCCCCTAGAATCATCACCACCCACTAACAAAAGAGTAGAAAATGTTCTTGGCACAACCATCATGGAAAAAGGTGATCTTTTTGTTAGTGATGCAAGAGATGGCAAAGAAAATAGAAAAACTATGTAGGATATGTTGGTCAATACCAATTTCAAGAGTGCATTGGATCTGCCTCCATGTGTATGGACAACCCTATTTTCTTTATTGATCTACCAAGTACAAAGTTTTTTGAAAGGAGAATTGTTATATATAATAACTACAAAAATTTGTTGGGGCTCTACAATTTGATTAATAAATAGGCTGCATGCATGTGATTCAACAGTAGAAGATATAACTAAATGTGGTTTTTTATGAGATTATAGTTTTCTTTGTATCTCTTCACTATATTCTAAATACTTTATGAAGTCATTTTCTCTCAAAATGGATAAAATGGAAACAAAGACATACATGGGAATCCTCTGGCTTAGGTAATGTTCCATGAGTTAGGCCATTTTTTTAACTATCATTGAGATGCCTTGTTTATGAGTGACTATAATAGAGGTGTTTTACATATTGTCTCTCAACAATGTTTAGATATCTATACATGCTATAATATCAAGATGAAAAATCATCTGTAATCAGCTTATCAGAGATGAACTTGAGAAAAGAATTTATTCCAGATTCCCCTTGGTCACATGCCTTTGATTATTCTCCTTGAGCTGAAAGTGAACTCCTGCAAGTTGTGAGTTGAGGCTGATCCCGTGAATCCATAGGAGGGCAATATTTGCATGGAGCGCTTCACTTTCCGATACTCCACATATTACTAGATCCAGGAATATTTCACAAATTATACAGAGAGTTTAATAGGTCCCTTGCTACCTTATTTTGTAACCCATGCCATATATTCCTAGCCCTGTATATTTGGAGATGACTACTTTTAGATAGAGATATTTACATGGAATTCGAGGTCGACTAGGTTGATTACCTCCTCCTTTCAGGCCCTCTCAACCACCTGATGCATTATGAAAATGGCTGATATTGGTGTCAAAGACATGGATAATAATACATCTATGGCATGATGCATCCAAACAAAAGGGATCATGGGCCATCTCTTCTTACCATATGTGCACCCAATGTAGAGGAACTGCTACCCTTCCTCATTATCAGCATGGCTCATGGCAATAAATGCTCATCACTAGGTTTCTCCCCCTCCCTAGCAGATTCATCATACTTGGATTTTATAAGAGGAACAAGGTTCCTAACTTATCCCCCATTGAATAGCATAGACCAATCTCCAGAGGATATTGTCAGACTCAACATTGGCATGTTTTTTGATGGTGGGTAGGGGTCATGAGTCCTCTTCTGATCCTAAGGTGTTACTCCTCAACATCCCTAGTCTTAGCCTCTTTTTGAAGAACCCTTTCTAGTGTAACATCATTGTGGGGGTACTTCATTTCAATGTACTATATACTTCACTATTTAGAGTTTTCTCACCCTCGCTTTTCAGGTTTATTATTTTGGCTGCCTCATTTTTCAGGTTCACCCCCTTTTGTGTTATTGTATATTGTTCCCCCCCCCTTTAACCTAGGTTTTAGACTGTTTTGAAGATGCTTTAGGTACTATTTGTTGTTGCCAAACATTTTTATTCCTAGTCATGTGGACAAATTTTGGTAACCAGTGGACATTAATATTATTTCTTTTCTTTCTTCCAATTCAGACATGTATCCAAATATTTTTCATTAAAACTTATGTTGTCAGCACCATATTTAAATCTGTATTTTACTCTTGATAGGTGGTGATTTGATAACTAAAGAATAATTCCAAGCTAGAAGGTAATTATATTGAAATACATATGCTTCAATATGCAGGTA
The DNA here is from genome assembly GCA_034641835.2 of Pinus albicaulis. Lineage (NCBI taxonomy): Eukaryota > Viridiplantae > Streptophyta > Pinopsida > Pinales > Pinaceae > Pinus > Pinus albicaulis. The sequence continues at coordinate 1,061,833,643 of CM076578.1, read as the reverse complement.
AACTTTGGTAAAAGAGTAAGGTTAGAAACAAATATTGAGAAATGTCTATCAACAATAGAATATTTTCCTAGCTATTAAACCCAATTGTATCCAAATTTTTCAGCACATGTATCAAAGCCATCAATCCTTTCCAATGCTTAGATAAAATATAGGTTTGAAACTTCGTGTGTCTATGTTTTGTCATCTGTTAAGCCTTTATTCGGCACTTACCATGTCCATTTCAAAGAGATTTCCAAGATTGAGACCCAGGGACATGGATATAAGTTAATTTTTGTGCATCAACAATGTTATACCAAAGTTGATGTAATTTTAGTTTTTGTTTAAGATATTCTTTCAAGTTCATCCCTTTCCTTAGTGTAGTAAAATGAAAGTGAATAAATTCCTTCATTATATATCTATAAGTTTTGAACCTGTTGTGGCATTTTTGAAAGGATATTGTCAAAAGAACTTTATTTGTTGAGGTTGGAAGCTTAGAACCAAAGAAAAATTGAGGGAAAATTTGTGAACCAAATAAAAATTACAATCAAGTCCAGTTTCCAAAACATTTACAAAATAATATAGTGAGTGATTGAAATCGTATTGTATTTGTCCAATTTTTTCTCTAGGTGGATATTGAGGAATATCATTTCTTAATTGCTTTGTTTATTTTTTGTGCATAACTAATCAAATGTCACAAAAATATTTCAATCCATTTATTCTTTTAATTAAATTATGTAGTCTAGAAAACAATCCTTATATAGATATTTAATTTAATTTGTAGAATATTAACCCATTATGAATTGAGTCAATTTCTGATTTGATGAAGGCCTAGATTTCCCACAATCGTAATTATTTTCTTTTGGTTTAAGGACCTATGCATATGTTGTATGTAGAAGAGGTTTCACTGCACACTAATTGGACATGAGATGTTTATGAAACTAACCTAATAATTTCTAATAAATTAATTGAGCAAGTGCTATTACAATTGAAAATCAAACCCACTGATTAAGATCCAAACCGGAAATTGGACAACCAAAACTAAACATATGAAAATTTTGAACTGATATAGGAAAATTATATTTTTGAAACAGAAATCTGAAAAATTTTAAAGAGAAAGGAACAATACTTTGGCATCAATCCATCTAGCAAGAGTCCTATTGTTACTTTTGGGTGACCTCTGTTTCCTATGGCCTTAGAAAATTTGATTTCCTCGTCGAATTCAACTCATTCTTGCTCTCTTTTCCGCTTATTTTCTTCACTGTTTTGGGGTCAGAAAGGCACCTGTCGTCTTAATTGATGTAGCCATTATCACCCACACCTTCAGCTTCATCTTCCTCCGTGGAATCTTGAACATAAAACCTCTTGAGTGCCTTGTTGCGCTTGTCCAAAAGTATTTTTAAGTTTCTAAGAGAGATGGATGGGCCATCGCGTAGGGGTGTGGGGAATCTTGTGCATATTCCTTCTGTGGAAAAAAATCACCAATATTGGAGGCATCAAGGATTCTTTCTTGATTTCAACCAAAGGTATTGGATCAGACCTGCCACAGCATGGCCGCACCCTTCCTCCTCCTTCCCTAGACAATCACTGCAACACGAGGGAAATGAAAATTTTGATATTTGAAAAAAATAATGTTTTCATATGAAATGCACATGTTTTTCATGGCGGCTTAAATAATAGTCATGAAATAAGGGCATATATGAAGCATAGAAGCAAACTTAGGGGTGAGTTGGAAGGCATGGTCAAGGCAGTAAGTTTTATCACAGGAAAAATTTCAATAAAATTTGAAAAAACATGAATTTCTAGAAGTAAACATGAAGGTTGAATAAGATGATCTATAGATCAGATCATATTCTTTGGATTTAGTTTTTTGGATAATTTGTGTATATCTAAAGAAATAGATTTTTTTTGTATGTTATTTGTGTGTTGAGTGGTTATGTTTGGTAGATTCTATATTATAATTTTGAGTATTTTGAAGCTACTGTAATTTCCTATATCAAGGTTTCATTTGTTAGGAGTTTTTGGTGTTCACTTTACATTAGAATTATGTAATATCATGCATGTTATTAGTATAATTGATTTCTATTATTTTTGTGTGTTTATGTTTGTACTATATTTTAGTGATTTATGCTTGTTTCTTATTCATCTCAATGATGTTAGTTATAGTGGTTTAAATAGTTGTTAATAATATCATAACAAATGTGATCCCCACTAAATTTTTTAACATGTTGCACTTTATTAATGGGAATTATTATATGTGCCTCAAGTGAGACATTCATGCCCCTATAACTTGGAATATGTTAGGAAATTAGATAAAAATAGGTAATATTTGGAAACATTTCATTAACCTTGAGTCTATCATAGAGCCAACACACAATAATGGGAAATAATTGTCTAAAATATTTGAAATATGGTAGACGAGTTAAATTATGATTTAATGATCAAGGGGATATGGTTTGACCTACAAAATGTCTTAAAGTGACTTGAATGCTTTTAACCGTTACCCTAAATTTTCCCTAAGCTTATTTAGGGATGTTAATTATTCTTGGAAATGGGTTAGGAAAGGTAGAAGGTGACATTAGGAAGAGATACATGAGGAAAACAAGTTATTTAATTGGCTATTGGGAAAATTGGAAAAGAAATATTACTTTTAGGACATTTTTGGCTATGTTAATGTACGATTTCTATCTCAAGAGAGATGAATTTGTCGATGATCCATGATAGTAACTGGAGTAGTTAAAGACTACTCAAGTAATGTCTAAGTGGATAGAGGAGGATATGGTGTACTTAGCCATAGTGGGGTATTAATCTGCCATTACTAAGCTTGAAATTTTATTTTGGGATGAAGGTGGCGTTGCAAGCCAAAGACCTTACAATTACAAAATTACTAGACTAAGTTTGACATTAGAACAATTGATGACATTGTTGGGTAGAGTATATTTCTTGAGTGAATCTTCAAAAAGTTAAAATCACATGTTCTAATTGAGATAAATCCTTGCTTGGAGGGAAATGCATATTTGAAGGTGTCCATGATAGGGATGAAAATCAAACCTTTTATGTGATTTCTCCCCACAATATACCATTCATACAACAAAAATCTTAATCTAACCTGGTGTTAAAATGATCATTGCATTAGGAGATGGTGGCCCGCAACTAAAGCCATCTTAAAAATAGTCAGAAAATGAATACACAACCAATTTTCCTCGATGGTGTAAAGGATGTTGTTAAAATGTATGGTTCTAGGATTTTGTGTGGATTTGATTAGAAGATTGTGCAACAAGAAACAATATAGAACATACTACTAGTTTCCATTGATATCAACTATCTTTTTTCTAGAGAATAATGATAACCATTTGACCTCCATTTGACCTGTAAGGGAATGAAATATATGGAGTGTTAAGGTGTGCTAAAACATTCCAGAAAATGCCAAGGCATGTTAGGAATTCCAATACGTACCAAGTGGTAAGGCATGCCAAGATGTGCTAGGTGTGAGGGTGTGCCAACACATGTTAGGGAGTGTCAAGGAAACAAAATTCCAGGGAAGAAAAATAGAGCACCGATTAAAAATGCATGGAAATAAATGAATAAGAGGGTGTGTCGAGGAGTGTCAGTGATTGTCAGGTGTTTCAAGGAGGGAGTGGAAAGGCATGTTAGGTAGCGCCAAGGCATGTCAGGGAATGCCAGGGCATGTTAAGAAGTTACAGGGTGTACTAACATGTGGCAAATATTTCCAGGGCATGCCATGTGATAAGGCATGACACAATGTGATAGGTGTTAGTGTATTCTAATGTGTGTCAAGGAGTGTCAGGCCAACAAAATGGAACACCAAGTTAAAATGCAAGGAAATAAACACATAAGAGGGTTAATAAGCGAGGACCTTAACTTTTCAAGAGGGGCATGATAGGCACAACAACACTAGTGACAATACATGCTATGGGCCAAGTGCTAGCATGTATAAGTGTTAAATCATCCTTTATCACTTCTATATTAATTGAAAATAATTTATCTCAAATAAATTTAATGTTAAACCATGCTAAGGAATGCCACAAAATACCAACACATGCCAAGAATTTTATGGTGCCACCAAGTGCCAATAGCCAATGTGTGTCGGGGAGTGATACTAGCATGTTACAGAGTAGTAGGGCATGCCAGGGAGTGTGAAGGTGTGCTAGAGACTGTCAATGCATGCTAGGGAGTGTTAGGGAAACACAAGGGTAGTACTAGGTCAAAATTCATGGAAATGAATGAATAAGAGTGTCTACTAGGGAGTGTTAGTGAGTTCCAAGTGTGTTTAGGATTGAGTGTGTTAAGAGAAGTTCAAAATAGGAATGATAAGAGGTTAGTATGTGGTTGCAATAGGAAGTTGGAAATAACAGTTTCAGAAAAGGGGAGACCTTGGGCTAGACACAACAATGTTTTGCCATTGAATTGGTTGGGTTCACAAGTCATAAAAAAAGTAAAGTTATCTATGAGGGCATGATAGCTAGGGAGTACGATGGTGTGCTAGGGAATTCCTAGATGTGCTAACATATGATAGATAGTTCAAAGGAATGTTAGTCATGCTAAGACATTCCAAATACTAAGGAATTCCATCGTGTGCCATCATGTGCAAAGGAGTGTTAGGGAGTGTTATGGAAACACAAGGGAGAACTGGGTCAAAATTCATGGAAATGAACAAATAAGCGTGTGTGATAAGGTGTGTTAATGAGTTCCAGGTGTGCTAAGGAGGGTGTGACAAGGTATGTTAGGCAGTGCTAAGGCATGCTAGAGGCCAGGGAAATATGCCAAGATGTGTTAGGTTCTAGGGTGTGCTAACACATGGCATGGAGTGTTAAGGAAACACATGGGAGAACTAGGTCAAAATGCATGGAAATGACCAATAAGAGTGTGTGACAGGGAGTGTGAATGAGTTCTAGGTGTGCTAAGGAGTGAATGAAAAGGTATGATAGGTAGTGCTAAGGAATTCTAGAGTGCCATGATGACATGCAAGATGTGGCGGGAGCCAATGTGTGTCAATGCATGCTAAGTAGTATTAGTGAGTGTCAAGGAAACATAAGGGAGTAGTAGGTCAAACTGCATGGAAATGAACGAATAAGAGTGTGTGATATGGAATGTCAGTGATTTTAAGGTGTGCTAAGGAGGGAGTGAAAAGGTATGCTAGGTAGTGCTAAGAATGCTAGAGTGCTAGGGAAACATGCTGAGATGTGTTAAGTGTCAAGGTGTGCCAATGCATGCCAAGGTGAGTTAGGGAGTGCTAGGGAAACATAAGGGAGCACTAGGTAAAAATGCATGGAAATGAACAAATAAGAGTGTGTGAAAAGGGGTGTCAATGAGGTCTATGCGCAATAAGGAGGGAGTGATAAGGCAAGCTAGGAAGTTCCAAGACATGTAAGAGTGCCAAGGTGGCATGCCAAGATCTGTCCAGTCCTAGGGTGTTCCAACATGTGTTAGGAAGTATTAGGAAGTGCCAGGGAAACACAAGGGATAATTACGTCAAATTAATGCATGGAAATAAACAAACAAGAGTTTCTGATAGGAAGTTTGAGTGAGTTCCAAGTGTTCTAAGTAGGGAGTGACAAGGTATGCTAGGTAATACTAAGGCATGCTAGAGGTCATTGTAGCATGCCAAAATGTGCTAGGGGCTAGGGTGTTCTAGGGAGTTTTAAGGAGTGATAGGGAAACAGAAGGGAGCTTTAGGTCAAAATGCATGGAAAAGGACAAATAAGAGTGTGAGACAGGGAGTGTTAGTGAGTTCTAGGTATGCTAAGTAGGGAGTGACAAGGTATGTTAGGTAGTGCCAAGGAATACTAGAGTGTCAGGGAAGCATGCCAAGATGTGTAAGGTGTCAGGATGTGTTGATGCATGTTAGGAAGTGTTAGGGAAACACAAGGGAGAATTAGGTCAAAATGTAGGGAGATGAATGAATAAGAGTGTGTGACAAGGAGTGTTGGTGATTTCTAGGTGTGATAAGGAGGAAGTGACATGGTTATATGCTAGGAATTACCAAGGCATGCTAGAGTGCGAGGGCATGTCAAGGAGTGGTAGTGTGTGCTAGGGAGTACCAAAGCATGCCAAGGAATGTAGGGGATGCTAACACATGAAACATAGTGCCAAGGAATTCTAATATGTTCTAGGTGATATGGCATGTCAAGAAGTAAACTGTGTTGCTTAGCTGTTTTAAATCCACAGTTGGATGCCAGCCTTGTCTTGGTAACTTGTTAAGTGGGATGAGTTGAGATTAGACATGAGTAGCCTAAGATAAGTTATAGGTAGTTCTTAGGTGAACAAGGCATATTTTGAATTTCCACAACACATGAGAATTTGGATCTGGCCTTAGAATATTTGATGAGAACACTCTCAAGTTCCACAACACATCTACTTTAATGCATAATGAAATCTACACAGATCAGGGAATCAACTAGTGCACATGATAATTTTTAACTTTTACAAACTCTTCTTCACTATATTACAAACTGTAATACAACAAGCTAGAGCTCTTGTATCAAGGACCATGGTACTTTACAATCACACTGATACAAGGAATACAACTAGGGCTTGGTGTTAGTCCTTTGAAAACCAATCTATCCTGAACAAGACAACACTTGACCTACTTGTTGATGGTGTCCACACACAACCATTTAATTCCATGTGTCCTGAACAAATATAGCTGGTCCTCTTGCCTCCCATTCTCCAACTCTTTAATCTGCCTCCATAAATTAGTTCAACTCCTTTAGGTTACTGAACTTGGCTCAACAAACTTTTCCCTCTAGCTGCTTCCCTTATCCTTCACGATCTGCAACATTTAGGATCTTCGATCAATTGTTCACAACTCCGTTTGTGAATATCTCTTTGGTTTACCCACTTTTTCCATACTACTACTCCAAGATGAAAATTCTACGTTGATGGAGGTTTCCTTTCTTCTCACTGAATCAATCCTTTGAAATACAGTGAACTAGGGCTATTTGGATGGCCCACTTAATTGCTATTGTTGTTGTGTACCAATTTCTTTGTTTTCCAATCTATGAACATATCCCAACTACTCCTCTTATCATCCTTCTAATAATCTATAAATGACTAAACTAGGGTCACAAATCACCCACTAACAGTTCATTGACTAATTTTTTTTAGGTTGCTTTAGATATGATCTGTCCAAAAATATATGGACAATCCACCAAAATCAACTCCTATTCATTTCAATCCATTCTTCATATGGCACATTTCTTCTGCTTAATCTTCTACTCAGGTTCCACCCTCCTTTGGATCTGTTATCTCCACACATACTTTTGCAAACCATCTTCTAGATCTATGGTCTATATTACAAAGATAAACCTTGCTCTAAGGGTCACAATCCCTCTTCTTCTATGCATATTTGTCACAATATTAAGGACATACCTTATGGAATAAAAATTATAGGGAGCCACCCTAACTAGGGCATTATAATTATGTTCTAATTTATTTATAACAAACCCTATCCACCCATAGCAAAAACAAAAACTCTTACCTCCATAAGAGACTCAGACTAGCTCATTTGGATCAATAGATTCTGGGTATTTCTTTGACTGAATCTTAACATGAACTTCAGATATCTACGACCCTCAGTCAATATTAAGCATGTGGCTACTTTTTTTATGGCCCTAAATTCCAGTATAGGCCCTCCTCCATTTGTGTTGGTCTTTGTCACAGACCTTGCGACCTAGTAACCACCACAAGACATGGTCTCAACCCTCTATGCTATTTTATAATTTGATGTGTCCTTGACACAGATACACCACTGAAAATCACATGCCCAAATTCTCATGAGAAACATCTCTTGAGCTCGATATGCCAAAAAGAATTAACAATTTTCCATCATACTTCCTAGCTCGAACCCATTAAGCTATGTGGCATTATTGTGAAGCCTCACATAATGATATTGCTCTTGGTGTATGATCATGGCCTCCATTTAGTAGCCAAGGAGTTTTGGGGAGTGTCATGACATCATAAGGGAGAACTAGTTCAAAGTGCATGGAAACGAATGAATATGAGTGTCTGTCAGGGAGTGTCAATGAATTCTGGTGTCCCATGGACAAAGTGTGTTAGGAGAATTCCATAATAGGCAAGTCCTATGATTGTAATAAGGGGATAGACAAAGAAGTTTTAGATAAAGGGAGACTTTGGGCTAGACACAACACTATTTTTTCAATGACTTGGTTGGGTTCCCAAGTCGCAAAAAAAGTAAGGCTATCTATGAGGGAATGATAACTAGGGATTTCCAAGGTGTGCATGGAATACCAAGAAGTGCTAAAACATGCAGAAAGTTCCAAGATATGTTAGGCATTCCAATAGGTGCTAGGTTATAGGGTGTGGCACAATGCATGCTAGGGACTTCCAGGGAAACAGAAGGAGGGACTTGTTTCAATTGCATGGAAATGAATGAATAAGGGTGTGTGATAGGGAGTGTTAGCAAGTTGTAGGTGTGCTAAGGAGGGAGTGACAAGTTATGCTAGGAAATGTCAAGGCATGATAGAGTTCTAGAAAAACATGCTAATATGTGCCAAGTTCCAAGGTGTGCCAATGTGTGCCAAGTAGTGCTATGGAGTGTTAGAGAAACACAAGGGAGAACTATGTCATAACGCATGGAAATGAATGAATGAGATTGCGGGATAGGGAGTGTCAATGAGTTCCAAGTGTTCTAAGGAGGAGTGACAAGGCATGCTTGGTAGTGACAAGGAATGTTAGAGTGCTAGGGCAGCATGCGACCAAGATGTTCCAACTTGTGCAAGGAAGTGTTAACTGGAAGTGCCAGGGAAACACAAGGGATCACTATGTAAAAATGCATGGAAACAAAAAAATAAAAGTTTGTGATTGGAAGTGTTAGTGAGTTATATGTGTGCTATGGAGGGTGTGACAAGGTATGCAAGGTAGTTTTAAGGCATGCTAGAGGCCAGGGCGACATGCCAAGATGCCCTAGGTGTTAGGGTGTACCAACACGTGCCAAGGAGTGTTAAGAAATGATGTGGAAACACAAGGTAGCACTAGGTAAAAATGCATGGAAATTAATGAGTAATAGTTTGTGGCTTGGAGTGTCAATGAGTTTTACGTGTGATAAGGAGAGAGTAACAAGGTATGCTAGGTACTTCCAAGGAATGCTAGAGTGTGAAGGTGACATGCCAAGATGTGCCAGGTGTTAGAGTGTGTCAATGCATTCTAGGGAGTGTTAGGGAGTGTCAGGGAAACATAAGGAAGCACTAGATCAAAATGCATGGAAATGAACAAATAAGAGTGTGTGAGAGGGAGTGTTAATGAGTTCTAGGTGTGTTAAGGAGGGAGTGACAAGGTTATATTCTAGTCAGTTCCAAGGTATGCTAAACTAACAAGGCATGTCAAGAAGTGCTAGGCTGTGTTAAGGTGTGTAAAAGCATGCCAAAGAATGTAAGGGATGCTAACACATGCCACAAAGTGCCAAGGAATTAAAATGCTAGGTGCTATGGAATGTCAAGATGTAAACTGTGTTTCTTAGTTGCTTTATGCCCACAGTTGGATGTGAAGAGCCTTGTGTTGGTAAATTTTTAAGTGGGAAGAGTTGAGATTAGACATGAGTAGCCTAATATGAGTTATAGGTAGTTCTTAGGTGAACAAGGCATATGTTGAATTTCCACGACACATGATAATCTTGGTTTGGCCTTAGAATATTTGATGCAAACACACTCACGTTCCACAACACATATACTGTGCACAATGAAATCTACACACATTAGGGGATTAACTAGTGCACATGACAACTTTTAACTTTTTCAAACCATTCTTCGTTAAATTACAACTATAATATAATAGGCTGGAGCTCCCGTAACAGGGATCATGATCCTTTACAATCACACTGATACACGAAATATAACTAGGGCTTGGTGTTATTCCTTTGAAAACCAATCTACCTTGAACAAGACAACACTCGACCCACTTTTTGATGGTAGCCACACATAGCCCTTTCAATCCACATGTCCTAAACACATCTAGCAGGTCCTGTTGGAGCGGAGTCCCCTAAGGCATAAGTTTCAAAGCTAATTTTTGGATAATATTGTATGTGCGCACTGCGCAAAGGGAGTCAAAGGGCTTTGGGGTGGTCAAAGTCCCCTATTTTTGGGTAAATGGACTTAAATGTAAACTGTGGGCCTCAAACCTTGGTTTGAGACCATAGTATCTACGCTAGGTGCATATAAATAGATAGAAGATGTCTAAGCTAAGTAGTTCATGATTGTGAAAGATAGTTTATGATTTTGCTCGTAAATAGTTTGTAAGAGTCTCAGTGGGTTAGGGTTGGGTAAAAGGCTTCTGATGGCTGTGTGCGTGGATACCTAGTGCTGGCTGTGTGCAGACCCTGCTGGTTGTGTGCGCGAAAAGGTTTGTAATGGTTTAATAAGGGTTGTTGTGCGCCAAAGGGTTTGTAAGGGTTTAGTAAGGGTTTAGTAAGGGTTGTTGTGTAAAGAATATTGATGTACTGAATGATATATCTGGAGATAATATAAAGAATTTTTTTGGCGAACCTCTTGTGTTATGCATCTATGCTGGTTATTGTTATACTTTGTTGAGACTATACTGTTCTAAGCTACTTATTATCTATTGTGCAAGATATCTGGATAAATTATTATTAAATGATGATAAATAATAGATCTGTTTAAGTCTTTCCTATGATATGACTTGGATCATCTTATGTTCTGTTTGTATATTCCAAAGTGATAGCGATTCTATGGTATTATTTTAATGTTTGCGCATTATTTGTGCACACATATATATAAGTTTTCTTTTGGTTTTTTCCGAGGACCACCCATTAATTTTTCCCTCAGGGTGCAGAAACCTGGTTCCAACACCCCCCCCATACTGCTTCAGGTAAGACTTTGGTCTGCACCAGCAAATCACTGCCGAAAGGGCCAGTAGTTGGAGGGTTTGTTGGTTTATCCATAAAATATAAACCTAGGTCAGGACCCCTCAAGCCAACAAATGGTTCCGTTGTAGTCTAGTTGGTTAGGATACTCGACTCTCACCTCAGGGACCCAGTGCTTCGGTGGCTTTGTGACTAAATTTTCCATTGATCAGTTTATGTCATACTCTGAAGTAGAGAGAATATTTTTCAAAGGCCTTAGAGGTAAGTTCCTGCACTCATTGAAATTATCGCTAAAGATGCTACTGTGTGAAAAGGGTTGTCTGTGCAAACACACTGCTTGAATGAATCAGAAGGGTTTATCTACGCATAGTGGAAAAATTTATTGCAATGAGCTGAGGAAGTCCCTTATAGCCCTATGAAGCTTAGATATGATAGTGAGCCTGAACTAGAAACTCCTAGCTCAAGTGATTTTGACAAAGAAAGTTTTTTCCAACAGATACCTTTAAGTCTAGTTCCTAGCCCCTCCACTCCACTTCTTTCATCACACTAGAGATCACCTACTCACCTACGTATTCCATCTCCTCCTCCTCTCCTAGAAGTAGCAATGGATGTGTAAATGAAGCTACCTAATTTCAAGGGTATCGGGAATGAGGACACCGAACACTACTGGTTTGTGACTGAGGTTGTGTGGCAGGCGCAACAGGTTCATAGTAATGATATCAAGAAAGCACAACTCGCTACTGCCTTCCAGGATAGAGCATTGGATTGGTATATGAGTTATGTCCATGATAACCCTGATGCTACCCTGCAATAGATAAAGACAACCCTAAAAGAGTAGTTCAAAAATCCTAAATCATACTCACAGCTAGTAATTGAGATGAAATATATCCACCAGGAGGTTAATGAGTCTGTATGGGAAGAAGACCAATAGTTGAAGTGCATCATCAGGTATGGAGGGTTCGTCATTTACAATTATCAACATAAATAATGGTTCATTTCTATGTTGCTCCCCCATATGCACTAGTCATTAGGAAAACAAAAGATTGCCACATTAGGTGAGGCTGTAGAGGTCACAATGAAATTAGAAGCTACACCAACACCTATTATGCTTGGGACTCAACAAATATAGAATCATCTGGAAGCCATGCCCTTGGAAATTAAAATCCTGCGCAACGATAAGGGCAAGGAAGCGTGCGTAGAAATCTAGTGTATAAAATGCAAAGCTTCTGAGTACTAATTATTTGAATGCTGGAGGTCCCAACCCCTTGAAGAGCCCTGTATGTTGTAAAATATGTTAGGTTGCTGGATTGCATGACAAAAATTTGTGTCTAAGGATTGGGAAGTATCAGCCTGACCTAAAGCAACTGTTTTGTAGGTTTTGTTTGTCATGACGAGCATGATGAGCAGCACTGTTGCGCCTATGAGATGATGATGGATAAATATGAAATATACAGGATGCAGGGTGAATCCTTCTCACTAGCATCCCCTTCTGGGCATGGAGGATCTCTTGGCAGAGGAAGAGGTCGAGGAGTAGGATTAGTTGGTCGAGGAAGAGGAAAAGTCATCTTTTATCATTATGGAGATGTTGGCCATTATGCACGCTATTGTATGAATCCTATATGCTAGTATTGCATGTATTGTAGGAAACTTGATCATGTGCTTGAATATTTCCCTATATTAATTGCTAAGATGCATGAAAGAAAGACGTAGACCCCAACACAAAATCTGCAAATGGTGCACGCTGAACCCCGTGGGGAGTATCCAAGTGTGAATGTGGTAACAAGGAGCGACATAGCTACCAATGAAGATAATTTAAAGCAATCAACTACGTGTGTCTAGATATGTAAGGCACAAGAGCATAAAACAAGAATTGATATTCAACGCACAAAAGAAACGTTTATTGAGGCACAAAAAGAATTCACCGAGGGTGGTGTATCAACATCAAGTAGACTGTTGCAAGGCGCTGGAGGAGATGAAGAGATTAAACCCTTCCTACAGGCATGTATGAAATTACTGCGCAATAGGAAGGTAGTGGAAAATATGCAGGCTTTGATAGATAATTGCACAAAGAAGGGACAACCAATGGTAGAACAATGCGCCATCAATAAAATCTACAAAAATAAGAGAAGAATGGGCAGAGAGATGCTCCTGATTGAACATATAGGAGCTTATGATATGGATTAGGTAATTCTTGATCTAGTGTCAGATGCCAATGTTATACCAAAGCAAACATCGCAATGCATGGGCGAACCCGAGCTGGAATGGTCCACGATCCAACTGCGCGTGACCAATCAGTAGAGGATCATTCCTCTTGGGTGTTTACCTCAAGTCATGGTCAGTATTGAGGGTGTTAATGTGAAAGATGAATTTGAAGTGATAGAGGCCGTGGTTGATAAAAATCCCTATCTTACGTTGTTGGGATTGGATTGGGATATTGACATGGATGGTGTCATAAACTTGAAGAAAATAAGCATGGAGTTTGAGAATAATGGAGTTTAAGTTATCATCCCTCTAGACCCTGACGAAGGACACCGATATATGGAGCCTGTGCGTGTTGAGGAAAACATTGCCCAAATATATAAGCTGAGCTTGCATGAAGAGGATTGGCTTAACCTGAAATCAGATGGAAGTATTAAGTGGCAGAAGTAAAGCTCTTATGTTTCAGACTCTAATGAGGAGATCGAGAATTGGCTAAACCGATTGCATGAGGTGTCTGCGGTGCGCTGTAATCATGTGACTAGATACCTGTGCTATATAAAATCTGAATTATGTCAACTACTACACTATGATTGTTCATATGATGTAAACAGGTTTATCATGACAATAGAGGCGACTGTGCCCAAAGAACAAAGATTTCATGTTGTGAATCTGGGGTTGCGCGCTACTCCCGCTCGTTGGTGGGAGACCCATAAGAACAACCTGCACACATGGGATGAATGCAACAAAATGATGTGGTTTCTCTTTGAGCAGCCCACTGCCCTAACATCCGAGGTTTTTTGTGGCCAGGGTTATCTGCGTAAACACTTGGCTACGTTGATGGAGGTTTGGGATAAGAAGCCAAGGTCTAAATGGGTTCACATTTTTATTCATACATTGGGACCGATCCCTACTGCTTGGTATTTGGAGACAGAGCTACATCAAGGAACTCTCTATTGGGTTAAAATGATAGAAATATTCATGTTAACCTTCAGCTTGGCCATTGGATCAGATGGACTGGATGAAGCTTTGTAGGATATTGAGGCAGTTGTTTTTTATGACTCATGGCCATGGGTAGAATGTTCTGCGCTAGCATGGGATGTGCAGATATAGGACATTGTAAACTACCAGAATATGACCATTGAACAACATGACGAGAAGCCTAGGAATATATTGATCCTAAAATCTCAGGGCCAACGCGTAGTGGCCAACCCCTCACTCACCACACCCAACGTAACAAAGACATTAAAGATTAGAAAATTGAATATTGGCTCCGAAGAACAACGTAAACTAGCGAAGATTGGAGACTACTGGGATGGTGATACTGTAGGTAAATTTGTCGAGTTGTTGACATAATACCAAGATTTATTCCCTACGAAGTTTTCTGAACTAGAGGGAATCATTGGCAAACTTGGGGTTATGAAGATCACCTTGAAGCCGGATGCACGAGCAGTCAAAAATTTCCTATATAGGCTAAATCCCCGGTATAAGCTGAATGTGTAAGAAGAAGTGGAAAAAATGGTTAGGACAGGCATCATTGAGATAGTAGAAGAATCTAAATGGGTTAGCCCTATGGTAGTGTAAGACAACAAGACTAAGGGCGAAATATGGATCTGTGTCGATCTGCGCAAACTAAATGATGCTTGTGTGCATGATCCATTCCATACCCCGTTCTTTGATGAAATTTTGGATAATGTTGGTGGCCAAGAGGCCTATTCCTTTACTAATGGTTTTTCTGGGTATCATCAAGTCTAGATTGCACCAGAAGATCACAGTAAAACTACCTTTACTACGGAATGGGGGTCTTTCCAATATACAGTAATGCCAATTGGATTGAAGAATGCTCCTGCTATTTTCTCGCACATGGTTGTATTTTCCTTCAAAGAATTTATCCACAGGTTCTTAGAAGTATATTTTGATGACTGGACTGTATTTGGACTCTCGAAGAACCATGTCTCAAACTTGTCCCTGATGTTATACACTTGTAGAAAATACCAGATATCCCTGAACTTGAAAAAGTGTATCTTTTGTATACCATTTAGGATATTGTTGGGACATATTTTGTGTCAACAAGGGTTTATGGTTGGCCCTGCCAAGATCACCGTAATATATAATCTGGAGGTACCCGCGAACGTGATGCATCTGCACTTGATCTTAGGGCACACATGATATTACTGGAAATTTATTCAGGGCTATGCAATGATCACTGTGCTTATGGAAAAGATACTAAAAAAGGATGCGACATTCTGCTGGGATGACGAGTATCAGAACATATTTGAGTTGCTAAAAGAAAAAATGGTTACTCCAGCCATCCTAGTCTACCCAGACTCGTCAAAATAATTCCATGTACATGTATATGCATCATGCATTGCGCTCAGAGCTGTGTTACCGCAACCAAGCACAGGACAAATATATCACCCCCCTGCCTATGCTAGTTTAAAACTCTCAATCGCAGAGTAGAAATATTCAACCATGGAACAAGAAGGGCTAACTATGGTGTATGTGTTGCGGAAGTACTACCATTACCTGTTAGGATGCCACTTTAAGTTGTTCACTAACCATTCTACTTTAAAATACTTGGTCAACAATCCTGTGTTTGGGGGGGAAGACATGCCGATGGTTGTTATTTTTTTAGGAACATGATTTTGAGATTGTGGTAAATCTGGGACATCTAAATGCTGGGCCAGATTAACTGTCGCACATTGAAACTGGTGAAGAACCGACCAACCTGGACGGTGGCTTGCCTGACGCGCATCTGTTTGCAATAAAGGTGGTTAATGATAATTTCTCGGATATCATTCAATTATTGACTACTAGACGTGAACTTGAAAAATATACAATCCAATAGAAGAAAGAACTCATAGCACGTGCAACTGACTTCACCATCATCGATGGGAAATTGTAAAAACTGGGTGTAGATGAAGTGTTGCACAGGTACATCGTTGAGTATGAGAGACACACAATACTAGATGAAGCCCATGGAGGAATCGTTGGGGGTCACTACGCTGGTAAGGAGATGGCACAAAATATTTTATGAGCTGGCTTTTGGTGGCACACACTACATAGTGATGCTACTACACATTGCCGCAAATGCGATGTTTGCCAAAGTACAGGAAAGCCCTTACGCTGAGAATAAATGCCCCTGCAGGCTTTTGAAAAATGGGCTATTTATTTTTTCGACCCTATCAATCCCCCTGGAAAGCGCAATTACGCCACTACATCATCACTGCAATGGATTATGTCACCAGATGGGTTGACGCCAAACCTATAAGGGACTGCACTGCCAATACTGCCACACAATTCATATTTGAAAACATTGTGACATAGTTTGGTTTCCCCAAGATTCTGATCAATGAATGGGGCACACATTTTTTCAATGAAACCATTAACGCACTCTCAGAATAGTTCAAGATGCGCCATAAAAAGAGTACCCTGTACCACCCATAGGAAAATGGCGTGGTTGAATAATTCAAAAAAATATTGGAGGCAACACTCACTAAGGTATGTAATGCTAACATATATGATTGAGATGAAAAAGTACCTATGGTTCTCTGGGCGTCCAGGATGACCTGCAAGAAGTTGACGGGACGAACACCTTTCAGACTAGTGTATGGGCAAGAGGCTGTGTTTCCAATGGAATTCACCATCCTCAGTCTGCCCATTGCAACATTTACAAATATGGTGAAAGAAAATGCTCTGGCAGAACGGCTGGCACAGCTGGTTATTATGGAAGAAGATCAGTATATTTTAAATTATCACTAGCAAGTCCAGAAGGCGTGTGAAAAAGCATGGCATGATCGGCACATCAGAAAGAAGGTATTCTAGGTCATGGATTTGGTCTTATTATAAGACAGTAAGTTCACGCCAGCCCGGGAAATTGCGAATGCACTGGCTTGGCCCTTATGTTGTGAAGGAAATCAATGATGTCGGTGATGTGTGCCTGGCCACCTTGAATGGTCAATGCCTGGATATGTTAATGGAAGTCGTCTAAATCCATACAAGTACAACCCTGCGCCCACGCCTCAGTGACTCGAGACAAGTCACATATTTTTGTTGGGGGCCTGTTGGAGCGGATTCCCCTAAGGCATAAGTTTCAAAGCTCCTTTGGATAATATTTTATGCGTGCTACACAAAGGGAGTCAAAGGGCTTTGGGATGGTCAAAGTCCCCTATTTTTGTGTAAATGGACTTAAATGTACACTGTGGGCCTCAAACCTTGGTTTGAGACCATAGTATATGCGCGCTAGGTGCATATAAATAGATAGAAGATGTCTAAGCTAAGTATTTCATGATTGTGAAATATAGTTTATGATTTTGCTCGTAAATAGTCTGTAAGAGTCTCATCGGGTTAGGGTTGGGTAAAAGGCTCCTGCTGGCTATGTGCATGGAGACCTATTCCTGGATGTGTGTATAATTGTAGAAATTTATTAAGACAATTATGTATTATTAGACTCTCCTGATCTAACAATTATATCTATTGTTAAATATAGAATCCTTCTACTTAATTCTTTGCAGAAATATATTCACCAATTGCAAGCACATGAAGAAAAATCAATCGCACATAACACAGATGTTTTTACCGGGAAAGCTTAAAGCTAAAAACCCCAACTATCATATATTATGTATATCATGGATCATGAAACAATCTCATACAAAACTCTACTCCAAGAGCTCTCAGTACAATATACAATCGTCTCACACTGTCATACAAAAATTGGCTCACACAGGCACCAATTTACTGCCTCCTGACGACCTGCCTCCACTACACAATCCCTGCTGATGAAGATCCCTGAATGAATTCAATATTGCCTTTACTTGATTGCACAATCCTCATTGGCATCTCCAATGTGTGTGTAGTTGCATTGAATTCAGCACTATAGTCACAACTAATAGTCAAACAGGCCCTTTCACCTATCTCTCAACTAGGTCTCCATTGGATCTGACATGCATGTAGTTAACAGTAGTATTTTTTCAGTTGCAAGTGAGATCAATCCATGTGAATTAATTTAATATTTAATTCACTGATCTCTCACTAGTGTATCTTTAGTTACAACTAGTTATAACTAGCACAAGATTTTAACTCACTTAACTGAGTTAAACTAAATAACAACTCATATAACTACACATCAAACTCTGTTACAACTTTGTATCACTCAGTTACAATGAAGTCCACTATGCATGTCCCACCAACCAACCTTAGAACTTGTAATTCCTCGAGTGAACTGGTTTGCCACATCAGTTAACTGAAATCAAGTGCTTCAAGAGAATAGATTATTATTTATTGTCCAATTATTTTTAAGGGCTAATAATAATTGACATCCAATCTATTTTTAGACATGCGATCTACAAATAGACTTCACCCATGCATCTAAAAATAGAATCTCATCTATAAATAAAATTCTATAAACCATCCATAAATAGACTCCCGCTATAAATAGAATATGCTCACCATTCTAAAAATAGACATACACCTAAAAATAACCTGCAGGACCCACCTAGTGAAGGTGCTTAATTTTCACTAGGATCATCATCTTGTTGAATCTTAACACTCTCTCTCAATAAGAAATGGATTATACTTCACCTCGATCCTATCTCTATGGTATTCGAATTTTCTCCTGGTGAGCGCCTTCATCAGAATATCTGCATCCTGATCTTCCGTAGGAATGTACTGAAGCAACATGATCTTCCGCTCCACATAATATCTAATATGATGATACCAGATATCTATATGCTTAGATCTATCATGAAACATAGGATTAATCAAGAGTTTAATGCAACTCTGATTATCACAATGAATCACTGTAGGATCTAAATGAGAACCAAACAAATTGACTAGGATCTTCCTCATCTAGATAGCATCACATCCAGCTTGACTTGCTACCATGTATTCCGATTCCGTTGAACTGAGTGCCACAGATCTCTATTTCCTATTGTACAATGAAACAACTATAGATACGATACTAAAAACCCCTCCTGATGTGATCTTTCTGTCTGTTGCAGTGCCTGCCCAATTTGCATCTGTGAAGCCATGGAACTTCACCTCATCCGTCTATTTGTACCATAAGCCATACTTAGATGTGCCCCTGAGATATCTCAGGACATGCTTGCTAGCCTTCCAAAAGAGATTGGTAGGCTTAACCATCGCTTCAATAAGTTGTTTCACCGCATAGAATATGTTCGGTCTTGTATTAACTAAATACATGAGTGAACCCACCAAATTTCGATAGACAGTAACATCCACTACCTCTACCGATGTAGCATCCTCTTTCCTCCAGTTTCCTGGAAGAGGAGTATCCATGGGTTTTCAGCCCTCCATGTGAAACTTATGGAGTATCTCCCTTGCATACTTTCCTTGAGACACAAAGAGTTCACCTTCTCCCTGCCATATTTCCAATCCAAGGAAATAGTGAAGGAGGCCCATATCCTTCATCTTGAACTCCTTTGCAAGGTCCTCCTTGCATGAGTGTATCAGCTGCCCATCACCAGTCAGTATTAAATCATCAACATAAAGAACAATGATTAAAATCTTACCCTCCACCACAATCTGGTATAGGTTTGCATCTACCTCACTCTTGGTGAAGCCAAGTTTAGTGAAATAGCCGTCGATCTGAGTGTACCAAGCATGGGGTGCTTTCTTCAACCCATAAAATTCTCTTTTGAGTCTGCACACATGTGACTTACTGTTGAAGATCTCAACTCCTTCAAGCTTATCAATTTACAATTCTTCGTCAATGATCCCATTAAGGAACATAGTCTTCACATCCATCTGATGAATGTGCCAACCCATCTGCGCTGAGAGAGCAAGGATGGTCTTTATGGAAGAATACTATGTGACAGGTGCAAAGGTTTATTCATAATCAATCCCCTCGATCTGTGAGAAGCCCTGAGTCACAAATCTTTCCTTATACTTCTCAACACTCCCATCAACAACTTGCTTTACCTTGTAGATCCATATTGAACCTACCACTGATTTATCAACCGGTCTTGGAACAATTTCTGAAGCATTGTTTCTGACAATGAAGTCATACTCCTCCACATTGCATCTACCCATGTGGCCTCTTGCACTACTTCCTAAAAGGAAGAGGGCTCAGTCACAATACATTTTCTCATGAGAGCCATGTATCCAGTGAACGGTCAGGAATCTATCTCTGTCTGCGCTGTGAAGTAGGGACTCCTACATTCTGTGCCGCATCAAGCTTCAGCCTCTCATCTTCTGTGTTACGCCTTCTGCCAGTTATGATGTTTTTCTCTACGTGAGTGGACTCCTCCACTCCATGAACCTCCTCTTGTGGCTGATCCACATCTAGATACTCATCTTTGGGAACAAGCAGTTCCTCCTCTGCATGCAAGTCTAGCTCCCTCTCAAGCGACAACTTCATGGATTTCTCCTCATTGAATTTTATATCTCATTGAACCACACTCATTCGATTGTTTGGAAAATACACATGATAATTATGGGGTGTTTCTGTGTACCCCACAAATATCCCAACTTCATTAGTCAGCTCCAGCTTCTTCCTAGCGTTCTTGGTCACATGAACATAAACAGATGAGCCCAAAATCTTAAAGTGAGAAACATCTGGTTTCTTACCAGTAAAAGCTTCTTCAGGTGTACTCATGCCAAGTACTCTATGAGGACAATGGTTTTGCACATAAACCGAAATGTTGCATGCTTCTACCCACAAGTGCATTGGTAGGCCCTGATTATGCAGCATAGCTCGTGCAACACCCACGATTGTTCTGTTCTTCCTCTTCGCGTCCCCATTCTGTTGTGGGTTATGAGGTGCTATGAGTTCTCTTCGAATTCCTTCTTTGCTACAAAAGTCTTTGAATTCATTTGAGATATATTCACCACCATTATCTCTCCGAAGAGCCTTCACTTGCTTCCCTGACTCTTCACCAATGCTTTAAACTCACAGAACTTTGAGAATTTTTTATCCTTCTTCTGCATGAAGACGATCTAGAATCTACGAGAATAGTCATAAAAAAAAATAACATAATACCTGTGTTTCTATGTTGAAGCAACCAAGAATGGCCCACACACATCTATGTGAACTCTCTCCAGGATCACCAAAGCACGGTTCTCCTTTTCATGAAAGGTGGTATTCACAGACTTAACCATAATACATCTCTTACACTGATCTATCTGTGCAAGTGTACCCTTGGGAAGTCCAGTAGAAATCTGCTGCAAAATCTCTAGGGCACCATGGTGAAGATTGCCTAATCGCCTGTGCCATAATTCACCCTCATCTCGACTCACCACTTTTTCTTATTTTCCCAATATTGCAGCGTAGCCATCTACCTCTAGCTTGTAGATATTCTTGACTTGAATCCCTATCCTCTTAGTTTGACCCATTTTTTTATGTCGCGGGAAAGATTTTCCATCGCTGAAAACAACGTCATAACCTCTGTCCTCCAACATTGCAATTGAGACCAAGTTATTCTTTAGACCTGGAACATGCATAACACCTTTCAACAAAAATGGTTTACTTGACTCCCTCTCAAAGGTAATGGTACCAATGCTAGTCGCACTGCATCGTCCATCGTCGGCCATCTCTATATGCATTTGGAGATCTTTCTCCTCCAAGTCACTGAAAAGCTCCTTATCTCCCATCATGTGGAAGGAAGCACCACTATCAAGATACCACACCGATCCCATGACGCTTGAAACCAAGCATGCGATCAAAGAGAAATCAATTTCAAATTGCGAGGAAAGGGCCTCACCAGCTACAACTCCAACACCCCTCTTGTTCTTCTTTTTCCGTGGGCAGTTAGTGGTGAGATGCCCATGTTCATGAAAATGAAAATACTTCACCTTGGACAAATCCAGATTCTTGCCTTTAGCCTTGGATTTTGAGTGGAATTTATTCCCCTTCCATTTCCTTGCTTTGGCAGCCAAAGCACAATCCTCTTCATGATCATGCTTTGATGAAGAGCCATCCCTGGTGATCTGCCTGAACTCCTCCTGCACTAGATCTAACCACACTCGTTCCCCATCTGGCAGTTTTTCCTGTCCGTTGATATAGTATTGATAACTGTGCCAACTCTTAGGAAGTCCCAAGAGAGCCAAGATCACCAAATCATCATCAAAAACCATGATTCCCACACTCCCTAGTTCATCCTGACATTGGAAAAACTTTGTGAGATACTTGGGAATATTGTTGCCCTTTTCCATTTTGATTTTTTTTAGTTTATCCTTCAACACCAATTTCCTATGGTCGCTACTGCTTTGGAAAAGATTTATCAAAGCCTTCCACATTGCCAATGGATTGGCTTTCCCATGAAGCATTGAGACAATATGGTCTCTCACACCTTCCAACAAAATCCTTCTTGTCTTCGCTACTTTATTTTTCCATGCGTCAAGTAATGCAACATCCGTCGAAGTGGGCTTAGGAATATCATTTTCGATGAATTCTTTCAAGCCATTATCTTCAAGCACCGCCTCCATACTATCCCTCCATTCAATGTAGTTCTAGCTTCCCTCGAGTGTATACTCTAACCACAAACCATTGAAAGCCATTACAATGTTTACTCAACTGTCGCACCAAGAAATTCTTGCAGCAAATTTGAATTGTTTCCACCAACAAAACTCAACTACTGCTTCAATATTGCAATCTTCTCAACTCCTATACCATGTATAAATTTTTTAATAAATTTTTTAATACCAGAATCTCCTGATCTAACAATTATATCCACTGTTAAATACCAAATCCTTCTATTTAATTATTTGCGGAAATTTAATCACCATTTGTAAACACATGAAGAAAAATCAGTCGCACATAACACAAATGTTTTTATTGGGAAAGCTTAAAGCTAAAAACCCCATCTATCATATATTATATATATCATGGACCATGAAACCATATCTCATACAAAATTCTACTCCAAGAGCTCTCAGTACAATAAACAATCGTCTCACACTATCATACAAAAATTGGCTCACACATGCACTAATTTACTGCCTCCTGACAGCATGCCTCCACTGCACAATCCCTGCTGATGAATATCCCTGAATGAATTCAATCTTGCCTTGCCTTGACTGTGCAATCCTCATTGGCATCTCCAATGTGTGTGTAGTTGCATTGAATGCACCACTATAGTCACAACTGATAGTCAATCATGCCCTTTCACCTATCTCTCAACTTGGTCTCCACTGGATCTGACATGCATGTAGTATTTATTTAGTTGCAAGTGAGGTCACTCCATGTGAATTAATTTAATTTTCAATTTACTGATCTCTTACTAGTGTATCTTCAGTTACAACTAGTTACAACTAGCAGAACTGAGTTTAACTCACTTATCTAAGTTAAACTAAATAACAAATCACATAACTACACATTCAACTCTATTATAACGAATTCCACTCTGCATGTCCCACCAACCAACCTCAGAACTCGTAATTCCTTGAGTGAACTGGTTTGCCACATTAGTTAACTGAAATCAAGTGCTTCAAGAGAATATATTATTATTTATTGTCCAACTATTATTAAGGGCTAATAATAATTGACATCCGATCTATTTTTAGACATGCGATCTATAAATAAACTTCACCCATGCATCTAAAATAAGAATCTCATCTATAAATAGAATTTGATCAACCATCCATAAATAGACTCCCACTATAAATAGAATATGCTCACCATTCTAAAAATAGACATACACCTAAAAATATCCTGCGGGCCCCACCTAGTGAAGGTGCTTAATTTTCACTAGGATCATCATCTTGTTGAATCTCAATAGGACTCCACTAGCTATTTGCACGGAAGGGTTTGTAAGGGTTTGGTAAGGGTTGTTGTGTAAAGAAGATTGATGTACTGAATGATATATCTGGAGATAATATAAGGAAATGTTTTGGCGAAACTCTTGTATTATGCATTTGTGCTAGTTATTGTTATGCTTTGTTGATACTGCACTGTTCTAAGATGCTTATTATCTATTGCGCAAGATATCTGGATAACTTATGATTAAATGCTGATAAATAATAGATCTGTTTAAGTCTTTGCTACATTGTGACTTGGATCAGATTCTGTTATGTTTTCCTGCGCCAAAGTGAAAGCGATTACGTGGTATTCTGTTAATGTTTGCACATTTTCTTTGCGTGCATCTTTTTAATTTTGCTTCAGGTTTTTTCCGAGGACCACTCATTAATTTCTCCCTCAGGGTGTGGAAACGTGGGTGTTGAGTCCCGAATTTGCCTCTTTTCCATACACTTTTCCATATCTCTTTCACTCACCTAAACCTCCAAAATTGTCAATATCATGTGCAAAAGGGTATCTAACATGGTTTTTAATTATGTTTGTGTGTTTTCTATTTGATTTAGATTTTGTTCATACAGGTGCGGAAACTTGTCACTTTCCGCGGCCATTTCTAACTTTTTCACTTATTTATTTTGTGAAATCAATATTCTGGTGTCAGCCGAAGGAAACGAGCCACATGGGCAGGCTAGGAATGACGAGGACATGGTTCGTGTCCTATTGGTTCAAGTAAATTCGTCAAAGGAAGCCACGGTCAAAGCCATCCACGTGGAGGTCAACTATGGAGTTTCATGTCGGTTGGAATCTGTTTCGTGGCATATAAACATCCATACGGCCGTTTCCAAGCTTGCGGAGGTTAATTGACATCTATGCAAAGTTCTGGAGTTGAATTGAAGCGTCCACCTTCCATAGATCAGTTTTCCAACATGGCCATACTCCTATATCTGTGGCCGAAGTGGTCTACGTGCTGACTGCCATCATAAAATTCAGGAGACGGTTACATTTTGTTGCTTTATAAAGAGCGTTTGCATACGCAGGTAGAGTTAGTGAATGTGAGTTGATAGTTGTTAGTTGATATAGCTGTTGAGTTGATGTGCGTACTCTGTTATGTGGTGTTTACGCTGCCTTGAGCCGTAATACCACCAGTCTGTAATGACTTGCTTCTTAATGTGAAAGACTCTGTTTTTAACTTAATTTGTGTTGAGGATCGTTACCAAAGCTGCGTAGAGGGCCCCTGCTCAGCCGAGGTTCTGTGTATTAATGTATATATATTTTATTTCATTTCTTTAAACAGTCATTGTATCATAATCCATTACATTTTCATATTTCATAGTTGTTTCATTTCTGTTCATACATTTCTATAATTTCCATTGCATTCTTGTCTTTCATGTTTTTATGATTGTCAAGTCACTGATCAGTTTTCTTGTGCAGGTTTTAGGTAGACAGCCCGGGGCATTTTCATAGTATTTTGGTTAATGATATGAAACTGACATTATTCTGCTGCTAGTTTTCTTTCCGATCTTTGTTTAACTTGAGTCTTGTCTTGTGCACTTTAGTTTTGCTTATTTGATTTAGTAGTTCAAAATTAGACATATTAAGCTACTCATAGTGTCTTGACTACCTCCCAGAAAGCCACGACTGGGTGATGGTGAGGGCGCATGATGAAATGTGTAGTTTAGTATTAGTTTCCTTTCTGCCAAAATTAGATATATTAAGGCGCTCTTAGCGTCTTGATTACCTCCAGCCACGAGTTTGGGTGATGGTGAGGGATTGAATCATGAGTGTATGGTTTAGTATTAGTTTATTTTCTGCAAATTAAATATCAGTTACACAAGTTGTTTATGATTACTTCCGAAAATCATAGGTGGTCTAATGATGAAGGGTCAGAAAATGAATTGATGTAATCTGATTTAGATTTATTTTGTTGCAATTTTGAATTTCCTTAAGCATAGTTTCTTTTGTGTTTAGTTGGCAGCAAGAATAGTTTGGTTTTCATGTTCACTAGTTTACTTTTTTGATTCATTAGATTAGCAGCATCTTTTCATTTCAGCAGTACACTTTTACTTTCTTTCAAGTCTTGTCATTGTAATTTTCAATTTGCTTTTAAAGTTTCAAGTTGGTAAATCATTATAGGGGATATCACTTCCTTGAACAAATATAACCAAACTTGCTTTTCATTTTAGAATTTCTATTTCACCTTAGAAAAACCAAAAATGACAAAAGGTAAGAAATAGGTTATCTTGCACATATAGTGCGCCGCACTTCATCAGCTTACGATTCCCGGATTGACAAATTAAATGCAGCAATTTAGGACACACTAAATTGACCAAACATTTTGGCGCCGTTGCCGGGGAAGTGTAACTAGGTAGCCAATTTCTTTAAAAAAAAAAAACATAAAATCATAAAAGAAGGGAAAACTTGATAACTTCTTGAAGTATGCTCTCCTCTTGCACCTAGTGTGATCTGGAGGATCAGAAGAGAGAGTTATTGGTTTAGTAATTTCTTAAGTATGCTCTCTTCTTGCACCTAGTGTGATCTGGAAGATCAGAAAGAGAATTATTAGCCCAACTTTTGTTAAAAAATATATAAAAAAATGACATGCATAGAGCAAGAGATTCTAGGGGAAGGTTTATAGCTAAAGCCAAGAGTTCGATTTTCATAACTCCATCTTCTTCAAGGCATATACCAGATTCACCATCATCTACCCCTAGCCTTAAGATTTTTTTGAAGTCAAGGAACAGCTGAATTAGAGGATTCTCCTACACCACCTACTAAAACCCACTTAGTCAACAAAGAGACTTTCTCTCATCCTTCCTTGGTAGAAGAACTAGAGGACTATAAGGACTCTAAGGAAGCTATCATGGCAGAGGAAGTAATAAATAGAGGTGGAGATAGAGGAGGAGGAGATAATGAAGATAACAATGGTGAAGGAAATAATGGTAGAAATAGGGACGATTTTCTTGGATTCCCTATAGTTGATGAGGAAACTCATGCAACAATGAAAAATATTTCACCATCTGTTCTCCCTAACTTTTATGGATTACGAAGTGAATATCCTGAAACATTTCTGTTTGAGTTTGAAGTAGTGTGCCGAACTTATGACTATATGGAAGATTCTCAAAAACTCAAACTGTTTCCTTCAACATTGAAGGGATCTGCTTTGAAATGGTTCATGGGATTAGCCACTCAATCTATCGGGACTTGGAATGATATGAAACAAACATTTTTGGATAGATACTTGGACTATTGTATGCCCACCAATCACAAGGATGAGGTATTCAAAATGATGCAAAAAGAAGATGAAAATTTGGAAGACTTAATTGGAAGATTTCAATACAACTTGAAAAGAGCAAAGATGAGAAACTTAGATAATGAAACCTTGAAAGCCCTCCTATTAAAAGCCATTAGAGATGAATGGATAGACATTTTAAACATGATGGGTAAAGGAGACATTTCTCAACTCCCATTTCATGATATAACAGAACTATGTATCCAATTCTCAAGGGGAAGATCTAAAACTAGAAAAGGGCCTAGGGATTCTTCTCTTATTAAGGCTAACAAATCTGCAACTGGATCAGTAAGTAGGGCAGAGATTGGTAATATGCTTGATGAGTTTAAAACTGATATCTTAGGGGGTCTTAGTGAACAACTAGACACCCTTAAAATCCAAAACAAGCAGAAAGCAGAAACAGATGCTTTAGCCATCTTTTGTCAGAAATGTAGAAAGAAACATGCTTTAAGGGAATGTCCCTTGGATGCAAAAGTTGTAGAAACATGTATGATTTGCTCAGAAAATCATGAAATCAAGGATTGTCCTTCAATCCCTGGACTCAAAGCTATTTTTCAAGAAGATCCAAATTCAATAGAGTCTCTCTGTTTTGTCGCAAGGAGACCTTGGCAGGGACAACAATCTCAAGGGTTTAATAACCCTATGAATCTTCAAACCCCACCAAATTGGACTCCTTGGCAACAACCTTGGCCCCAACATCAAAATTCATATCAGCCATGGGTACAAGGGATACAAAATCCTTATGGGAGATTTGCTCAATTTTATCAATATCCTCCATCTTTTCAAAACCAACAAGCTCCACAATTTCCAAGCCAAAATCCACAACAACTTTCATTGCCATTTCCACAACATCAACCTTCTCAACAAAATAAAAATCCTCAACTCATGCTCCCATGCCAACAGAAGACAAACCAACTTCCAGCTCAGCCATTGCCAAATCCTAACAATAAGAATCCTCAAAATACTTATATGGTAGAAGGACAACAATTTCCTACCTATATGATTGTTCCTCTCAACGATGTACAACTCAGATCTGGTAGAGTTTTAGAAAAACCTTATATAGACATTCAAGAGCAAGATACCTCTGAAGAGGACTCTCTTCAAGTCAATAAGGGTTCTGAGGAAGAATCTCTTCAAAATTCAAAAATTCAAAAAGAAAAAGAAAAGCTAGCATCCACAACTCCTATAGTTGAGCAACCTGTATCTTCATCTACACCTCCTTTTCCGGAAAGACTACAAATTGATAAGGGGGTGGAAAAACAAATCTTGTTGCCTAACTTTGACTTTCTAGATGAATTGAAGAATGTTTGTATCAAGATTCCATTGCTACAAGCCATTCGAGAAATTCCTATTCTAGCAAAAACCATAAAGGAGTTGAGTTTCAAAAGACCAGGAAGAAAGCTAAAGGACACAAGAAGAATCCACCTGGTAGGAAAGATTGCAGACATTATGATGGGAAAAAATGCCATGCAGAAATATGTAGATCCAGGAAGTCCAATTGTCAAGACACATATAAATGGGATAGAAATTCCAAACACATTGATTGACTTAGGGGCTGTTATCAACATTATGAGTAGACAGACTATGGAACAGTTAAAACTTCCTAACCTTCTTTTTACACCTACTTTATTGCAACTTGCAGATCGATCGGTTATTAAACCAGATGGTGTATTAGAAGATATTTCAGTCTCCTTAGATTCTTGGGAATATCCAGTAGAATTTATGATTTTGACTCCAAAAAGTAATCTAGGAGGACATCCAATTATCTTAGGAAGACCTTGGCTGGCCACAACTGATGCTTTTATTAGTTGTAGATCTGGAGACATGTACATTTCTAATGGTAATTCGACAAAGAAATTCAATTTGTATCCTCCTGCAAGAGAAATTACAGAAATAGGAGACAATGAATGGGTCAATGATGAGAACACTATACAACCTGTCTTTACCATTTCTGAAATTAGTGAGGATAGTCAAATTATGAACACATTAGAAAATTTTGAGATAACTTCAGAATATGACCCCACACAATTTCAGTTGGAATCTGACATAGAATATTTATCATCAAGACAAATGTCTCTCTACTCTATAGAAGAGTTTGGTAATTCTGCTATTGAGATTTTTCCAGAAAAGACATTGCATATCAACAAACATCTGGAGAAGTCACAACAAGAAGAACTAACCAGAATCTTGCAAAAACATTCTACTGCATTTGCATGGGAGTATACTGACATGAAGGGTATTGATTCTAAGACTTGCATCCATCATATCTATATTGAGGAAAACAGTAGACCAATCAGACAACCTCAAAGAAGGATGAATCCAAATCTTAAGGAGATAGTGAAAGAAGAGCTCAAAAAACTACTCAATGTAAACTTCATTTATCAAATTTCAGATAGCCGATGGGTTTCTCCTTTGGTTATAGTACCTAAAAAGAATGGTAAATGGAGGGTATGCATTGATTACAGGGAATTGAACAAAGCAACTTTGAAGGATCACTTTCCTTTGCCTTTTATTGATCAGGTATTAGATACATTAGCGGGTAAAAAGTACTTTTCATTTTTGGATGGTTTTAGTGGCTATAATCAAATTCAGGTAGCACCTGAAGATCAAGATAAGACCACATTTACTTGTCCATGGGGAACTTTTGCCTACCGAGTACTTCCTTTTAGGTTATGTAATGCACCTGCAACATTCCAAAGAGCAGTACTAGGAATTTTTTCTGATCTAATCCATGATTGTGTAGAGGTTTATATGGATGATTTTACGGTTTATGGTAATTCATTTGAAGAGGCATTAGAAAATTTGGAAAAAGTTCTTATAAGATGTAAAGAAACAAACCTTTCATTAAGCCATGAAAAATGCTTTATGATGTTTACTGAAGGGATTGTTTTAGGACATCATATTTCGGGGGATGGGATTAAGGTTGATAGATTGAAAGTTGAAGTCATCTCCAAGTTGCCTATTCCAAATTGTCAAAGAGATGTTAGAAGTTTTCTAGGATTTACTGGTTATTATAGAAGATTTATAGAAAACTTCACTAAAATAGCATCTCCACTCTTCAAGTTGCTTACAAAAGACTGTGAATTTAAATGGGATCCTGATTGTCAATCCGCTTTTGAAACTTTAAAAACAAGAATATCTGAAGCACCTATCTTGAGAGGACCAAATTGGAAACTTCCTTTCCATATTTCTACAGATGCTTCAGATACAGCTCTTGGAGCTGTGTTGGGTGAAAAAGATTTAATTCCTTATGCCATTTATTACACCAGTAAAAATTTGACTCCCACAGAGTTGAACTATACTGTGACTGAAAAAGAGTTTTTAGCTGTTGTTCATGCAATTAATAAATTTAGACATTACATAACAGGCTATGAAACTTTTATTCATACTGACCATTCTGCAATTAGATATTTAATGAACAAACCTGTTACTAATGGCAGAGTGACAAGATGGCTTTTACTTTTACAAGAATTCAATATTACTGTGTTGGATAGACCAGGAAAACAGAATACAGTAGCTGATTTCTTGTCTAGGATTCAGAATACTAAAGAAGATTCTCCTGTAGAGGATAAGTTTCCTGATGAATACTTGTTTGCAGTAACTATTAAGACTCCTTGGTATGCAGATATTGCTAACTATTTGGTTACGGGGAAACTGCCTTCACATTTATTTCCAAGTGAAAAACGAAAAATTATTCAGGAGAGTTCAAAATATTCATGGATTTCTAACGAATTGTTTAAAACAGGGCCAGATCTTGTGATCGGAAGATGTGTCAGGGAAGATGAAATGCCTGATATTCTTAAGGCATGTCATGATGAACCATGCGGCGGACACTTTGCGGACAAAAGGACGGCCTATAAAATCCTTTCCTTGGGATATTATTGGCCTTCTCTCTTCAAAGATGCAAAACAATATGTCAAAAGGTGTGATAGCTGCCAAAGAGTAGGGAAACCTACCCTTTCAAATGAAATACCATTGCAAACACAGGTACTCATTGAACCCTTTGAAAAATGGGCTTTAGATTTCATTGGACCGATTAATCCACCATCGAAGCAAAAGAAGTATATATTGGTTTGCACTGATTATGTTACTAAATGGGTAGAAGCTAAAGCATTAGTATCTGCTACTGAAAATTCGGTTGTTCATTTTCTTTATGAGGATATTTTTACTCGCTTTGGTGTTCCAAGAGAAATTGTAACAGATCAGGGGAGCCAATTCACATCCAATTTGGTGGAGAAGTTGATGGTAGAATACAAAATCAAGCACAGAAGATCTACTCCTTACCATCCACAAGCAAATGGTCAAGTGGAGTCCACAAACAAAGTTCTTGAAAGTATCATTACCAAAACTGTTCATCTACATAGAAGAGATTGGGCAGAAAGGCTTCCAGAAGCCTTGTGGGCCTACAGAACTACATGGAGGAATACAACAGGACATTCTCCCTATGAACTTGTTTATGGGAAAGAAGTCTTGTTCCCCAGTGAGTTCCAAGTCAAGACCTTCAAGATAGCAGTTCAGTTGGGAATGGACTTATCAGAAGCTCAAAAGCATAGAATGGAGCAATTGAATGAGCTAGATGAGATCGGACAAGAAGCAATTCTAAGAACTGATCTAGTTCAATATCAAAGAACTAAGTGGCATGACAAATATATCAAAGAGAAGAAGTTTCAAGAAGGAGATTGGGCATTGTTATTTGACTCCAAGTTTAAAGACTTTCAAGGGAAATTTCAAACTCATTGGCTTGGGCCATATGAGATTGACAAGATCTTTAACAATGGAGCTGTAAGAATCAAGACCATTGATGAGTTTCAAACTCCTCTTTTAGTGAATGGCCATAGATTGACAGTTTATCATAAGCCACTCTCTAAAGAGGATTTTGTCAAGTTGTTTCAAGAAAGTTCTGCAATCAGGCTGGTACAGAAGAATCCTTCTTCTCTACCAAGCTAGTTTTTGTTTTCAAGTTAAAAAAAAAAAAAAAGAAGAAGAAGAAGAAGAAAAAAAATGGTATAAGCCTGAAAACCAATCATTGATTGGCAGTCTTATACAGAAAATATGGAGTGAAAATCAGGGATACCTGACACTCTATATTTTCCAAAAAAAAAAAAATTTGTCTTTTATTTCATTTCATCTCACCACCCACTCCATTTCATTCCACTTCATTTCATTTCATTTCATTTCATTTCACTTCATTCCACTTCATCTCATCCATTCCATCAATAAAAATCTTTTTATGACCATTTCCACCTGGTCATTTGTCATTTGTTCATTTCTATTTCAGCCAAGTAATAGTTGTGTCAGTTTCCGCAGCTGACATTTGTTTCCGCAGCTGACTCCAGTTTCCGCAGCCAGAAGCAGATTCCGCAGCTGCTACTACTTTGTTTTCAAAAAGAATGTACAGTTAGTTGTTGTTTTCATAAAATCATGAAATAAAATGTAGGAGAGGATCAATGGGACATTCAAGACACTAATGAAGATCAATCAGTTGAAGACCAAGGGCAAAAGCAAGGATTCCAAAGGTATGAATAAAGTTTATTTCAAATAGTATAAAAAAACACATTTTTATGTAATTTTAAACTATGAGCTCTACCCATAATGCGCAATGATTATATTGACAGTCCGTAACCTTCCACGATCTCTATGTTATCCTCTTGCATTTATTCACAAGCGGTTTCATTATTGAAATTCCGACTCTTACTCATGTTCAAATAGCCCACCGTAGATAATGATACGTATTTGAGTTGACAAAGGACTCTTACAAGCCGCATAACTTCATAATCATTGATTGAAACGTGTTCATATTTATGACACAGCCACCAAAAATTCAAAATGCGGCCGAATGCATTATGCTTTGTTAACCTCTTTGTCGTGTCTCTGTCGTGTTTACAAAACCTCACTCTACTCATTCTCATTCCCTGTTTCACTCCATTTCCGTTCCTTTTGTTCACTCTCATTCCCGTATATTCACCCACAGTCTTATTCCATTCTGTGTATGGTGCTCATTTCCGTTTTGTGATAACGTCCCCACAGCATTGTGCTCGACTCCGTGTATTCCATCGTTCCATTTCCGCTTAAAACCCTCACAGAGGCAAGCCGTGAAGCACAGAGAAGTAAAATGGGAAAATTATTAAGGGCAGAGCCGGAAGGACCGAAGTTCATAGAGGGATTTCCACAAGCCAAAGAGATGTTGAGAAAAGCTAAATGGCTGCGTTTTATTCAGAAATTCCGGGGTTACCACAGAGAAGTTACCAAAGCGTTTGCAAGATCATTTGATGGCTCGGAAGCAGAAGTGGGAGACCTCAAGTTTTTGGTTAATGAAGCATCAATAGCAGCAGCCACAGAGCTTCTTCAGGAAGGAGAACGTTGGTTCAAAAACAAAAGTATCAATGATGAGGCATGGAGAACAATCCTCCGAAATCAAGGTATGGATATCATTGTTTTCAAAAGAGGAATCCCTGTGCATGCAATAAAATATGAATGGGCCACTTTATTACTCATTGTTCAGAAATTTATCACATGTGAAGGCCGCTTTGGCTCTATGTACATGTATCATACTAGGATATTGATGAATTTCCTTGAAAACCAAACTCTCAATCTTCCTTATTTCCTATTCAATAGCTTGAAGAAAATGGTTGTGACTGTGCAAAAACACCTAGGAGATGTAGAGCCTCATTTATATCATCATGGGCTTATAAAAATTTTGATTGAAAAGGAGCTAAAAGAAAGAAAAGATACATGGGAACAATTCCTAGTTAGAAACTTCTTTGAAGAACCTCAGGAAATTCCTGAAGGTAATCCAATTAGAAGAAGTAGAAGAAAGAAAATGGATGTTGAAACCCAAGATGCTCCTACACAGGAAGTTCCCGCAGCTAGCACAGCAAAAAAAAGTAGAAGGAAAAGAACAGTAGATGAAATCCAAGATACTTCTACTATTACTATGAAGAAAAATGATAGAGAAGAAAGATTGGTAAAAAGGAAGAAGAAGGAAATCAAAACTAAGAAGCCAAAAATATCAAAAGGGAAAGAAATTGTTGAGGCTGTCCATAAGAATTCTTCTTCTTCTGAAGAAGATCACCAAATTCTATCTGAGAGATTAATTTTTCTTCAAAAACAGTCATCTCTATCCAAAAAGGCAAAAACAGGAAAACAAGAACAAAAGGGTAGAGTACCACAGCATGTGAGGAGAAGCAGCAGGCTTAAGGGAAAACTGAAAAAAACACAAATTAGAGGTCCTCATTTCATTGATTTGGGTGAAGAGACATCTGAACAGTCTCCAACTGACCATAGTCCATTTCAGTCAGTTAGTGAACCTGACTCCTTTCACTCCCAATCAGACAATGAGCGTACTCCATCTTATTTTCAGCAAAATATTGATGAAAGTTCTCCTCGGCCAAATTTTGAACATAATTCTCCCTTGCAGCATTTTGAGGACAGTCCAATGAAAAAGACACCGGAAGTAGACCCCAAACAGCAGGAGGTCTATGATTATATAGAATCCTTGGAGAAGGCAGCCACAGGCCCAAGTACCTCTTCTATTCAGCCTCATACATTACAGGATGACTTGGTTCAGTCATTAAAACATGAGATTTTTGAGCTTGAACTTTTGAATCGGCATATCAAAAATGAAAATGAAACACTCAAAGAGCAAGGCAAACTGGACAAGATTATCCATGACAATACTATGTTACATTTGGGTATTTGGCAAAAGAAAAATAAGAAGCTAAAAGGAAATGCCAAAAATTGAGCAGAGCACTTGTGAATATCAAATTCAGGTGCCTCATGAAGAAACCCAGAATGATGGCAGTACCAAAGAAGAAGAGAAGGGGGTTAGATGTGCTGGCTGAAGTATCAAGGCACATGAATTGAACAAAGAGTGTCAAAATTTTGGTTGCATGAGGACATGCAACACCTTCACAGTGGGGGTATGTTGAGTCCCGAATTTGTCTCTCTTTCATACACTTTTCCATATCTCTTTCACTCACCTAAACCTCCAAAATTGTCAAATATCATGTGCAAAAGGGTATCTAACATGGTTTTTAATTATGTTTGTGTGTTTCTATTTGATTTAGATTTTGTTCATACAGCTGCGGAAACTTGTCACTTTCCGCAGCCGCTGCAACTTTCCGCAGCTATTTTGTGGAAATCAATGTTGCAGGTGTCAACGAAGGAAACGAGCCACATGGGCAGGCTAGGAATGACAAGGACATGGTTCGTGTCCTATTGGTTCAAGTAAATTCGTCAAGGAAAGCCGCGGTCAAAACCATCCACGTGGAAGTCAACTGTGGAGTTCTATGTCGGCTGGACTCTGTTTCGTGGCATAGAAACATCCATACGGCCGTTTCCAAGCTTACGGAGGTTAATTGACATCTGTGCAAAGTTCTGGAGTTGAATTTAAGCACCCACCTTCCATAGATCCGTTTTCCAACATGGCCATACTCCTATATCCGTGGCCTTAGTGGTCTACGTGCTGGCTGCTATCATAAACTTCAGGAGACAGTTACATTTTGTTGCTTTATAAAGAGCGTTTGCATACGCACGTAGAGTTAGTGAATGGGAGTTGATAGTTGTTAGTTGATATAGCTGTTGAGTTGATGTGCGTACTCTGTTATGTGGTGATTACGCTGCCTTGAGCCGTAATACCACCAGTCTGTAATGACTTGCTTTTAATGTGAAAAACTCTGTTTTCATAACTTAATTTGTGTTGAGGATCGTTACCAAAGCTGCGTAGAGGGCCCCTGCTCAGCCGAGGTTCTGTGTATTAATGTTTATATTTTTCATTTCATTTCTTTAAGCAGTCATTGTATCATAACCCATTACATGTTCATATTTCATAGTTGTTTCATTTCTGTTCATACATTTCTGTAACTTCCATTGCATTCCTGTCTTTTATGTTTTTATGATTGTTAAAACACTGATCAGTTTTCTTGTGCAGGTTTTAGGTAGACAGCCCGGGGCATTTTCATAGTATTTTTGCTAATGATATGAAACTGACATTATTCTGCTGCTAGTTTTCTTTCCACGGTCTTTGTTTAATTTCAGTCTTGTCTTGTGCACTTCAGTTTTGCTTATCTGATTCAGTAGTTAAAATTAGACATATTAAGCTACTCATAGTGTCTTCAGCTACCTCCGAAAGCCACAGCTGGACTGATGGTGAGGGGCTGCATGATGAAATGTGTAGTTTAGTATTAGTTTCCTTTCTGCAAAATTAGATATATTAAGTTGCTCTTAGCGTCTTCAGTTACCTCCGAAAGCCACAGCTGGACTGATGGTGAGGGGCTGCATGATGAAATGTGTAGTTTAGTATTAGTTTCCTTTCTGCAAAATTAATAATCGATTCTACAAGTTGAGTATGATTACTTATGATCATATTGATCCCAATGATGAAAATTCGAGAAAATGAATTGATGTAATCTGATTTAGATTTCTTGCATTGCAATTTTGAATTTCCATAAGCGTAGTTTCTTTTGTGTTCGGTTGGCAGCAAGAATAGTTTAGTTTTCATATTCACTAGTTTCTTGTTTTGATTCATTAGATTAACATCACTTTCCATTTCAGCAGTTTACTTTCTTTTGTCATTGTAATTTCAATTTGCTTTTAAAGTTTCGAGATTGGTAAATCATTATAGGGGATATCACTTCCTTGAACAAATATAACCAAGCTTGCTTTTCACCTTAGAATTTCCATTTCACCTTAGAAAGACCAAAAACGACAAAAAGTTAAGAAAGAGGTTATCTTGCACATATAGTGCGCCGCACTTCATCAGCTTACGATTCCCGGATTGACAATTAAATGCAGCAATTTAGGACACACTAAATTGACCAAACAGTGGGTCCATCACCCCCCCCCCCCCCATACTGCTTCGGGTGAGACTTTTTTCTGCGCAAGCAGATCATTGTCGAAAGGGCCAGTAGTTGGAGGGTTTGTTGGCTTATCCATAAACTCTGAACCTGGGTCAGGACCCCTCAAGACAACATGTCCTCTAGCCTCCCATAATGCAACTCCTCAATCTTGCTCTATCAATGAACTCAACTCCTTTAGGTTAATGAACTCGACTCAAAAAACTTTTCCCTCTATATACCTCTTTTTTCTTTTAAGGTCTGCAACACTTAGGGTTTTTGATCAGTTGTTCACAACTCCATTTTTTAACAGCTCTTTGGTCTGCAAAATTTTTCCATACTACTGCTCCAAGATGAAAAATCTAGGGCTATGGAGGTTTCTCTTATTCTCATTGACTCAATCCTCTACAATACAGTGAACTAGGGTAAGTTGGCTAGCCCACTTGACTGCTACTTTAGTCCTTCAAAGTCTGCACGTCCTTAGGCCCAATACACCTTCTCTTTACAAGTCTTATTTTCCTTCATAAGTACAAGAATTAGGGCTATTCTTTGACAATCACCTAACAACCCTCCAATTGTAGTATTGTACTTGGACTGCCATCAATTTTCCCAACCACAGTTAATTGTTTTACTGATCTAGTTCCCACAACACTGCACTCATCTAGGGATCTTCAAATCTGCCACCTAATAGTGATTTGAGTCCTCTCAAAATCACTATTCTTGTGTACCAATTTCTTTGTTGTCCAATCTATGAAAAAAAATGAGCTACTCCTCTTATCATCCTTTTAAAAATTTGTAGATGACTGAAATGGGGTCACAAATCATCCACTAACAATCCATTGACTAACTATTTATAGGTTGCTTCAGATCTATGTCTGAAACTCTAATACAACCCACCAAAATCAACTCCTCTTCATATCAATCCATTCCTCTTATGACATGTTTTTTTTGCTCAATCTTCTACTCAGGTTCCACCTTGATTTGGATTTTTTTAATCTCTGCACATACTTCTACAAACCATCTTCCAAATCTGTGTTATATATTGCAAATATAAACCTCTCTCAAAGGGTCACAACCCCTCTTCTTCAACACATATTTTTCACAGTGTTAAGGGCATACCTTATGGATTGAACATGCTAGGAAACCTCCCTAACTAGGGCATTAAAATTCTATTGTAATTTCTTTATAATAAACCCTATCCACCCATAAAAAAACAAAAACACTTTCCTCCAAAAGAGAATCGACCTAAATCATATGGATCCATAGATTCTAGGAATTTCTTTGACTAAATATTGACTTGAAATTTAGATCTCTATGACCCTTAAACTAGGGTTACCTCAGTCAATATTACACCTGTGACTAATTTTTGTTCTGGCCCTAAATTCTAGTGTAGTCTCTCCTCCATTTGTGTTAGTCTTTATCACAGACCTTGCAACCTACTAGCCACCACAAGATAGGGACTCAAATCTCTATACTATTTAAAAATTGATGTGGCCTTCACACAAAAACACCACTGAAATTAGATGCCCAAATTCTCATGAGCCACCTCTCTTGAGCTTGATATGCTATAAGAGAACCAAAAATATTCCATCCTACTTCCTATATCAAACCCATTAAGGTATGTGACATTCTTGTGAACCCTCACATGATAATCTTTCTCTTAGTGGAAGATCATGGCCTCCCTTTAGCAACCCTTACTCAACCCTCTAACTCGACCTACTTTAGGAATACATCTCTCCTAACCTCCTATCTCAAATGAGCGCCTTCTCACTTTATGTTCTTTTTTTCATACTAAGGACTCCTTAAATAGATTGTCCTAGCTAGGCCTCTTGAGAACCCTCTAGAACTTACGAGCTTTGTCCACTTAGACCTTAGGAAATATTATTTTCCTTTTTAATTTTCTTTTAGATTTTAAAACCCATATTGGGTCCAAAACCTCTTCGCTTGGGTTCTTTTCCTACAAATCCTTTTGTGACAAAACTAACACAAACCATCTCACTAGGCTTGTGGAGTACCTCCCAAGCTACACAATTCAACAACACATTCTAGTTGTAGTAATCATAACTCGGTCAACCTCTTGTAGTCAAGCGAGGACTTGGTTGGGTTCCCAAGTTGAAATTGAATTAAGGGTAATTTTGAGGGCATGATAGCTAGGGAGGGTTAAGGCATTCCAAGGAATGAAAAGGTGTGCTAACACATGGAAAACAGTGTCAATGCATGTTCAAGAGTGTTAAGGAGTTTTGAGGCATCACAAGGGAGAACTAGGTCAAAATTCATGTTAATGAAAAAATAAGAGTGTGTGTCACGGAGTGTCAGTGAATTCAAGTGTGCCAAGGATGAAGTATGTTGGAAGAGGTTCATAATATTGCAAGATTCAAGCCTGCGATTGCGATAAGGGGCTCGAGAAAGAAATTTTAGACAAATGGGTACTTTGTGTTAGGCACAATACTATTTTTCCTTTATCTATTATTTTTATATGACATGTGGCACACTTTGGCCGAATGCTCATGTTTTAAACTATTTTAAAAAATTTCATATTGTACATTTTTGTGTATAAGTTTTGGGGCACTCAACTAACTTATATCTTGTGTGTCTTGTGTATCTTCTGGTTCTTTCAAACTCCCAGTTAATGCTCTACTGTTTATATGAACTGGACATACATGTGAAATATTTCCTATATAAGCTATGTTTCTTAGTTGTTTTATGGCCATGGATAGATGTGATCCTTGTCGTGGTAAGTTCTTAAGTGGGACAAGTTCAACTTGGACATGAGTGGCCTAAGATGAGCTATAGGAAGTTCTTAGGTGATTAAGGTACAATATACTTGTAGTAGGTGCAATTGGTCAAGTTGTTGCGGCTGAAGCATGCCAATGTTACATGAATTGAGTAGCTAAGGACTTGTTTGGGTTCCCAAGTCATGAAAAAATGTAAGGCTAGTTGTGAGGGCATGAGTGCCAAGGCATGCTAGGGAATTATAACATGTGGAAGATAGTTTGAAGGCATGTCAAATATGTTAATATGTGTCAAGTGCTAAGGCATGCCAAGATGTGCAAGGGTGTGGCAATATGTGCTAGGGACTATAAAGGAAACAAAAAGGAGAAGCAAGTTAAACTACAAGGAAATGAACACATCATAGGGTTAATAAGTCATCAATTTACCTTTTCTTGGAGGGGCATGCTAGGCACACCAACACTAGGAGGAAATAAGTGCCAAGTGGCAAGTGTTAGTGCATTCTAAGTGCCAAATCATCCTCTGTTAATTCTCATCTAATTTCCAATAATTGATCTCAAATAAATTTAATATTAAACCATTCCAAAGCATACCAAGGCATATTAATGAATGCTAACATGCTAATACTTTCTAAGCACCAACACGTGCCAAGTTTCAATGTGTGTTAGGGAGTGATACACATGTTATGAAGTGGAAGGGCATGTCGAAGAGTGCTAAGGTGTGAGAGAGTGTGTTAATGCATGTTGAGGAGTGTTCAACACAAGGGAGCGCTAGCTCAAAATGCATGGAAGTGAATGAATATGAGGGTGTGCCAGGGAGTGTCAACAAGTGATATCTATCATGCCAAGGAGGGAGTGACAAGGTATGTTAAGCACTAATAAGGCATGATAGGGAATATCAGGACATGTTAAGAAGTTCCAAAGTGTGTTAGGGAGCTCCAATGTGTGTTAACATGTGACAAATAGTGCCAAGACATGAAATATGTTAAGGCATGCTAGGATGTGTAGGGTGCCAACGTATGACAATATGTGTTATGGAGTATGAAGTCAAAAAAACTGATAACCAAGCTAAAATGAAAGGAAATGAACACATAAGAGGGTTAATAAGTGAGGACTTTATCCTTTTCAAAAGGGGCATGCTAGGCACACTAATAATAGGTTCCAATACATGCCAAGTTCCAATGTGTTCCAAGTGCTCATGTATGTTAATGCATGTCAAAGTGTTCCAAGGCATGCTAGGGACTACAAGGCATGCCAACACATGCTATGAGAGTGTTATGCTATGCTAGGGCCTCCCAACATGTGCTTGGATTTCCTAGTCATGAAAAGTTGTTCTAATACATGCGAGGTGCCAAGGAATTTTAGTGTGTTCCAAATCATGTTAATATGTGCGAAGAGTGTTGAGGAGTGCTAGATCTCTCGCATTAATAGAATTTAAAAAACTTGATTATGTATTAAATACTATAGTTTCTACACCAACTAGAGGAACTTTATCTAAAGGGAATTTGTTAGATAATAAACCTAGTAGAGACGAATCATTTATTGACTCATAGGAAAACTATATTCTCATTAATTGAAGGAAATGATTCACACTAATTACTTCTTAAAAAATTTACTGACTCTAACTAGTATATGGCCTTGGATACATAATGAAAAAATACTCCACAACGTTGGTCTTAAATTGTTATCTTTTGACAAAAAATATAGTAACATGCACATAGTGTCATCAAAAACTCATTGAAATGATAAATTATGATGAACATTTTTTGACCGTCACGAAAAGTAACCAAACAAAGCATTGGTGAGGGTTAATAAAAGATCATCACTAGAAGTGTCACCAAAGAGAGAATTAGTGATGGGCCTTTAACAACCCTCACCAAAATTATCACTGAAATTGGATTTGGTGACAAACCTTAAAGGACCGTCAATATATGCACTTAATTTTTTTTTTTAAGGACCGTCAGTATATGTGACATTGGTGATGGACCTTAAAGGTCCGTCATAGGCATGCCCCTCACTAATGTCCTTTTTTCTTGTAGTGAATTCACGATTGAGAACAAAAATAATTAACATGGAAAAGGAAACATCACACATGCACAAATATTTATCTAGGGGAAAGAAACTTCTCAAAACCCCTTATTATATGTATTAGATTAATCAAAGAATCTGGATGAATACAATATGCTTGCTCAAGCTTGAGCGCAACCTGCACCTTTCTCTTCTATCCTTTGGCTAATTGACTAAACCTAACCAATACTTAGCCAAATTTTCAAGCCTCCAA
Source organism: Pinus albicaulis (assembly GCA_034641835.2). Classification (NCBI taxonomy): domain Eukaryota; kingdom Viridiplantae; phylum Streptophyta; class Pinopsida; order Pinales; family Pinaceae; genus Pinus; species Pinus albicaulis. The sequence goes on along the minus strand of CM076578.1, from coordinate 1,061,791,731 downwards.
GATCCTAATTGCTTGAATTTTTCCTTGAGGAAATTAGCCCCTATTAAATAGGAAATTCCCTCATTTGGGTTGCATAATTCCTTTAGGTCATTCCTTTGACTGCATGCACCATCTGTACACATTGGAATATACCACAACTAATAGTACACTATGTTGGAATCTCCATCTCAACTGGGCAACTCACATTCTCTACATGCATGAGCTAATTTAGGTTGATTTATTAGTTGTTTGGATGATCACTGAGTGGGACTGGAGTCTCATTGAAAAACTTGACCTTCCACTAGTTTCTCCAATAGTTGGAACTAGTTTAACTGACCATAACTCATTTTAACTAAATTAAATTTCTACAACTAAAATTAACTCAACCTTGGCTCCAGAAATTTAGGAACCCACTGCACACGACTAAACTTCATGTCCCTAACTCGAATTTACTGAGCTATACTCCTATTTTTTAGGAATCAACTCAAATAAACTAAAATTTAACTCATTAAATTGAATTCACTGTTCTTAATTGAGTGATAAGAGCCATGTCACCTTATTTAATTCCTCCAAGTTGTCTGTTGATGTGGAATTTCGAATTTCATCAATTTTAATTAAGGAAAATATTAAAATTGAGACTTTCTTGCTTCATTTTAAACACTCCCTCTCAGAAAGTAAGGGGTTATAAACCACCCCTATCATGCATCTGTGAAAAGTGTTGCATGCAACACCTCTCACTATTGATGTTTCTATTGCAACACTTGCATATAAAAAGCATAAAAGAAAAACAAACTGAATCAATTATGTCTACAACTATCTACTAAGAAAACTGTGTTTCTTCTGACTCTGCTACTGAGATTCCTACTCTACTGTCGACACTCCTCTGCACTCTTCAATATCTGACTAACATCTATCCTCCTGCTACTGAATATTGTGGGCCTGTGCAACAAGGTAATGATCCATGATGAGAACTTCTCTTTGGACCCTGCCTAAATTTTTGCGACCCTTGGACTAAGGATCTACATAGCCCCACATCACTCCTGGAAGTATGATTGTGTGAATTGTAGGTCCTTCCACTGAATTCCTGCACCATCTGTACACATTGGAATATGTCACAACTGATATTACACTGCCTTGGAATATCCATCTCAATTGGGTAACTTGAATTCTCTACATGCATGATCTAATTTAGGTTGATTGATTAGTTACTTAGATAATCACTGAGTGTGGTTGAAGTTACATTGCACAGCTTCAGCTTCCACTAGTTTCTCCAATAGTTGGAACTAGTTTAACTGTCCATAACCCAATTTAACTGAATTAAATTGGTACAAATTAAATTAACTCAACCTATGCTCCTAAAATTTAGGAACCCACTGCACACAATTGAACTTCATGTCCCTAACTTGAATTAACTGATATAGACTCCTATTTTTTAGGAATCAACTCAAATAAACTGAACTTGAACTCATTAACTCGAATTCAATGTTATTAAGTAAGTGAAAAGAGCCATGTCACCTCAATTAACTCCTCCAAGTTGTCTGTTGATGTGGAATTTCAAATTTCCTCATTTTTAATTAAGGAAAAAATAAAAATTGATACTTTCTTGCTGCATTTTCAACAATTTTTTATTCAATATATCTACAGTAATAATTAATTTGTAGCAAGATATTTATTACAGAATGGATTTCTAGTATTTAGGGATAGAAATTAACACCTTGTAGCCTATCCACCTGTAGAAGAGGAAAAGTGAAGATGCTAGTGTTAAGAATTTGAAAATCAAATTAATTTCTAAAAACAAGGACCATTATGTGGTTTCTCTAACAACTAAAATATTATTGTGGGATAACTTGCAAACAAGGTTGTGTTGTGGTCCTAAATGCATTTTTTCCATAGAGAAAAGGGAGAAAGCATTGATAATCTATTGATTGAAATTCACTTATCTAAAACAATATGGGATGATATGAAGACTTTAACCAAATGAAAAGGGAATTGTATTGGTGAAAATGTTGAGGAAACTTTTGAAAAGTAAGTAATATAAGGAGGTAAGTTAACATCCAATTCTTCCAACATTGGTACTTTGGAGAATCTGGATCACTAGGAACAAAGCAATATTTGAGGATACTACACTCTCATTAACATAAGTGTTTCACATGATTAAATGCACTTATGATGATTCACTAAAGTATAAGATTAATAAGAAAAGATAAAATCCTAAATCGATTAAAACAAGAGAAAATAGGTGTAAGACTCAATACCTACAAGTGAAATTCGGTAATTAGTGAAAGTTTGATAGAAAAATAAAAGACAACTCAAGAAATAAAAGAAAAGTCAGAAAAATAAAATAGGTAAATGAATAAGAAAAAAATGAAAATATGAGAGAAGAACAAGGAATGGGAAATTAAAGGTTGGTCTCTTGGCTTTCCAATTACCTTTCAACACTCCTAAATTTTTTTGTACCCTAATTCTTAAGGGGAATTTTTGGTGGCCAAGGTGATAGATCCATGAGTTGCATTGTAATATGATATTTTTAAATTAAAACTAAGCAAAACTCGAAGTTGGTTTTATTGTTTGGATTTGTAGGGTAAAATGTGTGTGGTGATGATGTGATTGATTTTAATCATATCTAGAATCTCTCACATTATGTTTAATTGATGCTCTTATTCATGTTTAGTGTGTTGTTTTGAGTGTGCTAATGGTTTTAAGGACAAATTCTTAGTGGTAGACCTATTATTACACTCATAATATTATTATAGACTGGTATTTTATGAATTTAAATTTATTTTGTATTTACCACCATCGAATTTACTCTAGGATTTGTGATCCTTGTTTTCCAGTAAGAAATCATTGGAATTTAATAGTTGAGATACTAAATCTATAGCAAGGAACAACAAAAACTAAATTTATGAGACCATTCAAATGGAAAATAATTGTTTGAAGAAAATTGTTGGCTATTGAAAAACATATGTGGACAATTCTTTCAACTAGAGGGTCATATGCTCATTTCTAAATCAAATTTGTAGTCCAAAAATTGGTTGGAAGCCATGTGAGACCATATACAAGTTGTGAGTGGAGATTGAGGCCATACATACCATATGTAGCCTTGTAAATTATGATTCATTACCCTAGGGCCATGTGAAGGATTGTTTGGGTGTGTGCATGGGCTAGATGACTAGCTAGTGAATGGTGACATCAAATTAAATCATACTACATATTTTTATTACTCTCCCTCTCATAAATTATTTTCTTAGTGTATATCTTGTGGTGGACATATTATGGATAAAATATTTGGAAATTGTGGTATCTTTCATATGGAAATATCATGGTAATCTCTATTTTGAAGAATCGCAAGTCCGAGATGAATCAACAATAGACATTTTAAATCGATGTTTCGAGTCACAATTAGGACCCATCATCAAGATAATATGGTGAGAGAAGGAAAGATAAACGGACCAATAAATAAATAAATAAAGAAAAAGAGAAATATAAGGAAGAAGGAGAGAAGGGACGATTGCAAAACAAATTAATAAAAACAAAGTGAAAATAAAAAAATAAAATAAAGAGAAGAAATAAAATAGGGCACAAATAAAATAAAATAATCGAAAGGAATCTAGGAAAATAATAGATAGAATAAAGAATGAGATAAAGGGGATCTTGAAAGTTAAAAAAGAGAATCAAGGAAGAATGCGAGAAAAGGTCAGCATCAACAAAAATAAATAAAGAATATTAAAATAAGATAAAATACAGGAAAATGAAATAAAGAAAAATAAAATAAAATGACTTATTATAGTTCAAAGGTGTCTACAATATTAATTACTCCTGTGGATTGTGCTATATTGGAGAAACTAGTCTGCCATTTAAGATAAGATCAAAATACCATGGGGCAGACATAAAGTAAGAAAGAACACATTCCTTCGGTCTTGTTTAGCATTCATCTAAGAGTAAACACCACTTATTCCTTGAAGTCACGAAGATCATCACTAAGGAGGCTCATTATTTTAAGTGCAAGTTGAGAGAAGCATTAGAGATCATGAAGCATCCTAAAAATCTCAATAGGGATGGGGGCATTGAATTCAGTAGAAGTCGGTTCCCTTTAATCTATAACAATTAACCCCAAATTTTATTTTCTTCTATACATGTTCCTCCGCTCTTGCTAAACATCCATCTAAGGCTAAAAACCACTTATGCCTTGAAGGCTCTAAGATCATCACTAAGGAGGCTCATTGTTATCGGTAAATTTGGGCACTATTCCCAATGACCTGGTTAAACTAGACATCATCCCCAAAACCAATGAATAGGGTCTATCATCCCCTATCTTTTCAGTTGCTACATGCCCTAAGACAAATAACAAGAACAAATCATCCATGACTTCCATTGCAAGGTTTTCAATATTTGAAGTACATGTTATATCACCTATGAGCTCACCAACATAGTCTTTTAAGGGAATAACTACGTTGCATATGTATTTACCTCCATTCAAGGGTGCTCTGCAAACCACTTCCTGACACTCAAGGGTGCATTGGTCAATTGGGAGAAAAATTCTCATTGTTCCGGAATCTCCACATGGCCAGTGCCTTCTAGAAGAGTCCATATGTGTCAAACTTCGAATACATGTGTCCATTAAACACCTCTGAGCTTGGGAACATGCCTTGTCTATTATTAGAAAGTCATTGATTGTGAAACTACCTTTAGCTGATCTATAAATTGAGCATAGATCCTAGTGCTTGAGAAGGAAGAAATTTGGTAGAGAAATGTTTTTGGATTCTAAATTGAGTGTTTGATTTGAGTGATATGTTGCTGGAGAGATGTTCATTGTGATGAGGCTGGGATGATGTTGAAGTTGGTGACATCTAATCAATTGTTGGTTGTAACCTCCCCCTTCTATCCATTAATAAAGATTGATGCTTACTTTCCCACATATGTATCTGTATAAGCTTATGTCTTTCATATTATGATATTATGGATTCTTATCTGATGTATATGTTTCATGTTTCATTGATTTAACTGATTAACATGAATAGCCATCTGTATATTGCAATCTCTTTGTTGTTTAGTGTTCATACTTGCAAGAAATATTTTGGCAATCAAGCTTGGATTGAAGCTACAGAAAGAGCGACAAAAAGAAAATAGGAAGCGCTTGGACTCCAAGTAGGTTTCTTGATCTATGTTGTGTGTCTATTTACTGTTAGGAAAAGTATCTGCAAATTCTTTAGTATGTTGGTATAAATGAGCACCACATTTAGGGAATGTGTTTTATCCATAATTCATTATTCCGCATAACAGATTGGCAACTCCGCTGGGGAGTTTACCCTTCATCCTTTGTGTGTTTTCCTCTGTTTATCCACCCAGTAGCATTTAATCTCAAAGATTAGGATTTTTGAAATCAAAATTTGCATTAGAAGTGTGTTAAACAACTTGAATTTTTTTTCTCTTCTACGCCCAATGCACTGTTGAACAATACATAGTGCTTTGCAGAGCATTGTCTCCCATTCAGGGGTGCTTTGCAACGTGCTGTCTCCCCTTAGAGACTGTGTTTCTCCCCTAGAGCCAATAAAATTCCCATTGAATTTGTCATTGAATTTTTTTTCAACCTTTTGTTTGCTGTATTTTCAAGAGCCCGATGCCTCATAAACACCGGTGACTTTACCTGAATCTTCCTCCTTTGAAAGAAAATTTTGTTCAATGTCTCTTTAAAGTGTTTTTCTTTATCATTGACAAATTAATTTTGAAATATGTTCATTACTGGATTAGATCCATTTGCTTTTGAAAATGAAATTTTCTTTAAATTCTTCATTTTCTATAGGAGAAATTGTAGTTAAATTCTTCATTTTTCCTAAAAAGAGAAATTGTTGTTCAATTCCTCATTTCTCAAAGTAAAAGGCATTTGTTTTTATTGTTTTGATGCACATAGTTTCCTTTTCTGCATTCACATTAAAGGGACTGAAAATAAAAACCTACATTTGCATGTAGTGGTTTGTGTGTATTGCATAGGAACAAATTAGGAAAGCTTCATATTAGTTTGTGCTCTTTGTTGTTTGCTCTCAAATTGATTGCTCTTTCCCCATAGTAGCTAGGATTTTCATTGAAAAAACTAAAATTGGAAGTTTTCTTATCATTTTAGTTTGCATTTTAGGAATTTCCATCAAATCATCGCAGTGAACCTTGAAAGACAAATTGATAAACAAGATCAACTTAAAATTCACATCAATTTATCTAACAAAGCATTGGAACCATATAGATAACATTTTGAAGGTCTAGGCTAGAGATGTGTTCCAGCGTCATAAAACATAGTAGCTGTCATTAATTGTCTGCGATACATTTTAAGTGTGATACCTCACTCCACTTACGTAATTATATCGTACCTTGTCCACGTACCTTCGAGTATATCGAGCGGTGTTATATTACGAAAAGTATAAAGGGGCGCTCTCACTATGCGGTTTCGCATTAGACAGTGCTAATATGGACTTGGGCCTCCATGTACCTTTAGGTATATTTGGGAGGACAAATTTAGGTTGCTATCCATCCATAGTGAACCGAGTCGGCCACCTTGTAAATTGTGATACACCGAACATAACATTCAGGGAGATTGCCTGCCCGTAATTTTTGGTTCGCCAAGAGGTATTCTGCAGTTCACAGTTTCTCGGTAAACCTTTTTCCTAGAATTACCCTTTTATTTTGTTTATTTGTTTTTTGGTTAAATAAATCATTCACCGTGGAAGAAAAAAATCCTTTTCCCCGTCGTTCGCGTAGACTTGCATTGAAACCACCTTTACCATCGGAAATCACTTCTGGTCAGCAAAGGCAACATCGCTATACCAAAACCTGTACCATCAGTACCTTTGGTGAAGCATCATATTCCCATGTACCAGAGTCGGAACAAGTTTCTTCTACAAATCTTGGTTCGTCTACTATTGTCGAGACAGAGTCCTCACAACTACCTATGGTCACGATCCATCCAATCAGTGAGACCATACCTCCCAAACCTGACGTCATTCAACCGGAAGTTGATCTGGATCCATCTTGCTTTAGGGGTAGCTATTATTGGTCAAACTGGAAATCATCCCCAGGACCAATGAAATAGGGTCTATCACCCCCTTATATTTCAGTTGTTGTATGCGATAAGTGGAGAAAATCTTGATCCTGAAGTCAAACAACCAAAAGTTGTTTCTGTCTTGGTCACTCCACAATCTATTGTAGCTATTGAGTCTCCCATATCACGTAGTCAACCACCTAAAATATACTTCAGGAATGACGACGAAGTTCTTCCACCTAGTTTGATTTCAATTAAAGAAATACCACAAGACGAGACACCTTTAACTCCAACTCATTTTCGGTAGGAGCTTTACTTGTATGAGTCTTTTCCTCAATCACCTTCCTCTACTTTTGTTGATCTTGTTTCATTTTGAGTTCCCATAGATTCTATAGGGTATACATTGGGTCATTTGACCATGGCTGAGATAACATCCCAGACCGAACCATCTATTTCAGCTGCTACAACATCTACTATTGCTTCATCTTCGATGTTTTGTCCATTGAATTCACCCATGGCATCATTTGGAATCATATCTAGTTCCTCCCTTATGAGTAGTGAATGGCTTGATCCTTTATTCACATCTTCAGTACAATATCAAGTTGGTCCCATCAGTTATTCCCCTTGTTGGCCAGTGATTTCACATAAATTACACTCTAAAATTCCAAAATTCAATGAAAACCCTGGAGAATACCTGTCAACGCATGTTATACTTATGATTTGTGGTGCTCATCAAGCTCCTTAAATGATGACTCCGTTAGACTACGTATTTTCCAACGCACACTCATTAGTCCAACTACACAATGAGGATGGTTCTTTTACTGTGTCAACCTCGTTAAAAAATGAAACAGGTTATGAGGATGGTTCTTTTACTGTGTCAACCTGGTTAAAAAATGAAACAGGTTATGAAGATGGTTCTTTTACTATGTCAACCTCTTTAAAAGTTGAAATAGGTTTTGAGGATAGTTCTTTTTTCTTGTGTCAACCTCGTTAAAAAATGAAACAAGTGCATTTGAGGATAGTTCTTTTTTCTTGTGTCAACCTCGTTAAAAAATGAAACAAGTGCGTATGAGGATAGTTCTTTTTTATTGTGTCAACCTCGTTAAAAAAATGAAACAAAGTTCCTTTGAGGAAAGTTCTTTTACAGTGTCAACCTCGTTAAAAAATGAAACAAATCCTCCCCTATAATGAACCTTCATTCCATCCAGCTATCAGTAACCAGTAATATACTTAGATGAATGAAATGAAGCTTGGGGGGCATCTTCTCTTGCAGGGGGCATTCGACATGTGCTCTTGCATGGGGCATTCAAAACATTCTTACCAATTTCACGCAATCGATCATTCATTAGGGGAATTTTGAGGTCTAAAATGGGCCTCCTAAATAAATAATAAAATAATAGCTAAACCAATAAAATAATATTTATGAATTTGAAATTCAACTTTTGCACCACAATCCATGTAACCATAGTTAAATTCAATTCAAAAGTTGTACCAAAATAAAATTAATATTTTTTTTTAATTGATGTGACTATAAATAAGAATGAGATTTTTAAGAAAAAGTCATTATCATTGAACAACTAATACATTTTTCCTTTGTAATTAAATAACTTAAAATAAAATATAAATATAAATATATAAATACATAATAATTATATGTTATTAATTAAAATTTATATTATTTAAATTGTATAATAACATGTAATTAATATACTATATAAAAATAATATAATATAATATAATATAATAAATGTATAGGGATATGCATTGTTTCTTTCAAGAAATATGAAATGACAATAATATATTTTTATTCAAAAAGTGTGAGATGAAATTTATTATAAGTACTTTACTTTGACTTTAAAATTACTTAGAGCATTACCATGGTTAACCATGAGTTTTTATCCACCATTGAGAATGTGACAAGTAAGTACCTTTAACTCAATCAATGCCACCTCAACCATTAGGGATGATGTCATCCCCTAAAATGTGATTGGTTATCATAAAGTGAATTCTGATTGTACATTTTCCTTAGGAGGCCCATTTTAGACCTCAAAATTCCCCTAATGGAAGTTCGGGGACAAAAACAGGTTTAGAGCTCCAAAATGAAAAAGGTAACTTTCAAATGGTAAAAATGAATAGTAAAACTCTTTTTATTAGTCATTTGATTATTTACAAATCATATTTATTATTGTGACTATGGTTTTATTCTATTTTTATCATGAAACATGTATTTTTAATCCATTTGATGTTGTTTTGAATAGGTTTTACAACTGATGAACAGATTAGTCGTGCAAATTTATTTCAAGAATGATTTGACCACAAAGCATACTGTTATCCTTATTTTTTGAGTTTTGTTAAAAATGAAAAAGGACTTGAAACACACTTTTATCTCTTTTTTGAGCTTCGATAACAGTGAAAAAGGAACCCTTGGAGTCTTCTTTTAGCTCTTTTTAGACTCTGATAATGTGAAAAGATGGTCGAGCACTTGTCTTTTCGAGCTTGTAAAAGTAAATGAATTGATATATACTCAGTATAAGTTTAACCCTTTTCCGGATTGAGATAGATTATTTACGAAAAAGGAATGCCTTAGTCGAACATGACTAAAGAGGTTCTCTTAGATATTATTTTACACTTTTTCGGATCTGAGCAACAAATTTACGAAAAATTACTTATGGAGTTTTATTTCTTCCTCTTTTTCCAACTCTCTAAATATGAAAAAGGACCGGGTTGTCACTATCGTTAGGCCCTTTAAAACATAAAATAGCAATGAACTTGTCGATTATGGTAAGGATCGAGTTTCATTCATTGCTAGACTCGTTAAATTATTAAATAGTGATACATTATTCGCCCGAAGGGTTGAATTATAGATCAAGCATATGTTATCCTCCTCAAGCTTATTAAAAATATAAGGAGGTACTGGTCGACAAATAACCGGGGAAAATTTGGGAAAGTGAACAATTTTTTTTAGAGTAGCAGGTCGCTCTTGAACATGACACTTCACTCCATCACCATGACTATTTGGGTTGGGTAATATTCTTGACGGTTCATTCATACCTATGGTTCATCATACCTTCACTTAGGTTTCGGGTCAATGCTGCCAACTCATCTCAGTGTCATCGATATGTTAAAGAGAAGTCATCCAGTGAATACTCATCCTTCTACAATACTCATAAACCTTCATTCTCATGACATTCATCCCTGAAGATTGCTATATCAAGTCATATTTTGTCTCTGAAATAAGTAACTCTCATTTCGCAATAAAGCGACTTCGTATTGACGACAAATAGTCATCCAGGAAGTTCACTTAGAAACATCGTCTTCCAGTACCATGTGGCTTGTTACAACATTGACAAGAGTCTCTCTTCCATACTTTTGACCGAAATATTTTGTTTGGCATTCGACATAAAATTATATATTCACGCCTTACGAAATGTAATGTAGTACCTTGAGGGCCATTAACATCAATGGTGGTTCTCTCGCATTTGTTAATAACGCACATCATTGGATGGTAATCAAATGATGTCTTACCATGTTTGAATACAAATCATATATTCGCATGGATAGACTTGTACCCAAACGATCGAGTGAAAGAGATAAGAAGACCCCGGATTTAGCTTCAGCCATCCGGGCCGCGATTTCAAATTGCTGTACACATTATCTATACGGTGACCTTAAATACAGATCGTCATTCGAACATGGGCCTATATCTGTAGGCATGTCTATATTTGGCAACATTCCAATGTAGACGATGTTTTGCACTATGTACATGTTATTAGATACTTTATGTGCTGAGCATGGGAATGCCTTCCCTTAGCAATTCGTGATCAAGAGGATATATGATGATGTAATGTATTATAATATTGATGCAGTTCGCCACTTCACTTTAGCACCAACCCATCACAGTGTAAAGCATCTCATTCAAAAAATATTGTTATTACTATTCTGACTTCATGATTTAGGGGGGAATCTATTATAGGTCAATTGGGCACTATTCCCAATGACCTGGTTAAATTGGACATCATCCACAGAACCAATGAATAATTTCTATCATCCCCTATCATTTCAGTTGCTACATTCCCTAAGACAAAGAACAAGAACAAATCATCCATGACTTCCATTGCAAGGTTTCCAAGATTTTAAGTACATGTTATATCACCTATAAGCTCACCAACACAGTCTTTAAAGGGACTAATTGTGTTGCATATGCAGTTACCTCCATTCAAGGGTGCTCTGCAAAGCACTTTCCAACACTCAAGGGTGCTCTGCAAAGCACTTCCCGACACTCAAGGGTGTGTTGGTCAATTGGGAGCAAACTTATCATTGTTCCGGAATCTACACATGGCCAGTGCCTTCTAGAAGAGTCCATATATGTCAAAATTCAAATACATGTGTCCACTCAACACCTCTAAGCTTGGTAACATGTCTTTCTTATTATTAGAAAGCCATTGATTGTGAAACTACCTTCAGTTCATCTATAAATTGAGCACAGATCCTAGTGCTTGAAAAGGAAGAAATTTGGTAGAGAAATGATGTTCGATTCTCAATTGAATGTTTGATTTGAGTGATATAATGCTAGAGAGATGTTCATTATGATGAGGCTGGGATGATGTTGGAGTTGGTGACATCAAATCAATCGCTGGTTGTAACCTCCCCCTTCTATCCATTAATAAAGATTGCTTCTTACTTTCCCACATATGTATCTGTATAAGCTTATGTATTTCATATTATGGATTCTTATCTGATGTATATGTTTCATGTTTCATTGATTTAACTGATTAATGTGAATAGCCATATGTATATTGCAATCTCTTTGTTGTTTAGTGTTCATACTTGCAGGAAATATTTTGGCAATCAAGCTTGGATTGAAGCTACAGCAAGAGCGACATAAGGAGAATATGAAGCACTTGGACTCCAAGTAGGTTTCTTGATCTATTCTGTGTGTCTATTTAATGTTAGGAAAAGTATCCGCAAAGTCTTTAATCTGTTTTTCTAAATGAGCACCACATTTAGGTAATGTGTTTTTATTAATAATTCATTATTCTACATAACACTCATTACTTAAGCACAAGTTCAGAGAAACATTAGAGATCATCAAGCATACCACCAATCTCAATAGGGATGGGGGAATTTAAGTCAGAAGAATTTGGTTCCCTTTAATCTCTAACAATTAACCTCAACTTTTCTTTTCTTTTATTCTTTTCTCTTATTGTCTTCCACCTTTTTCTTTGTTTCCCTCCTTTACTCTTTTTCCTCTCTTCTCTCTTCTTGTTATCTTCCCTTCTTGCTTTTCCTCTCTTCCTCCTTTCAATTTTTTCCTTCCCTTCCTCTCTCATTATTTTGTGATTACTACCTTTTGGATTTTATTCCTCATTCTTCCTTTATTTCATTTTTCCTTCCTTCTCCTTAATTTACTTTTATTTTTCCTTATTTAATTCCTTTTATTTTTCTTTATTTTATTTTAATATGTTTTCTTTTGTTTCATTTTATTTTACTTTTCTTTATTTCATTCCTCTTTATTTTATCTTATTTTAATATGCTTCTATCTTATTTATTTTAATATGCTTTATTTATTTTTGTTGATGTCAACCTTTTATCTCCTTCTTCCTTATTCTCTTTTTTAACTTTCAAGATCCCCTTCCTCTTTTTATTTATTTATTCTATTTATTATTTTCCTAGATTCTTTTATATTATTTTATTTTATTTGTGCCATATTTTATTTCTTCTCTTTATTTTATTTATTTTTACTTTGTTTTATTAATTTGTTGTGCAACCGACCCTTCTCTCCTTCTTCCTTATATTTTTCTTTTGCTTTATTTATTTATTTATTGATCCTTTTATCTTTTCTTCTCTCACCATATTATCCTGATGATCGGTCTTGACATTGACTCAAAACATCAATTTAAAATGGCTATTGTGGATTCATATTCGACTCGTAATTCTTCAAAACTCATCCACATAAATCTCCAAACAATAATCTCTATTTTATTTAGTACAACCACGCTTTGTGTCTAATGAGTAACCATCCCTCACATGGTTTACATAATAAGCCATTTCATATATGTTATAAGTTAATTTCCCTTTCGCATATATGATTTAAATAGTTACCATCCCAATTAATTTATTATATGAAAATGGCATTTGATTTCTTTTACAACCACATGAAACATGTGAAGCATTGTGAATGATATGCTAAATTCTAGTGAAATACACTTCGGTCATATCATTCCTTAGATTTCACTTCAATCATATCACTTCAATCATATCATTCCTTATATTTGAGAAGATAATTTATATGTTAGTGAGATTGTTTGAGTTGAAGAATGCTCTTATTTATTACCACAACAATACAGTGCAATTCCTATATTTGGTTTTTCGTTAAGGTTGAAATAGATGAGCACTTAGTTTTTAGACTACTAATAATAAGTGGTTTTTTTATTTCACTGAGCATAGAAATATGAAGCATAACGGTTTTGAATTTTCCATTATTCAAGTGATTCTAGCATTTCTAGCATTACCTATAGGCATATAGTTGGCCATATTGATTGTTGGAATCTTGAATTTACAAAAGGATATTTGTTGGATGTGCTATGGGTAAACACATGTGAAAAAGGAACAAGGTATGCTAGTAACCCACATGATTGACAACCCATCGAAAGGACACAATTAGTAAGAAATTTGATTTTAATTGAGAAACATAGTATTTGTTGATTGGTATATTATATGGAATATAATGTTCCAGAGAAGTTAGCAACCAAACCTGTAATATGGAACATAGGCCTTCGAATCAATGTTAAAGATATATATTTTGGCACAATATTGAGGACATAGAGTAGAATTGAATTCCATAGAGGATCCATGTTGGGGAAGTGAGTGGGAAATAAGTCTCTAATTTATGGATCAAGTATCCATAGACTATAACTACCCTTTGTAATTTTTTTATGGAGCTTCCAAGGGAAACTTGAGCTCATTTGGTGTAAGTGGATGTTTATACTATATGATACACATTGAATTTTCATTCTTTATGGACTGATTAATGGTACTAGCAGCTAAACATAATTCAAAGCTACCCTCTTACTATTGGATCTAGCAAAGGAAATAAATGTATATGACCCCCAAGTGTTTGGGGATTTAACTTAACGATGACGTGGAAAAATATGGGCTGCATAAATCAAAATATACTACTTAAGGATGTTATGTGCATAATTCATGAACATATGGATACTTTGTCCAAATCTTTCTTTAATCATGACTGCAAAGAATAAATATATGCATGATGACCTAGAAAACTCATAAAAAACAAACGTTTATTTTACAAAATATTAAGAAGGTGAAGTCACTCCTTTCCCCATAAAGAGAATTACATATAATAATATGATATTTTTGTATCTCCCAAGTTGGAATTTATTTTTGAATAACACACATATGGTTGGATGCCAAGATATTTTTGAGAAATGCATGAGACATTAGAATAATATTTTATAGTCCTTTATAGGAAACCTATCTTTTTTCATGCCCCAGTCAAGGTCACTTATAATTAGTACAAAATGTACCATTGTGTATGTCTACTTGAAATAAAAAGTGTTACATGCTTTTTCTTTTATTTGTTTGTTTGTTTTGAGGGAAAAAAATACTCTAAATATATATTGTATATTTTCAAGCCCTAAAAAGACCTATTCTGTATATATATTTTATACTTTTCTAGCACATGTGTATATTTTTTATACTTTTCCTCACCAGGAAGTATACAAAATTATTTATATTTAACATATAAGATTTAATCCATGGCTTAACTCTTTCAAATGAATTTTAGGTCTAAACATTGTTTTGCTAAGCCCTGCATAAGCCTCATGTTAACCCTAAAACTCCTTATTAATCGCTAGATATTGATTAATTGCATTTTTTTTGTGATATTGTTACGTTGATTAAAATATTTTATTGTACAATTTCGTTATAATTATACCCTTTGTCTCCTATATCTATACTAAGGAGACCTAGTCTTAGGATAATCAAATATTATAGTATACATCATATTCATTGTAAAATGAGGTTTCTCCCTTGAAGTGGAATGTAATGATTGTTTTCTTATCTTTTTTAAGGTGCATGGTTCATAACATTAAGTATTAGAGCATGCGAACCTAGGGTTTTTCTACTTCAAATAGGTCATACTAGAATTTTCACTATACCTTTTTTCTAGGATGTTTTAGATGGTGAAATTTTGTGAATGTTGAGGACAAATATTAGGGAAGATCTAGTTAAAGTCTTATATCTTGGTTCACTATAATTTTTATAATTTCTGTTGTGGAAGTTTGGGTTTGTGATTTATGCTCAAATCTATTTCAAACAAGTAATATCAATTTTTTCACTATAATTTTCTATCGAGGATGTTTTAATTTGTGAAATTTTGAATATATTGAGAAGAAATCATAAGGAATGACTAATTAAAATTTTAGATTATATTTTTAACAATTTTTTAGATATACCCTTTGGAAGTTAGGGTTTGATTATGGTCATGATATAAATTTTAAATAAGTGAACTTGGAACTTTTGTGATAATTCATTTTCTGTGTTCATTCATACCATGAAAATTTGATAATATTGAGAAGACATCTTAAAGTTTTTTTGGTAAAGAAATCATATCTTGGTTCACTCTAATTTTAGATATCTACCCTATGGAAGTTAGGTTTTGTGAATGGTCTACAAATCAATTTCAAAAGAGTGATCATGACATTTTCACTATAACCTTTTTCTCTAAAAAATTTCAAAATATGGAATTTTCAAAGATATGAGGAGCGCAACTTAAGTCACTAAGATAAAATATTAAAATCATATATAAATAATTGGACATTTAGTATACTATATAAGCTTTCTCTTGGGAAGAGGCCAAAAATCAACAAGGTTTGGGAAAGTTACCCTAAATTTCACTTGGCATATGAAATTTTGGAAAAATCCATGGAATAGTAGAGAAGGCATACCAGAATACTTTGGGACAAATTTGCAGATTCGCAAGGGATCAAATTTCATATTTATATGAGGACAAACTTCACCAATACAAAAAATCTCAAACTTATAGTTTGAAAGATACATAGCTTATAAGTGGCATAAATTTTGATTATTGGTGATTAGAAAGTGGTGATAAAGATTAGTATATTATTATTTTATAATATGACAAAAGGGTCTACAAGAAATACTACCAATACTCATAAAAACATCAAACATGACATCTGAAGAAAGTGAAGATTTTGCATTTACATTCTCCCAATTAGAGAAGAAAGTTAATGAAATGGAGGGTAGTATGACGAAAAAGGTGGATTTATCATGTTCTTAAGAATATCTTAAAAGAAAAATGATGGATGAAATGGAAAAGAAGATGAAAGAAAACAAAGTAAAAATACAAAAATACATGACTGAAAATATGGAAGAAATAAAAAAAATACAAACCATGCTATTAAAAAATATCTCTAAAGGGGTATGGATATCCAAGGAAATCATGAACATAGAGAGAAGCATGGTGTTGAGGTTCAATCACATATTTGGATTATTTTATTACAATTGGAGAGCAAAAATATTGAATCACAAAACCATAATAATGACTTTTCAATCCAAGATCCACATTATTAGGGCTTCAAGTCAACACCAAGGAACTTCCACATTCAAAGTATTAATATGAGGAAGTTTGATGGAATGATCCTATAACATGGATATTTCAAATGGGTTAATAATTTGTTCTAAACTAGGTGGAAACCTTACAAAAGATAAATATTTCATCCATGTTTTTAGAACATGATCAACATGTATGGTATCAATGATTTTGCAAAAGGAAGAAGGATTCAATTGTATACTGGTTCACCAGTATAGAGGAATTTATATCACATTATGGGGATATTAAAAGAACTATATTCTTTAGTAAATTGGTAAATATTTGACAAAAGGATCCAATTATAAGGCACATTGTTGGACGGATAAGTCGTTCTTGCGGACAAGACAGACCTCCCAAGTGTCCTACGGACAACTAGCAACAAACGGACAAATAAAAACCATTTTCTCTAGATATTGGTTGACATAGAATTAATCATAACAGGGTTTTATAAACCTACTTGTAGTCCAATGTTGATCTTCTTTCCAATGGCTTGAAGAAAGTCGTCGTCAAGGATCTGCAGTCACAAACACAAGAAAAGATCAAAAGCACCTGTATAATAATTCAATTTATGAATCAAACATCCATAAAAATGATTAAGGAATTCAAGAAATGAGGTAATCAATTAAATAGCCCATTGAGAAAACAATATTCATTCGTATTAACTTAAATAAGAAGAGCCTTACAACCGTGTCCACCTTGATGTCATACAGGCCTTCCTCGGGTCTGGAACAGGTGTTTCCTTTACTCTGACAAGCCTTGCACTCTCTCAGCTAAAATCACATGGGTGTGTAATAATTCCCATATAATGATGGCTATGAGAGTATGAGTTTTCACAGCATTTCTCCTCAAAAATAATCCAAGTCTAACTCATCAATTGTCACCCTTGAAGCTGCACTATGGCTTCAATTTATAGGAAAAGACAGGAGGTTATGGTTCCACATAGGAAGGGATAGAATGCTCCTTTGAAGGGATTAGGCTCCATAAACCAAGGGTTAGGCTCCCATAATGGAGGAATGAACATACATGATAGGAGCGAACCTTCGATCGAATTACTGCTTCTAGAAGCTTCCAGATTTGACTACTGGGCTTCCAAATGTTACTTTCCGCCTTTGCTTTACTTTTTACAGGGGTCCACACCCTTAATGAATAAAAAGTGTGTTTGGCTCCGCATGATTTATAGCCAAAAGGTGCGTTACTGCAGGTAATACTAAGAGAAAGTGCAGTACAAGTGTTTTTAAGACTTTTATGAGTTTTTCTCTTAATTTCAAGGCTTGAATTTAGGAACTTTGATTTTGTATACTTATAAGGGAGCACTAAAATGTCATGGTGACAAATTTCAGTGTAACAAATTGCCCCCTAAAGTGAGAAGTCTGAGAGCATTCGAAGAGTGATGTGCTTTATCATTTCAAGGATTAGCCTGTGGACACCCCAGTCGGAACCCTGTAAAAACATTCAATGAAAAACATATATATCATCGCTGAGGTAGGCATTCCCATACTCAGATCAAAACTAAATAAACTTGTTCTGATACATAAATGATTTTAATATTACATCAATAGTGGAGACAAAGCATGGACACAACCATCGGTATTGAATAGTCTACTGCATAATGAATAATAAAACTCCTCGCAGCATGGATGGTGGAAACTAGATCCAGGGTCTTGATTTCTGCTTCCCGAACTAGTACGATTCTATCCATGCGATTAAATGTGTTGAAGTCGAACATGGTAGAAACCACTTGATTACTAGTCAATGATGTGAACTGTTAACAAGTGTGAGAGAAACCACCAATAATGACAATGGCTCTCAAATTACTCAACACAATCCATGAAATGTGAATAAGTGATCTGAAGTCGAAGATTTCACAGAATCATTTGATCGAAGGCCAATGATGCAACCTATCGTCAAAGGCGAGAAACCTGCCATTAAGGCATGCAGATTCCAAGGTACTGACGGATTCTGGATCAACTTCCTAGATGATGAGCTATCGTCGATAGAAAGTGATCCGTCGTAAGAAAGCTTACCACACAAAACCATTGATCAAGTTTTGAAGAAATTTTTGCAAGGATTGACTCAGTGATGGTCAAATGGAGACAAATGTTTGCAGATGAATGGTTTGTTTGACTGTCCTCTTGAACACATAATGACATTTTGGATGGTTTGGTGACAGTTTCCCTAAGCTAATACCCAGAAATCGGTTGAAGAACTTCAATGGGGTTTGATTAACTGGTAGGAAAAGGATTTCCCAACCCAGATAGAAGTGTAACAAAAAGTGTCGTGTTCAAGAGTGGTGTAATTGTTTTACAAATCAAAGTGTAACAAATGAATCTGTTTTCTCTCTTTTCCCCCACCATTTCTGGCAAGTACCTCTTTATTTTTGACAAGCTTGAGGAGGATAACATTTGCTTTTTTATAATCTCATCCTTCGGATGAATCCAACTTAGTTTAAAATCGAACCCTAAGGAGTGGTCCGTTCCTGTTTGAAATTGACAGGTCCTTTACTGTTAAATTTTAATGAGTCCAGTATAGGAGAAACTCAGTGTTTTTCATTTTTAGGGAGTCAGAAGAAAAAACTTAAGAAAACTCCATGGGTGTACTTTTTTGTAATTTTAGTCTCTCAGGCCCGAAAAAGGATAAAATAATGCGAGAGAGAACTCTATTGACTATGATTAGTCAATGTATACCTTTTTCATAAATATTCCATTTCATTCTGGAAAAGGGGTAAACTTATACTGAAGGGACGACCGGTCATTTCCTTTAACGAGTTCGAATAGTCAAGTACTTGGCAATCTTTTCATTTTTAGAGAGTTTGAAAAGGGCTTAAAAGAGGACTCCATGGTTTCTCTTTTTTGTAAATTTTAAAGAGCCAGAAAAAGTGATAAAAGTATACTCTTCGTCAAAAATGATCATTTTGCCTGAAAAATCAGGTATTCTGCACAAAAAAATCCAAAAATTAAACATACATGTTTCAATAAAAATATCTTAAAAAACCATCTTTTTAAAGTGAAACATAAACAAATTTAAATTTCATTTATTCAAAAAAAAATTATAAAAAGGAGTTTTTCAAGTTCATTTTTACCATTTGAGTTTGGAGTGAAAATTTTAGAGCTTTTGGAAAAAAACACTTTGGAGAAGATTCTGGACAAACCAACCGTTGGAATCGAAAACCGTCTGCTCCAGGTAATCCACAACCTCTTTCTCTTGCTTTTCATCTGTTCATTTTCTTAAATTAGGGTCTAAATTTCATTTTTGGGAGGAAAATTGGTTAAAAAATTCACCCTCGGAGGTCCGCAGGTAGGACACTAGGTACCTGTGGACCCTAACATTTTCTCACAAAGGAAAATGTCGGGGCCCCGCACTTTTAACACAGAACCCGTGTGGAGCTACGCACTGTCTCTGAGCGTAAAGTGCGGGGGCGCCATAATGAATTTAAAAACACAATTTCTTCCCAAATTACCCAAAATTTTTGTTTTAAAATGATTCTAATCCTTCATTTTATTCATTGTAGGATATTTACAATGCTCATTTGGTGAGAACGACAATGGATGGAGATGAAGCAGCAATGATCCATCAACCTACTTTGCAAGTTTTAAGAGCATGCGGGCTATTCAAATTCTGGGCTATCAGTGGCATGAGAGCTCAAGTAGATCTTCTCACTTGGTTGGTAAACAAGTGGGACGTTCAGGACTAGTGTTTCATGATTGGAGGTCACCAGCTCGAAATTGAGCTAGAGGACATACATTTTTTGACTATTTTGTCTAAGAGAGGCGAACCACTTTCTCTATTTGGGGCTAGGCCAAGTGACCAGTCTGTTGCCAGCCTGCAATTAGAGTTTTGTAATGATGAAGCCAATCCTAGAGACAAACGGATTGACATCAAAACTATCATCTATCCCGAGTTAAAAGTGATTGCATTTACCGTTGTCAAGTTGTGCGGAAGTGTAGCTTTGCATGTAGCTACTAGATCTCAGATGCGAATTGTAGTAGATTTTTTCCAAGGCACCATATTCAGATGGTGCAAGGTAGTGTTGGCTAATGTGAAAGGCAAACTTACCAGAGAAAAGAATGGGAAGTTAAAAAACTTCGGATATGGATCTATCGTAGTTACCTTTACTCTAGAGAGGATTCCTATGTTAGCCCCGCAACATATTCCTGTTGATGCTGGTAGACCTCGAGAGCCTCAGATGGTTCGATGGGTTGCTTTGATGGCCCATCACAGCGAGGGTGGGGAGATTGTTCGATTTCCCTCGACTTATTTTCGTTGGTTAGAACACCAAATTTTTGTGATAGAGGATTTTCCTTATGCGGGCATGGATTTTTGTGGTGACCAAGATATGCTACTTCCTCCAGGAGCTCAATGGGATGAGTCAAGTAAAAAATCTCTTTGACATGTTCTAATTTCTAATTTTTATTTTGTTTTTAAATCATCCAAAACCGATAACAAAAATTTCAAATGCAGATGTGGGTCCACGTCGGCCAACCACTCTCCGCCCCTTTGATGGAGGTAAAGGGATGCACCACCACCACCACCACCACAGGATCAGATAGCAGAGATCCTGACTGATTTAGAACACCATTTGGAGCAGCTAACTATGGATATTCCTGAGACTACCATAGATGACATCCCACTCTGTTTATAGAGATACGTCATTGGTGTACCTGGACCATTCAGGAGATTTTTGACTAGGGTGGCAAGAGCAGTAGTGTATTATCATGATCATCACCACAGATAATGGATGATTGACTATATAGACTCATTTTTGTATCACTTTTTTCCGATCATAAGGCGTTTTGAACCTATGATCGAAGACGATGTACTATTTTTTGAACAATACATCTATACTATGATATACTATTATCTCCAGATAATTGTTCAATCATGTTATCGAATGTTGATTTATTACTTTATTATTGCAAATGTATGTTTATAACACTAGAAGCTATTGCATTTTCTAATGTGTTTAAATTTCATGGAATGTGTTGATACTCAATATAATCGAACTCTCGTTCCAAGAGACGAACTCTTAAAAATAATCTTAATAATACTGGGTTTCTAATGGCATATACTCAGTTTAACTATAATACAATGAGTTCAGAATCTAACCTAACGATCAAATTCTGAATTCCAAATGAAATGGATTCCGACAATAATTTAATAATTGCACTGTATTCAGAAATATTGTTCGTTGTTTGACCGAGGCTTACCCCATGCATAGATACTAACTCGTCAGTGGGTGAATAAATAACCCAAGCTACGGAAGAGATGTTCCATGTGCTACAACAAGCACCATCAGCAAAACCAATATATGTTTGAAAGGACGTCGACATCTGCGATATCAAGAGTAATCTAGATAAGCAAGAATAGTAGTAAAAGCACACATAAGCTAGGCACACATTTCTAATCTATAGCACACCAGCTAGAAAGTAACTAATATACAGAGAAGATCTCCACACAAAAATTAAGCGTAATATCTCTTCAGATAAAGTCCATTTCTGGGTATACCTAAATAGACCCCGTCAAAATCAATCAATTGATAGGCCCCTTTTGCAAGCTATCACTTGAATTTATAAGGACCATGCCACATGGGTTCAAATTTCCCAGCCCCTAGTTTATCGTTGGCTTGATCATAAATCAAAATTAGGTATTCTTCTGAAAAATTATGAGGGGTAACACTTTTATCATACTGAGCTTTCATTCTTTTCGCATGAGTCTCGGTAGCTAATGCAGTAGTGCGCCGATTCTCATCTAATTGAGCCAAGTATAAAAAATGTTTCTCCTCTTCAGAAGTGGCTGGTAGTAACTCTATGGCTAGTTGGAGTGACGGTATCTCACATTCAATGGGTAATACCACTTCTAAATCATAAACTAGTTGAAAAGGGGTAAAGCCTGTCAATGTTTTTGCTGAGGTTCGATATGCCCAAAGTGCTGAAAAGAGTATGGTATGACAGTTCGACTTATGAATTCCAATGATTCGTTTGATCATGGTGACTAAAACCTTATTAATTTCTTCAACTAAACCATAAGCTTGCTGATAATATGGTGTAGAAATGTCATGGTGCAGGCCAAGTTGGTCCGTTAACTCGGTCATCATGATATTCCGAAAATGGCTCTCGTGATCAGTAATTATCTCTTGGGGTACACCGAAACGAGAAATCACATGATTGAACATGAAATTAGCTGCAGTTTTTCCATCTGCTGCAAATTTAGGCATCGCCTCGGCCCATTTGGTAAAATAATCTACTGCTAGAATAATATACCCATGCCCCCCAGCCAAGTGAGGGTTACATGTAATGAATTCAATGCCCCATTTTGAAAAAGGACCGACAAAAATTATAGGGTGAAGAAGAGCAGGTGGTGCACGCATTTTTTGATCAAATATTTGACAATTATGACATTTTCGGACCGCGTAAATACAATCTTTAAATAAGGACGGCCAGAAATAACTTGCGCGCAATATCTTTTGGGCTGTGGCGTACCCAGACATATGACCGCCACATGCTCCAGAGTAACAGTCATTTAAAACCTTTTCGGCTTCTTCATGGGTTAGATAACGTCGAAAAACTGAGTCTGCACCACGACGGTATAGTGTGTCGCCAAAAATATGATATTGTTGAGACTGAAAACGGATTTTTAGTTGTTGCGACTATGAAATCTCATGCTGAAAAGATTGGGTTTGAAGATAAACAATAATATATCCATACCAAGGATTAATGGTACTAATAAGAAACAAGGATTCATCCGCGATCGGTTGTTTTGCCACAGTTACTGTATCAGTACGTGGGAAATCACACATAAGTTCAGCAAATATCAATGATTTCTTGGATTTGGATTTTTCAAATTCCAAATCAAACTCCTGCAGGATGACAATCCATTTAGAGTATTTGCCCCCTAGCAATTTTTTGGTCAATATATACATCATAGGTTTACAAACAGATATCACCGTTGTTTTGTGTAACAGTATGTAATGACGGAAACGTTGGACAGCCTGAACAACTGCCAAGACCAATTTCTCCACATGTGAATATTTGATCTTAGTCAGATGCAAATTTCAACTAAGATAGTAAATCACATGTTCACCATGGAATTCGTCTTCCTGAACTAAAACCATCCCTATCGTGGAATCGGAAGTGGCGAGGTACAAAAAGTAATCTTGGTTGTAGTTGGGAGGATGCAGTAATGGTGCATGGGTCAATGCGTGTATTAAAGCATCAAAATATCTATCAGCGACCTCGTCCCAAAAGAAAGGAATATTCTATTTCAACAACCTAGTGAAACCTTTCGTTAACTCGGCGTAGTTAGGAATGAAACGACGTAAAAAAAAAAATTTCCCTTGCAAACTTTAGAGTTGGCGAAGAGTAGAAGGAGGAGGTAAATTGATGATTGCCTCAACCTTCGACGGATCGACATGAATGCTTGCCTTTGAGACAATAAATCCCAATAATCATCCGGATTGTACGCAGAAAACACATTTGTGAGGATTTAGATGAATCTTGTAATGCCTACATCGTATAAAAATGGCTCGTAAATGAGTAATATGAGCTGCTTTTCATGAAGAATGAGCAGGCAAATCATCAAGGTAGGTCTGCACAATGTGTTTAATGTCGTGAAATGCATAAGACATGGCCCTTTGAAAAGTGGCGTCAGCATTCTTAAGGCCAAAAGGTAATTTGCGATAAGCAAAAGTTCCCCATGGACAAATGAAGGTTGTTTTAGGTTGATCTGCAGGGAGTATGTTGATTTGATTGTAGCCGGAAAATACATCCATGAACGAGAACATTTCACTTCCAGCACAATCGTCAATTATTTGATCAATATAAGGGGTTGGATAATTTTCTTTTGGACAAGCTCAATTTATATCCCTACAATCAATACATACTCATATGGTTCCTTGTTTTTTATTGACCAAAACAATATTAGATACCCATTCCGTTAACGGGATCGGATAAATGAAACCTACACGAAGTAATTTTTCAACTTCAGTTTTAATAACGGTAGCTTTTCTCGGATGTATCTGACGTAATATTTGTCTAACGGGTTTAGCATCCAGGTATGTCTTAATTTCATGAACAACAATCGACAGATCGATTCTTGGCATTTATTCATATGACCAGGAGAAAATGTTGCGGAATTACTGAAATAGGGCTTTATATGCTTGATTTTCATCAGTCGTACAAGAAGAACCTATATGAATGTTTTCAACAATTCCAGGTTTTACTGAAATGTCAAGAGGAACCATTGTAGAAATATTTTCTAAATTCAATTCAGAATTGATATGTGAGAAAGGATTCTGAGGTTCTTTGACGTAATCAGTGGTAAAAATGGAGGAAAAATCATTCTCAAAATGATCGAGATCAGGTAAAAACGAAGACCTATGATGAAGATCTTCCCAGGGTAACTCATCTACTGTAGAAATTTGTTGAATAATGATTAATTATCCACCGAGACTATCCTGATCACACACAATTCGAATTTATATGCAACACATAATCTCTTCCACTCAACCAACTCAGATCATCACACATGCGGAAATAAAATCAAGCGATAACACATCAAATCATCATACACATTAACACAGTATGTATGAGGAAAGCTTATAGCTGAAAACCCCGTAGCTATTGTGTATATTATAATGGAGAAATCAAGTAACAAACTTAGTACAATACTCCTCACAAGTACTCAGTACTTTCTCATAAAGTTACCCACAATCTAGCTCAATTTTGAATAGGTTACTGGTTCAAAAATCACCGCCAATTGCCTTGCCTCTATTGCATGTTTCAATGCTATGGGATGGCCTCTTTATATAGATAAACCACCAGCCTGAACTGCGCAATCCTCATGGGCTTACTCCACCTATCTGTGTGTTGCAAATATCAACAGTATAGTCACAACTGATAGCTAACTCCACCCTTTCATCTACCTCTTTCACTGGTCTCCACTGAACTGATCATACACTGTAGTGAACTGATGTGTTTTTGAGTTGAATAATGAGTTACTAATTAATGAATTAAATAATATTTAATTCACTCCACTCATAACTAATTGATTAGCTAGTTAAACTAATCTCAATCAGTTCAACTAAAATAAACAGAACACAACTCCACTATCTGTCTCATTAACTCCTCCAAACTTCTGCCACTGAAGTCCAACTGAAGTCAATCATGCATGATGCCATCAAACCCTTGGGAACCACGTGATTCCTCTGTCAGATGCATGAGCCACTTCTGTAGCTCGAACTGAAGTGCTCCAAGAGAGTAAACTGCTGTTTATAGTCTAAATATTATTATGGGTAAATAATATTTGACTTCCCTGTTTTAAGGAGAGGCAGTCTAAAAATAGACTTCGACCTCTTTGACCTCAAAAATAGAGTCTCATCTATTTTTACCAACATGACACATACTTCAATATCTCAAACTGGAATCCCCGAACCATGCTCCATATGTCTAATAATAGACATAGTCTAAAAATAGATTTTGCGCCAGAATTTGCCTGCGGGCCCACTTAGTGAAGGCGACTTCATTTCACTAAGCTCCATCATCTTGCTGCATTTTCAACACTCCCTCTCAGCAAGATATGGATTATCCGCAACCCCTATCCTACCTCTGTGGAATTCGAACTTGCTCCTGGTGAGTGCCTTCGTCAGGATGTCGGCATCTTGATCCTCCGTGGGAACATATGAAAGCATCATGATTCTCCGCTGAACACAATCTCTGATATGATGGTACCTGATGTCGATGTGTTTGGAACTATCATGAAATACTGGATTAGCCGAGAGTTTAATGCAACTCTGGTTATCACAGTAAATCACTGTAGGCTCCAAATGCAACCTGAACAAACCTGCGAGGATCTTCCTCATCCAAATAGCCTCGCATGCAGCCAAGCTAGCTGCCATGTACTCGGCCTCTGCTGAACTAAGTGCCACGGATCTCTGCTTCCTGCTGTACCAGGAAACTGATGTCGACCCAATGCTGAAAACTCCTCCAGAAGTGCTCTTCCGGTCCGTTGGACTCCCTGCCCAATCTGCATCAGTGAAGCCAGAAAGCTTCGCTCCATCCTCCTGTCTGTACCATAGACCATATCCCGATGTGCCTCTAACATAGCGCAATACATGCTTGCCTGCCTTCCAAAAGAGCTTGGTAGGCTTAACCATAGTTTGCGAAAGCTGGTTAACTGCATAGCATATATCGGGTCGTGTGTTGACCAGATACATAAGCGACCCCACCAACTGTCGATAGACAGTGGCATCCACTACCTCCGCTGAAGTAGCATCCTCCTTCCTCCAACCACCAGAAAGAGGAGTGTCAACAGGCTTGCAGCCTTGCATGTTGAACCTCTCCAGAATCTCCCGGGCATACTTGCCCTGAGAAACAAACAGTCCTCCGCTGCGCTGCCAAATCTCCAATCCCAGGAAATAATGAAGGATGCCCAAGTCCTTCATCTAAAACTCTCGTGCAAGATCCTCCTTGCATGAAAGTATCAACTGCTCATCGCCAGTCAAAATCAGATCATCTACATACAGTACGATGATCAACAGCTTCCCCTCCACCACAATCTGGTACAGGTTAGGATTCGCCTCACTCTTGGAGAATCCAAGCCCGGTGAAGTAGCTGTCTATCCGAGTATACCAAGCACGAGGTGCTTGCTTCAGCCCGTACAGTGCTCTCTTGAGTCGGCACACATGCGACTCACTGCTGAAGATCTCGAAACCTTCAGGCTGCTCTATGTACACCTCCTCCTCAATAACTCCATTGAGGAACGCAGTATTCACATCCATCTGATGAATGTGCCACCCCATCTGCGCTGAGAGAGCAAGGATCGTCCGTATGGAAGAGTACCTTGCGACAGGTGCAAAGGTCTCCTCATAGTCAATCCCCTCGATCTGTGAGAAGCCACGGGCGACAAATCTCGCCTTGTACTTCTCCACACTCCCGTCAGCCGCTTGCTTCACCTTGTAGATCCATCACGAACCCACCACTGATTTCCCCACCGGTCTTGGGACAATCTCCCATGCACTGTTCCTGACGATCGAATCATATTCTTCGATCATGGCATCTACCCATGCGGGTTCCTCCACAGCTTCCTCAAAAAAGGATGGCTCCGTCACAACACATTGACTCGCAAGAGCCATGTATCCAGTGTACCGATCCGGTGACTGTCTCTGTCTGCGCTGTGCTGTAGGTGGTCCTACAACCTTCTCTGCATCTCGAGCCAGTCGCTCAGCTTCTGTAGTGCGCATGCGCCCTCCGATGGTTGGCGCTGCATGGGTGGTTTCTTCCACCTCCTGAACTTCCTCTTGTGGCTGATCCACATCCGGAAGCTCCTCCTTAGGAACTAACAGCTCCTCATCTGCATGCAAGTGTAGCTCCCTCTCAAGCGAACACCGCATGGCTTTCTCCTCCTGAAATTTTATATCCCGTCGCACAACAGTCTTTCGACTGTCTAAAAAATACACCCGATAGTTGTGAGGTGTATCAGTGTACCCCACAAATATTCCAACCTCAGCAGTTGGATCCAGCTTCCTTCTCGCATCCTTCGTCACATGCATGTAGACAGAAGAACCAAAGATCCGCAAATGGGAAATATCAGGCCTCTTGCCAGAATAAGCCTCCTCTGGTGTACTCATGCCAAGAACCTTGTGAGGACAACGGTTCTGCACATACACCGTTGTATTGCATGCCTCAGCCCACAAGTGAAGGGGTAGGCCCTGATCATGCAACATCGCCCGTGCAGCACCCACGATCGTTCTGTTCTTCCGCTCAGCCACCCCGTTCTGCTGTGGGTTATGGGGTGCGATGAGCTCCCTCCGAATCCCTTCTGCGCTGCAGAACTCCTTGAATTCAGCCGAGATGAATTCACCACCGTTATCACTCCTTAGAGCAATCACCTTCTTCCCCAACTCCTTCTCGACCAGTGCTTTAAACTCACAGAACTTCGTGAATGTATCGCTCTTCTTCTTGCATGAAGAAGATCCAATACTTTCGAGAGAAATCATCAAAAAAGATCACATAATACTTGTGCTTTGCTGTCGAAGCAACTGAGAAAGGACCACACACGTCTGTGTGAACTCTCTCAAGGATCGTCGTGGCGCGACTATCCTTCTCATGAAAGGTGGCTTTCACATACTTCCCTAAAGTACACCCCTTGCACTGATCTGACCGCGCAAGAGTGCCCTTAGGAAGCCCAGTAGAAATCTGCTGCAGAATCTTCAAAGCTCCATGGTGAAGGTGGCCCAATCTCCTGTGCCACAGTTCGCCCTCATCATCCCGGCTCACCACTTCTCCCGCCTTGCATGCCATTGCTGCGCAGCCATCTACCTGCAACTGATAAAGGTTCTTGGTTCGAAACCCTATCTTCCGGGTCTCTCCAGTAGTCTTACTGCGCAGGAAGGCTTTTCCTTCGCTGAAGACCACATCATACCCCTTATCCTCCAACATCACTACTGAAATCAAGTTCTTCTTCAATCCAGGTACATGCATGACATCCTTCAATACAAAGGGCTTACCAGACTCCCTCTGAAAGGATATGGTACCGATACCAGTCGCACTGTATCTACCATCATCGCCCATCTCGATGTGCACACCCAAATCTTTGTCCTCCAGATTTGAGAACAACTCCCGATCTCCCGTCATATGAAATGACGCACCGCTGTCCAAGAACCACACCGATCCCATCACACTTGAAACCAAGCATGCAATCAGTGAAACTTTGACAACCACCCCCACACTTCCCAGCTCATCTCTGCACTGAGTGAACTTCGTGAGGTATTTGGCGATGCTGTCGCCCTTCTCCATCTTGATGTTCCTGAGCTTATCTTTGAGTGCCAGCTTCCTTTGGTCACTCTTACTCTGGAATAGATCCGTCAAAGCTTTCCACATTAGAAATGGAGAAGCCTTTCCATGCGGGCTGGATACAATATGATCCTTGACGCCCTCCAACAGGATCCTTCGACATTTCGCCATCTTCTTTTGCCATACTTCGACTTCAGCAGGATCAGTGGGCTTTTGGACATCCGTATCTACGAACTCCTTGAGACCATTATCTTCTAATACTGCTTCCATGTGATCCTTCCATGCAACATAATTCGAACTGCCTTCAAGAGCATATTCGAGTCGCAAACCGTTGAAAGACATTTTCAACACTAGCACCAAGAAAACAAAACTGCTGCAAAACTTCGAATTCCACCTCAAAGCTCAACCGCTCTAGATCGTGAGAAAAAAATATTTCTAGCACAGAGATCGACTGCAAGGGGCGTTTACCAGACCTTTCACTTTCCGAAGAAAGATGAATCCGGAGGCTACCTGGCCCGCATGCAGACTCTGTCTACCGAAATAAGTTTGTAATCACTTTGATGATCAATCTCTGCTTCAATAGCTCCGATACCATGTAGAAATTTGCTGAATAATGATTAATTATTCACCGAGACTATCCTGATCACATACAATTCGAATTTATATGCAACACATAATATCTTCCACTCAGATCATCAAACATGCAGAAATAAAATCAAGCGATAACACATCAAATCATCATACACATTAACACAGTATGTATGGGGAAAGCTTATAGCTGAAAACCCCGCAGCTATTGTGTATATTATAATGGATAAATCAAGTAACAAACTCGGTACAATACTCCTCACAAGTACTCAGTAACCTAAGAGGTTACCCACAATCTAGCTGAGTTTTGAATAGGTTACGGGCAAAACTCACAGCCAAGCTAACACTTATTTTCTCTACTGCGTATTTTCAATGTACATGGGATGTCACTCTTTATCAGATAAACCACCAACTTTGGCTTGTAATCCTCATGAGCACTCCCCACCTATCTTTGTGCTGCAAATAACAACAAGTATAGTCACAATGATAGCTAACTCCACCCTTTCATCTACCTCTTTCACTGGTCTCCACTGAACTGATCATGCACTGTAGTGAACTGATGTGTTCTTGAGTTGAATAATGAGTTACTAATTAATGAATTAAATAATATTTAATTCACTCCACTCATAACTAATTGATTAGCTAGTTAAAATAATCTCAATCAGTTCAACTAAAATAAACAGAACACAACTCCACTAGCTGTCTCATTAACTCCACCAAACTTCTGCCACTGAAGTCCTAACTGAAGTCAACCATGCATGATGCCATCGAACCCTTGGGAATAGCGTAATTCCTCTGTCAGATGCATGAGCCACTTCTGTAGCTCGAACTGAAGTGCTCCAAGAGAGTAAACTGCTGTTTAGAGTCCAAATATTATTAAGGGTAAATATTTGGCTTACTGTTAAGGAGAAGCTGATGCAAAAATAGACTTATTTATTTGACCTCAAAAATAGAGTCTTAATATTTTACACCTTCTTAATATTTTACACCAAAATGACACATGCTTCAATAATCTCTTGACTGGAATCCCGAACCATGCTCCATTGTAATACAAAAATAGACATAGTCTACAAAAATAGAATTTGCGCGGAGACACACTGCAGGCCCTTGATGAAGGTGACTTCATTTCACTAAGCTCCATCATCTTGCTGCATTTTCAACATCTACTGACAATAATTCACAAATATGTTCATCAGTATTGAATACTTGTTGAGCAGGATCCAGAATTGGTGTTGAAGCTAAACTCGATATTGAAAATGACTACTATTGATCAAATTCACTAGATCAGACTCAGTTGAAGGAGTATCAGAAAATGACTGTACATTTTGATATGCTAACTCAAAAGGAATCAAGGGCATCAGGCCATTGAAAGAATCCAATTCTGGTTCTGAAGGTACTATCCAAGGATCATCAAAGGAAATAGTACTTGATGCAATCATATTTATATTAGCAATAGGAAGTTGTACGTTGGGAGCAAGTAGGGAAGAAGTTCCTAGTAAAGCTGAATCTTTAAGCAAACCTACTCTGACATCCTTATAAGGGATAGTCAATTTTCCGATATGTTGGATGTTATCAGTAGAGGCTGGGTCGGATGAATAATATGAGAGCTGATATATTTTGACGATCTTTCCCTTATGAGGAAACATGATGAGACGAAAGATCGATGATACAACATCAGTCATGGCGTAAGACCAACTACAACCCAAGAGAAGGTTGTAATCCAGAGGGGCATCAACCACTTCCACATCTAGATTAACCATTTTGCCTTCAACCTCTATTGGTAGATTTTGTAAGATACCATACGGCTGAAAACCTCTTCCGTCAAAAGCTTTGAGAATAGTTGGTGATTGGTTAATGGTTGGAGAACCAAGTTATTTCCAACATTTTAACGACATGATACACGTAGAAGCCCCTTCATCAACGACAGTACGAAAGATACGTTTTTTTTTTACTATTACCGGAATATGAAAAGCCATTTGATGGGGTAGGCGGGGTGTAAAATTCTCTAAATCGAAGATCATGAGGTTCAAATCCTGGAGATCTACGGCTCCTAAGGCTGACAAAAGTAATTTTCTTTGGGCTGGGCATGATTGCAATACTTCCAAAGTTGACATTTCTAAAGGGGAAATTGCCAAATCTTCAACAATATTGTAATTCTGAGCAGCTCTCGCATGTGGATTGAAAGTTGATTTACGAAGTACACCTTTAGCAGGTGGTTTGATTACTAAGTCAGAATTTTGTTTCCCGATCTGTAATGGATCAGAAACTGATGGAGATGTAGTTGATGCAGAATTGGATGTTTCTGCTTCTTTACCAGTATTTTTACTACCATAATCTTGCGATCGCGTCACAACCATCAAGATATTATCAAGCGTATTGGAGGAAGATCCAACCATGTTACTATCTTGAGCAGGAAAGGGATCCTTCAAGGCAGTAGGTATAGGAGAACCCTTAATGAATTTTGATACCTCGGCTCTATGTGGGCACTCTTTTGTAAAGTTATCCTCATCACAGATGAGACAAGGATATCGAGGTTTGTGTTTTTCGTCAGTTGGTTCAGTTGTATCGTTTTTATCTTTTGAAGATTTTTTCCTTTTATTCTTACCTTTCTTCTTACCACCAGTTTTAGATTTGGTTGTAGATGAATCTACAACATGAATATCAGCGGAAGCTTCTAAAGAATAATATCCTTTGGGTGAATCGGGTAAAGTGATAATAGGAGAAGTGGTCTTGGAAGACTTCTTCTTACTTTTACCAGTGCTAATAGAACCAATTACACCATCAGCGACATGAGAGCCAGAAGGAGTTGTAGTTAATTGACCGGGTCTTGGTAAATCAGGGATTTTATCATACAGAGTACCTGACTGAGTATATACAAGGTCAAGGTACTGAGACTGAGCAATGACTTTCTCTTCTGTAACAACTCCTCCTTTGGCCACATCTTTAGTAATTTTGGGAAATAACGATTTAATAAACCATTCAGCCAAAATTTGATCCGGAATAAAGACTTTCACTAAACGCCTTCTACGTTTCCATTCATGAATATGATCAAATATGTACGTAGATGCAGACTTTTTTAATGAAGTCAGCAATTCTGTGTCGTTGTTGTATCTGACAGGAAACTGAAAATGGGTTAAGAAAGCAGTAGCTAGCACATTAAAATTATTAAAAGAACCGCGTGGTAACTCCATGTACCATTTGGTAGCTAGACCAATGAGAGTTCTCTAAAAAAGACGCAATTGAATCGAATCATCGACTAGTGAATTGGATGCGCACCAGAGGTGATAAGTCATAATGTGATTAGATGGGTCCTCTCCTGACTTACTTTCAAATTTTGAAATATCACTAGGCAACTTGTTAGGCATTGGTGGCCACTATGGAAGATAAAAAATGGGATCGTTCGTAAGGAGCGATAGATCCGGTAAATCTAAAGCTGCTATGAATGGTAATCTATGGCTAGGGTCTTGATAACCTTGTGTGATCAAACCAGTGCAAGGAGGATGATATCCAGGATACCCCGGATTTGGATGTGCATTTGGAATTTTGAAGCCTCCTGGGTAGCCAGGATTAACCGGACCATACTAGGGTTGTTGAGGTACTTGATAAGTATACCCAGGGTATGGTTCATACTGATATACTGGATTTTGTGTAGCCTGTCCAAATTGATATTGTACCTGGTACGGATGTTAAGTAAACTGTGGTTGACTAGAGACAATTGTACTAGTACCAGGAAGCTCACTTAGAAACATTAGATTCCAGTACCATGAGGCTTGTTACAGCATCAACAAGATCCTCGCTTCCGAACCTTTGATCGAAATATTTTGTTTGGCGTTCGACATCAAATCATCTATTCACGCCTTACGAAATGTACTGCAGTACCTTGAGGGCCATTTCCATTCATGGTGGTTCTCTCACATTTGTTAACAGCTCACATCATTGGCTGGTAATCAAACGATGTCTTTCCATGTTCGACGGCAAATCATATATTCGCATGGCTAGACTTGTACCCGAATGATTGAGTGAATGAGATAAGAATACCCTGGATCTAGTTTCAGCTATCTGAGCTGTGATTTCAGGATTTTTGTACACATCATCTGTACAGTGACCTTAAATACAGTTTTTCATCCGAACATGGGCCTATATCTGTAGGCATGTCTGCATTGGGCAACATTCCAGTGTCGATGACTTTCTGAATTATGTACATGTTATTAGATTGTTTATGTGTTGAATATGGGAATGCCTACCCTCAGAAATTATGATCAAAGAGGATATATCATGATGTAATTTATTGTAATATTGATGCAGGTGACCACTCTGCTTCATCTCCAGCCCATCATAGTGTAAATCATCTCAATAAAATGTTTTTTATTTTGACCTCATGCTTTAGGGGGAAATTGTTATAGGTCAATTTGGGCATCATTCCCAATGACCTGTTTAACTGGGAATCATCTCTAGGAACAATGACTAAGGGTCTATCATTCCCTATCATTTCAATTTGCTACATGCCCTAAGGCAAGAACAAGACAAATCAAGCATGACTTTCATCAAGCAAAGGTTTCCAAGGTTTGAAGTTTATTATATAACATGTGGGAGCTCACCAACACTGCCTCTAAGGGGACTAAGTGATTTGCATATGCAGGTATCCCCATGCAAGGCTTCTCTGCAAAGCACTTCCCGACATCTATGGGTGTGTTGGTCACATTGGGAGCGAAATTCTCATTGTTCTAAAATCTCCACTTGGCCAGTTCCTTCTAGAACAGTTCACATGTGTCAAGCTTCGAATCCAAGTGTCCATTTGACATATAAATGACTGGGAACATGTCTTGCCTATTATTGGAAAGTAATTGATTGCAAAACAACCTTCAATTCATCTATAAATTGAGCACAGATCCGAGTATTTAATAAGGAAGAATTTGAGTAGAGAAATGCTAGACAATTTTCAATTGAGAGCTATATTTATGTAACAGCTACTGGAGAGATTTATACTGTGATGGGGCTGAGGATTGTTGCTCGAAGGGTCACTTCAAATCAGTCATTTGGTTGTAACCTCTCCTTATATCATCAATAAATAATACAGCTTACTTTTCCCTATATGCATCTGTATTGGACTTTATTTTCCATATTGCAAGATCTTAGTTGATGTATATTGTTTATGCTTTACTGATTTAGAAAAATAACTTGAATATACATTTGTATTATTGCTATCTTTTGTTGTTTTAGTGTTCTTTCTTGCAGGAAGCATTTTTCCCACAAACCGCTTGAATTTGAAGCTACAACGAAAGCAACAGAAGGAGCCATTTAGAAGCACTTGGATTACAAGTAAGCCTCTAATCCTTTCTGCCTGTCTGCTCTGAGTTAGGAAAGGTAGTCATATAGTCTTTAATCTATTGTTCTATACTGTCATCTATCTAGGGAAGCGTGTTTTATCCGTAATTCACAATTCTGGCCAAATAAAAATCAAAGAGACTTAATAATTTTCATATAAAAAAAAAAAAAAAACTATTAACACTTTCATAAGGAAATAAACAAACCAAAACTAAAAATTTAAATATGGTCCCCATTTATTTTAGAAATAAATGGGGGGTTGTTGTACACATGCCAACACCAGAGAAGAATAAGCAATTGATCAATCTCAAGTGCTTTGTTTGCCACAAGAATTGACATTATGCATTACAATGTTTGGAGAAGAAGGAAGACAAGGGGAAGTCACAATTGACAACAACATCAATAAGGGTTCAACTTGAGTTTGTGGTGAATTTTGAGAATGACTCCTCCTTGGTCTCATGTCTATTAACCAACACCATCAATAGGATTTCTTAGTACTTAGATAATGTTCCTTCACAACATATGAAAAAAGCACAAGATTTGTTTAGCATTATGATGGAGAGAGACTCATGGGTTCATGTGGAGCTTGGTGATGATGCCAAGCATGTAATGAAGGGGTGGGTTGGGGGGGGGGGGGGGGGTGGTTGGTGGCAGGCACCATTAATTTATAGGTTTAGTTAGGAGGAACATTGGAAGTAAAGGATGAGATGTTTGCACCAATACTGGAGAAACAAGTACTCTCAATCTCAATGATGGAGGAAAGATGATACAAGCTCTTTTCAAGAATTGGAAAGTGCTCATTTTCCTAGAATATATTAACCCAAACACAATAGTGGAATTCAAGGATAGAGAGGGAAACTAATATAGGTTGAATGGACAAATTGCTCATACTTTGGCACATGAAAGTGACAACTTGTGCGATTTTTGGCATAGGAGGATTGGAAACTTGTACTATAGGTCATTTCAAATCCTAAAGGATATTGTCTCTAGTCTCCCAGATTTTAGTATTGGGAAATAGGGCATGTGAAAAGGGTGTGCACTAGGAAAGAATTCCAAGGATGTTTTTCTAAGAAGTGGGAGTAGGTCCAAGGGTATATTGTATCTCATTCATTCATATGTGTGTGGAACAATGTCAATCATATCAGTTTAAGAAGAAATATATTATATCACATTAATTGATGACTATTCAAGGAAAACATGGATCTACTTCATGAAGACCAAGGATGAGGCCTTCAATTGGTTCTAGGAGTTCAAGGCCAAAGTGGAGAACTAGAAAGGTAAGAAAATCAAGGTACAAAGGTTGGATAATTGTTGGATAAGGTAGCAAGGTTGGATAGGCACATTGGAATTGTGGGAACTGTTTATATGTGTAATTAGATTCAACATCCAAAGAGTATCTGCAAGAGAAATTTCGTAATTAATTAAGGTTTAATATGAACGTAAAAGGAAATTTGATTAATAAAATAAAAGAAGGGAAAATAAAGTAGTTAAAAGAATAAGAAAAAAAATGAAAATATGAGTGAAAAATGAGGAATGGGAAATGAAATTTTGGTCTCTTAGATTTCCAATTACCTTCCAACTCTCCTGTATTTTATTCTAACCTAATTCTTAATGGTATTTTTTGGTAGCCAAGAAGTGAGGAGGTGATACATCCATGAGTTTGTTTTACTAGGATATTTTTGAAATGAAACTAAGCAACAACACAATGGTTGTTTTATTGTTTAAATTTCTATGGTAAAATTTGTGTGTTGATTATGTGATTGATTTTAAGCATAGTGAAAATACTCACATTGTGTTTAATCGATGCTCTTATTCATGCTTAGTGTGTTGTTTTGGGTGTGTTAATGGTTCTAGGTGTAAATTCCGAGTGGTAACTCTATTATTCCACAAATTTGTGGAGGAATATAAGGACATTTTCTCCTCACCCACAGAGGTTCCTCTACACTGTCAGGTCAAGCACTCCATTGATCTGACCCCAGTCGCGTCGTTGCATGATGTTCCCATACCTCATGCAACTGCACACGTAGAATCCACACGTGTACTTTTTGACGTTCGCCAACAGGTCCACGCCATCTTGGAGAAATCCAATGCCAAGTACAAGTAGCATCAGGATCAACATCGAGTGCCACACAAGTTCGAGGTGGGTGTCACATTTTGGTTAAATTTGCATAAGGAGCGCCTCTCTGGACCCTATCACAAGCTACGCCCACTTCAAAGCAAGCCAACTCCTTCACTAGGGAAAGTGGTTTACCAGGGACCAAGTTCAACATAAATTTCTCTACCTCATGGAGGCACTGCATGCAATGGGGACCATTTCTTTCTAAAGGGGGAGAAATAATCGAGGTGGATATTGGTGGCCACCTACCTATTCCACTAGTCAGTTTCAGTAGTTTTCTTATTTAATATTTTTAGTAGTTTGTTTTGGGTCCTGAACTTCCAAAGTTGTTCTAAGGCACTCAGCACCGTAGTACTTGTAGAGATCTTTCCAACAAGGTATCATATGCGCCAAACAGAGATAATATGGCCATGTTATGACCCCGGGAAGTTGGCTGCCCAACTAACCCCAACGAGGCCCATAAAATCTTGGTGTTACATCTCCTTGGGTTAGGGTTTTGGTTGTTTAGGTTTGTCTCTTATTGTTCAATAATAAAATTTCCCTACAACCTCATTGTAACACAGTTCAGAGGCTTGTAGCCCACACATCTCTTCTCATAGATAAGCTACCATCACCCTAGCTAGTTTATGTCCATCTTGTCTTAATATTAAGTAAACTTCTTGTGCATGGCACAGTATCCACAGATCATA
Organism: Pinus albicaulis; assembly: GCA_034641835.2. Taxonomy (NCBI): domain Eukaryota; kingdom Viridiplantae; phylum Streptophyta; class Pinopsida; order Pinales; family Pinaceae; genus Pinus; species Pinus albicaulis. The sequence goes on along the minus strand of CM076578.1, from coordinate 1,061,753,588 downwards.
TTAGAGAGTGAAAAGTATCTCATTTGAAATTATTTTTTATTATCACAAATGGGTTTTTTACTGAATTTGATTTCTTTTCCTGGTTTGAGAGATATGAGAAATTGAAGTTACACTTGTCTCGAACACTGCGCCGCCACGTGTCCTCTGATTTTGTGAAATAATTTTCTCACCCCACAGGTCATGAAATTTCAAGTGTCTTATATCACTGGAAATATCTATTCAATACCTCAAATGGGACTTTGACGGAATTTGATTTCGTCACCTATAGTAGAAGTTATCAACAAAGTTGTAGCAAGAGGTCCATTTCAACCAAGATCTATATCATTCCCACTAAACATCTTACTCACATATTTTTTTACTTTTAATTAATTTACATGAAATTATATTAGGTCATATGGACAACTAATTAAAGATGCATAACTTATTCTTTTTTCTTTTTCTTTTATTATAGACAACATTGTTTTCTATTTAGAGAATATTTTATTTTTATTTCAAGAGGGACACATGTCAACTCCTAGTTGATCACATGCATACTTACACATCACCTTCACAATGGGTTATAGAATGAGCCTCTCAGCTCAATCAAGACCAAATAAAGCATCTAATTTTACCTACTTGGAAATAGAAAAAATCTAGACATAGACATCAAAATTACAGGGTCAATGGGTTAAACAATGAATGAAATGGGTTAATCATGGATCTACTTCATGAATACCAAGGATAAGGCCTTTAATTGGTTCTAGGAGTTCAAGGCGCAAATGGAGAACTATATAGGTAAGAATATCAAGGTAGCAAGGTCGGATAATGGGGGTGATTACACCTCCCATGATTTCAATGATTTAAGCAAATTCGTAGGGATCAAGAGGGAGATGATAGTATCTTAAAATCCTCAGTACAATGGACCTCAAAATGAAAAATGTACTAACAAAATCAACTTTAAAAGAACCAATAAGATTCAATATGATGATGTCATCGCCAAGGGTAAATATTTTTGTAGGGAAAAGAAAAAACTACTTTTTCTAATGTATTTTCGACTAATCTCCTTATAGGTTTACTAAATTGGAAGTGTATGCACTCATTATATGTGGAATTAGATTTTTCATCCAAAGAATACCCAATCGTCATATTTCTTAGTAGATCCATGCCAATAAAGATTGAAAATACATGAAATTAAAACAAGAAACACACATTCTTTGGATGTTGAATCTAATTACACATATAAATAGTTCCCACAATTCCAATGTGCCTATGGAGAATACAATGAATCTAAAATCTACAAGAGAGAAGGGGATATTTATTGAGTACAATGAGATCTCAAAATCCTACAAGATCTTCATACTAGTACGGGGGAAGATTGTTGTGAGTAGATATGTTAAATTTGAGGAGGACATGGAATCTAAACCCTATCATGAATTTACATCAATAGTGACAGAGGACGACGAGCAAGAGGATTTGAAGGTAGAACACTATGTAGAGACTTCCAGTCCAGGGAATCAACTTTTAGGTGGGGAGGAGTTAGTAGCGCCTTCCAATTCTATCACAAGACTCAGATGGTTTGAGTAGACATTGAGGGATGCTCAGGAGCATGTGGAAGCTCCTAGGATCACATTTAGGGAGAGAAAGCATTCGAATATGTTTTCGAACTACATGGTATTGAAGACTAACATCATTGAGGAAGCAACAAAATAGGAAGCTTGGAGGAAATCGAGGGTGAAGGATTATGCATGGGAAAATGTGCTAAGATTAGAGGGAAATCCAATTCTAGCTAGCTCTTCAAGAATTACATGCCTCATTAAGAGGGAGTGTTGATGATAGTAACATTAGATTGATATTTTTTCATAATTCTAAGTGTCTATATATATGGAAGTCGTCCAAAAGGACCCTTAACCTTAGAAATTAATTTAATGCAAAGAATTATTAAAGTAAAATTGAATTTTATAAGAAAATGTGAGTTAATATAATTACACAAATCTCAATTATTGATCTCAAGTGAAGTTTATATCTAATCACAATTGTCAATCACTTTGGATATTAGGTTTTTTATTTCGATTAATAACTCAAACTTATGAAATGAAGACTAGGCTAAGGGAGAAGACACAACAAGAGAGTAAAAAATAGTGGGATCAATGATTGGGTGGAGAAGGAAATTCATCCAAGTATGCAAATTTAGGGGAAAATGAACAAGGGAAAATAAGGGAAAATGATTCAATAACTATCCAGATTGAAGTGTACGTTTTGCAGAGGGTTTTGTTAGCTAGAAATATTCCAAGCTTTATTTTTGTATTTTTCCTTAGAGTGCCATCATACTAGGAAGGGATCCCTTATATGTTGAAGATAATTTATTAATGAAACAACATATTTGAAGGGAATAAATTTATCTGTGCATGTGTTTTAGGTTGGTGTATTATTTTTCTTTTGTTTTTTAATATTTTATTTACCTATTAAAATTCTTGTAGTGATTTTTATTCATTCGATCTGTAGTGATAATGAATTTACAAAAATATATTCACTAGAGAATGAATTTCCAATAGCTAGGGTTATAAATTAACATTTTGTATCTTATCCACATATAGAAGCGGAAAAGACAAGATGCTAGTGTTAAGAATTTTGAAGTTAGAACAATTCTAAAAACAAGGACCATAATGTGGTTTCCCTAACATCTAGAATATTAATGTGGGATAACTTGCAAAGGAGGTTGTGTTTTGGTCCTAATATGAATTTTTTGCATAGAGAAAAGGGACAAAACATAAATAAAATTTTCATTAAAATTCACTTCTTTAAAACAATATGGGATGATATGAAGAATTTAACCAGATGAAAATGGAATTGAACTGGTGAAAATGTTAAGGAAACTTTTGAAATCGAGGTGATATAAGGTGGTAAATGAACATCCAACTCTTCCAACATTGGTACTTTCAACAATTTGGATCACTAGGAGCAAATCAATATTTCAAGATACTACCCTCTCATTCACATTCACAGAAGTGTTTCACTTGATTAAATACACATATGATGATTTGCTATAGGATAAGATTGAGAAAAAATATAGGTGTTGATATTAAATTGACTAAAACTAGAGAAAATTGTTGTAAGACTTAGTAGCTGCAAGAGAAATTTGGTAATTAATTAAGGTTTAATAGGAACATAAAAGGAAATTCGATTAATAAAATAAAAGAGGGGAAAATAAATTAGTTAAAAGAATAAGAAAAAAAATGAAAATATGAGTGAAAACTGAGGAATGGTAAATGAAAATTTGGTCTCTTGGCTTTCCAATTACCTTCCAACTCTCCTATATTTTATTCTAACCTAATTCTTAATGGTATATTTTGGTAGCCAAGAAGTGAGGAGGTGATACATCCATGAGTTTGTTTTACTATGATATTTTTTAAATGAAACTAAGCAACAATGCAATGGTTGTTTTATTATTTAAATTGCTATGGTAAAATTTGTGTGTTGATTATGTGATTGATTTTAAGCATAGTGACAATACTCACATTGTGTTTAATCAATGCTCTTATTCATGTTTAGTGTGTTTTTTTGGGTGTGTTAATGGTTCTAAGTGTACATTATGAGTGGTAGCTCTATTATTCCACTCATAATTTCATTCTCCGGTAGTATTTTGTGAATGTAAATAGTTTTGTATTTCTTAGCATCCATATTACTCTAAGATTTGAGATCCTTGTTTACCATTAATCAATCATTGTAATTAAATCTTGAGTTACTAAATCTAAAGCAAGGAAAAACAAAAACTAAATTGATGAGACCATGGGAATGGGAAATCATTTTTTGAAGGAGATTGTTGGCTATTGACAAACACTCAAACAATTCCTTGAACTAGAGGGTCATATGCACATTCCTAAATAAAAAATTTAGTCCAAAAATTGGTTGGAGGTCATGTGATACCATAATCAGTTTTACATGGACATTATGCTTCATCCCGCTCGGCGTGTGTGAAGGATTGGTTAGGTGTGTGTATGGGTTGGATGACTAATCGGTAAATGGTTACATCAAATTAAATCATACAATATCTTTTATATTAGTCTCCCTCTCATAAATTATTCACTTAGTGGATATTTTGTAGTGGACATATCATGGTTGTACTAGTGGAAGAGTTGACATGGAAATATGAGTTGTTCATGCAAAAACACCCACAATTAGTCAAGTGTTGAGTACAATGCTTGTTTAAAGGGAAGGGATATGTAAATCCTTATATAAGCCTCGTCTTATCTCTAAAATCCCTTATTAATCCATTGATATTGAATCATTACATTTCTATTGTTATATTTTATGTCGAGTAGAACCTTCCATTGTACCATTTCATTATAATTGTATCCATTGTCTCCTAAATATATGCCAAGGAGATATAGTCTTTAAGATCATCAAATATTGTCTTACAAATTGCATTCATTGTAAAATAAGGTTTCTTCCTTCAGGCGGGTTGTAATTATTGGTTTCTTATCTTTTTTAAGGTGCATAGTTGGTAATATGTTAGATAATACATGGTATTTCCACTCAAGTTGAACTCCCTAAGAAAATTTTCATGCAAATAGATCAAATATCAATACATCAATGTATTACAAGGTTAAATCCTCAAAGAGGGAAATAGTCCACGACCCCAGCTAATGTGACCACTTGAGGAAGTATATTAATGCATAAGAAAAAGAATTTTACATATGAGTCTTATCACAATGAATCATCATCAAATGAACCTCCATACCATTTAGATACAGATCATATGTAGGTTAAAGATGGCACAAATGCTAAACTAGACTCATAGGATGAGAGATCTTCATCAAAATTAACATATGATCTCTTATAAGAAAATTCACAAGTTTACTTGACCTTATTTTACTTTTCCTCAAACTTAACCTTACATCTCAATGATATTTATTTTGAAATTTTTTTGACCCTCAAGTTTTCAATAGGAAATTATGCCAAAATAGATGCCTTCTTGGAATAGTTGAGCTTCTCTTTAAGTTGAGTTTCACTAGTTGTGAGTTGTTATTCTAGAATGTCTATTTCTTTTATTAATGCACATATGAGATTCTTTTTCATGTATGCTTTTTCCTTGGTTGTAATTTTCTTCACACAAATGAGGAAATATTGATACTTATAACAAATGTTGCAAGTGCAAAAGTTGTAGTGCTCATTTCTTTCTTAGCTTACTCTTTCCAGTATCATAGATGCATTGCACTCTCCATGTTTTCGCCAAGAATATTGCCTTTGTTTATTTGAAGATACTCGTATTCAAATTCAACTTGTGCACATGAAATCAATAGAAAACATCAAATATGATCTCACCAAATAATATAAAAAATAACTGATCCATGGAAATTTTTGGATTAACAATAAACCAAAGACATCATCTAGAGTAAATGTACACATTAAAACCAACTCAACATCCCCTAGCTTGACTATCACCATTCCAAGGAATTTTCTAGATGAATCTACATCTCAACCAGTTGGTGTGTCGTCACCCAAAATAATCCATCATGGATCCTTATATTTAAAAACAAAAAGTAATAAATAAAGTAACCAAAAAATAACATCCATTCATCTTATCACACTAAGATGAGTAATTTCCCAAAATTGATAAGCTTCATTAATGTGTAATTAGCTTTATTCAATGAAGTGGCCCCGCATTTAATTTTCCAAGGGTCTCTTCATCTTCGCTTTTGTGATTTTAGTTCTTTCCAATTATATTTACAAGACAAAAATCCTGAACGATTATATCCAACGTTTTTCCCCTTTAGTTGAAGGGGTGTTTGTAAACCTAAGCAACATAATGAATGTTTCAATTTTTTTTCTTTCTAATGGTTTGGTGAAGGTGTATGCAATTTTCTCATTAGTGGAACATTATATATATATATATATAGACACACACACACGCACACAAAAAAAAACATGAAAAAACGCCCCTAAAATGAAAATGAGTGATACTGCATCCCCATTTTTTAGTGATAAAAATCCCAACATTTTTTAGTCATGGCACTAAAAACCAAAATTATAATTTTGAAAACCCTTATAATTTCAACCATTTATCATTGCTATAAAAAGCCTTTAAATTCTAACATTTTTCATCCATGGCATTAAAACCAAATACCATGAGTACAAAAAAACTTTAAAATATTTCAACATTTTTCAATTGTGGCAATATAAACCAAATACCATGACTAAAAAAACCTCAAAAATCAACATCTAAATCCTAGAGTCATTACCAAGACCATTTTTTTTAAATACTAAAAGAATAGCTCATTTGAAATGGAGAAGCTTAAGACAAGTTAAGCCCTTTTCAATGGGAAATTAAAATTGCAAAAATCTATATTCATTTTCTTTTTATTATAGCTCACATTATTTTTCTATATAGAACAAACTTGGACAAACAAACAAAGTTACACAAACCTACACTAAACAAAGTTACACAAACCTACACTTCCCCTCCTACTGGATTGTAGAATAAGCTTCCGGCTCAATAATCACTATCTCACTAATGATCATAGACTTAATAAAATAACATATAAATTTTATTTTTGAAACTATAATATTTACCTTTAAGACATAATATTAATAAAAAATAATTAAGAAATGTTGAATAAAATCATATTAATAAAAATCTTTATATTCAATCAATTTAATCATAAGTTATGTTCACAATCAATAAATGTAGCTGCTCTTTTTTTCAATTGTATATCAATAATCATTTTCAAAAAAATAAAAGCAACATAAATTATCTAGGCAAATAAATTAAATGAATGTCCAATTACCTTACCCAGTAGAAAACAACATATAACTTAACTAATTCAGTGTAAAAAAATGCCGCATATTTTCAATACCATCCACACATTACAGGTGCCTATTACATTTGTCAAGTTACCATCTACTAAAGTGTACTTACCTCACATTTATCATGTTAGCATATACTAAAGTTGTTTCAAAGTTGGTCTAGAATCTTTGAATTTATTAAGTTTCAAGATCCATATTTCACCATCCATCAATTCATGTCATACCAGGGTACCAATAAAAAAGACACGAATGTGCTTCGCGACCCTCTGTATAGCAGCAAGACACTAGGAAACCCCTGATTTATTCGTTATTATAACAAAGGTAAAAATAATACCAACTCCGAATCCTATACTATACTATACTAATAATACTGCTCCTGAATCCTATACTATACTATACTAATAATACTGCTCCTGCTCCTGAGTTCAGTTAGTGGGAGGTGGGAAGAAGATGGCGTCCTGCATTCGTTTGGAGCGGAAGTGTTGCTCCATTTCTTCATCCACATCAAAAGAGGCACTCAGAATCTCGTTGGAGAGAGGCTTCCACACAGAGGTTCTCCCTGCCAGGTGACAGAAGATGGGCCTGCATTGCATTGATCATGTCACTAGTGAATCTCAAACCCAATACATCATATTCATTCCATTTCAATCCTCTCATGTTTAAACTTTAACTATGTAACTCACCAAAAACCCCTCATGTTTAAACTTTAACTTTGTAACTCACCAAGAACCCCATCATGCGCTAGTAAAAAATACAATACATACTTGGGTGTGGTGATGATGGAAAACCATTGGAGCCCTTCGTTTCCAGCAATCTTGGAGACTACAAAGAAGCGGGGAACGATAAACAAGAAACCAGCCTTAACCTCTGCTTCCAACACCCTCACCCCATCAATTCCAACCACCTCAACTCTCCCATGCCCTCTCGCTATGTATGTTACTTGGAAGGCTGACTCTCCCATGCCCTCTCGCTATGTATGTTACTTGGAAGGCTGAGTCCGACGAGAATCCCGGCGAACACATTGCCTCCTAACACATTACGTATATTATTACATTATTCGTTGCTTCTTGCTATGAACAAAATTAATTATGGCATTATAATAGGATTAAATAGGTTACCGGATCAAGCTTCACGAGGTCTGCCCCCAACCCAATTTCCTCCAACAATGGGAGATAATCGCTGGTGAGAACGACCACACGCCCTCCATTTTTTATATCAACGTCCAATATGGGGGCTTCCTCGCAGTTGAAAACCAACTTGAACTTCTCTCCTCCTTCTCTGGACTCGGGAACGGGTAGACATTTTCCTTCTTTCAACTGAACAATTCCAGTCCCGGACTGGCTTTTTAGCAAGTGCTCCACCTTATCTTCTTCCAGATCCCATGCCCTTGATACGAATTCCTTGGTGAACCCATGGAACAGCCCATTCGAGTCACCCATCAAGTAAAAATCCTATACACACACGCAAGCAAGTAAATTAATGAATACAATCAAAGAGTTTTACCTGCAACAACCATCGCCATTTGCAGGCAGAAAAATAATATGTTGGGCTATATTGATACTTACAGTGAACTCTCCGGATCGGTGGGCCTTAGATGTATCTCCGAGGAAGAGGATTTCCAAACCTCACAAGGATTGTCATTGAACCACCAGCTGATCACTCCCATGGGTACCGCTATGGCATCCCCCTTGCGGATTTTCACCACTCGCTCCGACTCTGCCTCCGGAATAAGTATCCCTGCAACTCCAGATCCTGCAATAGTACATTGAAGCAGAACAAACACTATCAAGGGGCTTCAATGGTTAACCCACCATGACATTATTTCCAACCAGGGTTCAAATCCCGTGAGAATGGTTCTTCGTAAGGGTTTCCAGCATTGTAAGCTACACTACATTCAAAGATACCACAAGATAGAATTGTGAACTCGTGTGTGTTTCATACACACCCATTTACACATTCTACTAAGGAGGAAAGGAATTACCCAGTGTAAGAAATCATGACTGGAGCAGTTCTCAATATACATATTTTTACACATTCTACTAAGGAGGAAAGGAATTACCCAGTGTGAGAAATCATGACTGGAGCAGTTCTCAACATACATATTTTTGTAACTATGAAACTTCTACTAACCATTAGACCATATTTTCTAGAGACTAACAAGTGTTTCACACATACATATTCATCTAAACCCAACATTGTGCCCTCACCATTGAACCACATCCTCTAAACTAACAAATGTTTCATACATACCCATCTAAAACCCTCATGAACTGAGAGCAAAGAGGAACTCAGCTAAACTACTTACCTTGAAGCACGTAACCAACTTTCGAAGAGTCTGAATACTTTGGCAAAGCGAGGCCACGGTGATTGAGAAGCAGCTTGGCTGCTCCAACTTTGGCTTCCGCTAACATGCAGAGGTCTGAAATTGCCCATGCATAATAAGACCCTCCTTCTGAACTCAGGATCTTCTTGGGCTCAGCCGGGGTCAAGACTCTCTTGGAAGGGGCCTCCATTCTATTTATGTAATTCTTCAAAATCAGATCTAAAAGCAATAGACACCCAAAAAAACAAGATGAACAAACTGGTGCACCAAGCTGATGGAGGAATAGAAGAAACAAGGCATCTATATATATAGAAATGTGATCTTGGCTAAAGGGATAGGAATGTTTCGAGGTAAACTGTTCCACACTCTTTCCAATGGCCCTTCTCTAATAAAAAAAAAAAAGTAGAGAGTGCCGAACTTAATTTCAATGTGGATTTTGAAAATATACTGAAATTGGATTGACAAGAGTGAATTTATTTTTTTCAATATAATTTTATTGTCCATTTCGAAAATATACTAAATTGGCTTGAGCAGAGTGAACTTAAGAAAAATTGAAAATTGAGGTTAATAATTTTTTTTTCAATATTTTAGAAAATATATTGGAATTAGATGAAAAAAAAAAAAATGAAAATTGAGGTTAATATTAATTTGTTTTCAATATTTTTGAAAATATATTGGAATTAGAGAGGATCAAATGAAAATTGAAGTTAATTGAGATTAATATTAATCTTTTTCAATATTTTCGAAAATATATTGGAATTAGATGACAAAAAAGAAAATTAAAGTTACTTTTAATTTTTTTCATTATTTTCAAAAATATATTAAAATAAAAATGAAAATTAAAGTTAATGTTAGATTTAAGACTTTTGTGATCCATAATGTAGATAAATGTACTTTCGGATTGCTCACATCATTAAGATTAATCCAAAAATACATTTATCTAAATTGAAGTTTTTTTTTTTTTTTTTTTCAATTCATGTAATAACCCCAAATGCCCTTTTTGGGGGGTTCCCATATAGACACGCACTCTCTGCACCAAAGCGGTTGTTACTAACACAAACTTTTAATTATTTCAAAATGGAATAAAACTCATGAAAATTAATATAATATATTTTAAATTTAGTAAAACTCTACATGGTGTCGCTGTCAAAATATTTCAGAATTAAGAAATAATTAGTCAAAATCAACAAAGTAACAAATCGCAAACCTCTTCATGATTTTCTCGGAAAAATAAATTGTTAAATGATTCACAACATAAATATTAAATACAATTAATTATTTTTTTTTTGACAGGGAATTAAGCAACCTCTTTGGGTATATGCAACAACCCACAATCCACATATACCAGTGACTCATGACTTCACAAGGACCGAGGCATCCAGAGACCATAGAAAGTCTATCAAATGGATGTGAAGTCAGCATTCTTGAATGGAGTGTTGAAAGAGGGGTTGTATGTTGAACAACCTCCTAGCTATGAAATAGAAGGTCAAGAACACAAACTGTGTAAGTTGAAGAAAGCTCTTTATGGGCTGAAGCAAGCACCAAGAGCATGGTACAACAAGATTGATGCTTACCTTGTAGACAATGGGTTTGACAAGTGTGATGGTGAACCCACACTCTACATCAAAGAAAATGACGATAAAATACTTATTATTGTTTTGTATGTAGATGATTTGATTTTTACTAGCAATGATGTTTCTCTCATTGTTGATTTTAAAGCAGTCATGAAAAGTGAATTTGAAATTACACGGTATCGCTGTCAAAATATTTCAGAATTAAGAAATAATTAGTCAAAATCAACAAAGTAACATATCTCAAACCTCTTCATGATTTTCTAGAAAAAATAAATTGTTAAATGATTCACAACATAAATATTAAAGACAATTAATTATTTTTTTTAGACAGGGAACCAAGCAACCTCTTTGGATATATGCAACAACCCGCAAGCAGCATATACCAGTAACTCATGACTTCACAAGGATCGAGGCGTCCGCAGACCATGGAAAGATCCAGGTCCCAAACTCCAACGGGACGTCTATCCCTCTAGCTTGGTCATGACGGGCCATAGACAACCCTACCCCCGCCGACATCAATTATTAACTAACACAACATGCCCATTTATTAGACAAGGCAATCGTTGGAAAGACGTTCAATAAATAATATTTCAAATATATGCTAGCAAGGCCACATCAACCATCTTTTAAATACGTGGAAAGACAAATAAGCTGGTCATAACAATTAAAGTTGATGTGTCCAATGGGTTAATTGAATGCATTAAATAATCTCCTAACATTGTACATGACCCTCTTATGTTGCCAGGTTAAACCTATCAATGAGGCAACCACAAACATAAGAGTCAATATTTATGTTGAGAAGTGTCAATATTTATGTTGATTCACTTCTCAGGTTCCTGAAATAAATGTTCGTTAATATTGAGAATGCCTCGTCAATGAAAAAAATCCACTTGAGTCTTAGTGCCACATCAACTTTATCAATCTGGAACTACAACACAAACATAAGAGTCATCCACTTGAGTCTTAGTGCCACATCAACTTTATCAATCTGGAACCACAACACAAACATGGGACTCAATTTCAATGTTCATGAAGTGTCTATGTCTCAGAACTTGTATTTATTTTTAGTAGTTAAGAGAGTATATTTATTTGTTTTTAATAGATTGGAGAAAAGTTTAAAGAGTGGATTTTTTTCCTATTGATATTTTTGGTCTAAATTTTTTAGTTTTAGTTATTAATTTGACATAATTTTACTTGTAGAGTAATTGATTGGAGGATAGAGTTTATGATTTTATTGGATATATGATTTCATCACATTATAGTCATCATCATTGCATTTAGATATTGTTAGGCTCAGAGGCTAACAACCAATTCAATATGGGAGAATTATTTCAAAATCACTTCAAATTGTTCGAAACACTGGTAGCAGTGGATTTTCCAAGAGATATATGCTCAAGGAAGTTGTGTGAAGTAAGCAACTTGCATCACAAAGATATGAGTGATCCAACACGTATAGAGTTTCAAGAGCAGGATCATGCATGGAGAGAGTATTGGGTAGCAAATGATGATGGAGATATTTTGTTCACCATCGCATTATCAATTGGTATTTCAGGTGGGTGAGATATTTTCCCATGATTTAATCTCTTGAATATAACCTCAAGTTGGTCATATGCAACAAAAAATAAGGTAGCAAGATTCCATCTTTGGAATCAAAAAGGAAAAATTTGAGGGCTATGATGATACTTTAGGGGTCACAAGACATTTTACAAGTCCTCTCCATATTGGAATAGATGGAGCATCTGATAGGATGTGGCCACAAGACTTCACTCTTGTCAACAGTTCATTATGGAGTAGCATGCCATGGCCTGTCACAAGAGGTATTCTAGTTGAATTTGAGATTAAAAAAAGCATCCTTAATTAATTATGAGGGATGATGCACAATATGTTGGAGAAGGGGATCATGAGGAGTTATACTCTTCAATCTTATCAATAATTTTTGGGAAACATGTCCCACATCTTTATGATATGGCAGAGTAGGATGGGGTTGAGTTGATAAAATAGTTGCTTAAGTAAGCATTTTTCATATTTGTGTGGAATCCCAAAATTGGTATTTGGATTGCTTAGGGACAAGAAATTTTGGGAAGGGAGGATTTAATGTCCCTTTTTATGGATGTTGATAAAATAAAAAACTCAGTAGCCTAGATAATTTCCATAGGCCACGAAATATTAAATATCAAGGAATTAATTTATTAAAAATTGACTAAGGAAAATAAATATTATAAAGTCACTTATTAAAAGAGGAAAAATGTGACTCATGGTACTTGGATGACCCATGTTATTTGGAATGGCAATCTCTATGAAAAGAAAGAATTAACTCCTTTAGGTGGATGTGCTTGACTATTTGATGAATTGATATAGGAGCTCTAGTAGTTTATTGTGTGAGGGGAAACCCTTGTGGAGATATCACTTTGTTTTGGAACTATACACCCTAGCTGGTGGTGATTAGTTTCAATGGTGAAACATCCACCCTAGGTAGTCAAGTGGTAGAACCACTTCACGTTATTCTATTGCACACATCAAAGGAGGAGGATCAAAGATCGAAGTCTAGAAGAAGGTTCCAATTGTAACACACATATATTCTAATGAGGACCAATTTATTTGTTGGAGTCCAAGTCGATTTAAGGGGGAACAAACCAAATTTTGCTAACAATGTCTATGAAATTTATTTTGCGTAAATTTCCACAGAATTTATTCATAAAAAATGGCAGGAATTTTGTTGTGGAATTTTGTCTGGAAATTAAGGTTACTAGCTCATTACTTTTCTTGTATGGATTTGAATAAAAACGTGGGTTCTCCAAAAATTTATTTTTGAATTTAATAATTTTACGGCAAAATTATTTCTAAAAATTTTCTAAGGAAATTTGGTGAAAAGTCTGAGAGGATTAAAAAATAATTTAAAAGGGGGTATTACAAATAAACTTAGTGAGACTACATAGGATGATAGTTTGTGAAGTCACTTCAAAGGTAAATACTTGTCACATCATCCATCAAATTGTCACTGAGTTGTTAATCTAGGCATCTGGGTTTAATGATATATTCTAATTGAAATTTTTTGTTTGGCCAAGATGCCAGATTTAGGTGTTTAAATCATAATCTAGGTCTATTTGTGGTTAAAATTTTATCGCTAAAAATGTTTAACTTTAATCGCATTTTAATTTTATGATCCATGCATTTTGGATCTGGTAGATGCAACATGTTACTTTCTTTGGTGATTGGTCGGATACCAAATCATATTTAACTTTCCTAATTATCCTAACTCGATGATTAAGTAAGCTTTAAAAAAATTGGTCATCTGGGGTGCAGAGCATGTAAAGTTTTCTTGCTCAAATAAGAGACCTTAGATGGGTGGATTTTTTGTACTCATTAATTAATCATGATTATGAATCTAATTAAAGGGCTTAAATAGGATATATGGTCATCCGAGGTGGAAGATGTGGAGAATGTTGATCATTGGGTTGGCCTGAATGGCCATATATCCAATGGAATTCAAAATTCTTTGAAACAGAGTGCAAATGGGCGTGGATTCCAATCATTTTAAAAAAATAAACAAACACGCATATATGGGCATCTAGGAAATAGAGTGGTCATTTGTACTCAATTCGTTCCCTCATATGAATGACTCGAATACGCATTCACTGAGGACTCATAATCCCTCCCACTTTAGGCACTATAGGATGACCACCAATGCGCCAAAAGGGGTAACCTTGACAATAGTTGTACCATTTTCAATAAAGAAAATATAATAAGGTCACATGATAGTAATTTCTTCGTTGTAGTAATTTTGTGGCATATCCAAAGATAATCACTATACGCTACGCTCCACACAAAGTGGTGAACCTTATAAATTAAATTTTATAATAAGATTATAAAAAGATAAAGGAAACAAAACAAACATAGATATACAAGATATCAAGGCAGTTCAAAGATAGTATTACATCATTATAACATGTACAAATGTTCATCAATTTCCCAGTTCAATTCTCTGAAGATATCCAAAATCAATAATAAATATTGAAACTCAAACACTGAAAAGACGATGGAGAAATCTATAAATTCTTGAAATAAAGTGAAATCACGCACACACAAACTACAAGACATAAACATTGTAACAATCGAAGATATAAAACAGAGATTGTCATTAAATTTAGAGACAAGATTCTAAAACTAGCGTCAACCAAATATTTATCATTCAATCATTCAGATCGATAATATGGATATCGGAACATAAAAAAAAATAAACGAAATAAATACTAAATGAGAACAAGTCCCATATTTAGTTCAATATATTGTCATAGAGGAACAAACATAAATGAAAAGGTTCATTAAAAAATCTGGAGCAGCTTCAGCGATATAATAAAAGTCTTTGTAACATGTACAAACAGATTTCACAAATCGAAAATTATCTCTTCTGTCAATAACCCACCCCACCCCTTTATGAGAAACTGGGTCTTAAATAGTTAATCTGATAACTAACTGTTTGAATAATTGTCTTAAATATAACAAATTAAAATTAAAATAAAACAAGCCATAAAATAAAATGTTTAAAAATTGTGATGCTTCCGTGGTTTCGAAGTTTTGATTTTCTTCAATGTGCCCATAGGGGAAAAACTATGGGCCTTATGCATCCTGATTTTTGGTGACTGAGTTGTAATTAAGGGAATCTCACCCCAATCCTCCAGTTGCTCTGCTATAGATTGCATCGGTGGAACTGAATGAACTGCTTGAATCGTTGAAGAGACATGTTCCATTAAAAGATTTCGTTTTAGATGATTCCTAACCTTGGCCATTTTATCCCATTCTGCAATCGATAACTAGGGCACATTTTCATATTTCGTTATGACCACTATCGGTCAATATCTAATCTAGTATCGAGTCATAGGAAGGTTATGTATCATTTTTTTAATCCCAACCAAAATGGTAAAGTATCTGCAATGAGAATTTACAATTGTAGCTGGTGAAACTGCTTCTTCTCCCTACATGGCTAAACAACCGAGGTCTCATTCTGTATTCCTTAATTTATCACAAAATTCTTCCTGAGATATTACCCAATTATACTTTCCCCAAAATTAGGGCACACCAAACATGCCGATATAGTTCCAGTCAGATATAAATTTATCTATTTCCTTAGAGTCCTTTTCGAATTCTTCCCACATTACCTGCATCACAACCTGCTTTTCTTTTAACATACAAAGGGAGAAAATGCATTGATCTTTGGGAGGCAAGCCCAACTCTCCTAATGTTTCATCTTCTAAAGTGTTGATAAGATGGATGAGTAAATCCACATCCTTCGATATTTCCTCAAGGGTTGTGGTTGTTATTTTCGCTTCTAAATTTTCAATTTTATTAATTCCCTTCTCACAGTCCAAGAGGATTTCCACATAACCTCTGAGTGCATAGATTTTCTGCCAAATTTCCCGCCAAATCTCTCCTTTGGTTTGTATCAACACTTGTTTTCCTGTGAGGGTGACTCCTATGTTACCAGAAACGAGAAACGGGAAACGAAACAAGAAACGAGAACGGTACGAGAAACGGTGTTTAGAGGTTTCGCATATAAGAAACGAGGAGAGAGAAAAAAACATAATTAATCATAAACATCAATGTTTCACCTTGTGAAATTGTAAACAAACATTCATATGTAGATCATTTTAAATCCACTTGCGCAGATACAGATTCATACAGATTCATAGAAATTTAAACAAATTCTTTACAAAGTTTACAACAAATTCTTTACAAAGTTTACCTCACAACCAATCAAATTTTTAGGAATCAGTAGTCTGATGGACTCACCTGAAAGATGAGATCGATGTTGAGGGCTGAAATTGCTGAAGGGCCAACGCTGAGATCGCTGAGATTGAAATGGCGCTGAAGCTAACTCGTTGCATGAAGCTGCTCAATTGGCGCTAATCTGCGCTTTCCTTGTATCCGGTGAATGGTATTAGACTCTGCTCTGCCTCTTAAATAATTGAAGAACATTGCTTCCCGCAATAACAACTGGAGTTTTTTCTCCATGCGCACAGTTTATAGATGATCAACTACAGTTTCAGAACTAGAGCGTTCGAGTTCTTATGAATTTAAAATTGATTAAAAAACCTCTAGAACAGACTACGCATAGTTTATACATAATCACTCAAGTTTCAGAGTTGGAGAGTTCGAGCTTTTATGAATTTACAATTTATAAAAAAACCTGTTTTAATGAATTTACAATTTATAAAAAAACCCTCTGTAGTTTTGGAACAGATTACTTGAGTTTTGAACAGCAGTTAAGGCAGAAACAACCAGTTTCACAGTTCGTTAAGGCCAGTCCAGAGGAAACCGTGGAGAAACGGTGGTAAGAAACAGTCAGTTTGGCAACTCGTTTCGCAAGAAACCGGTTTTTGGGCGCTGACAACGGAAATGACCGTACAGAACGGCGTTTCCCCGGCCGTTACGTTTCTAGCACCGTTTTTTCCCAAAACGCCTGGTAACGTGCCGTTTCTGGTAACCAGGGGTGACTCTAATTATATATTGTAGAGTCTTAATATCATCATGTTTTTCTTTAAGAGCACTTTGAATTTGTTCAATCTCAACATTTTGTTGGTTTACTAATTTCTCCCATCTACACTCAGCTCTTTTCTTCTCTAACTGGGCCAATTCCAGTTCTTGCTCTAACGGGGTTATTTTAATATGTATAAGCTTTGAAAATTCAATTTTGGATGTCTGGGCAGAGTTAATAGAACATGTTTTGTAAGTTTTTTGGTGTGTAAATAGAAAATTAGAACGGAAGGATGATTTTGTCGTTGAAGGTTCGATCCAGCACTAAATTGCTTTGAATGTTCAGGATTCGGCCATTTTTTTATAAACCAATGTAATTTCCATGTGTTTTTAGTGAAGTAATGAATCGAATTTCAAAGAAGAGTTGAATAAATTTGAAATAGTTCCTCTCCTGTGAAAATTTTTGTCTGCCTGTGTATTTGACTTATATTTCCACAATATTTTGCATTCTCTGTGTTGTGGGGTAACGCATCTCCCTCTATTTGTTTCAATTCATAATTTTCAACATTCATGGTTTACAAAGGAGAAATTAATCTACAAGTGGGTCTGGCCAGGAGATTCTTGATGGCGATCAATGTTAACCAGTGTTGGTCATACCTGACTGGGCAGGTGGACTCCCTTAGTCAGGTGGACTCCCTTCGACCGTCTGATATGAATCAATTGATCCCAAAGCTTCTTTAGATTAAATTGGCATCGTTTAGTGTAACTAACCCAGCCCGATCTGTGTCGCATTCCTCTAACAGACTTGTGTTCCCTTGCCTGCATTGTTACAGTATTTAATGGTAGTTCCCCCCTTCTCTGGGTTGCAGTAGATATTGTTACATGGGTTATGCTGACTTAGCTGAGAAGTTCACGGATTCATTTAGCACGACTTGATGGCATTATGGCACACCTCTGGTAAGATTTTGGGACACTACAATTTTGTTTCCATTTTTGCGTTTTTAGTCGATGGTTTTGCATTTTCAGTTCCCTGAAGAATCACTTGCACCGTTGTGTTGTATTTCAGCACTTTCATTCTCGTGTCTTTTACAGGAGGCCACAGACTTGTGCTTACGTTCTGAGCAGTGTAATCGAATTGCAGTGGAGGGTTATCTGGGAAGTTGTTGGTAAATACGCCTTTTATGCCGAAAGAGTGTGCTTGAAGCATTGACACCGTTGATGGCAGAACCAAAAAAAAATATTCACAACATCAATGGGATTTGAATTCCACCATTATCCTGTCCCAATGTTTTGGCATATCAATGCAGGCTCTCCCACCCGCACTTAAGTTTGTAAAAAAAATTGTAATTAACTCGGCACCACCGGTAGTTAATTATAGTTATTGTGTTTTTCTTGAATCTCAACTTGAGATGTATTATTCGAGGGACTATCTTAAATGAATAATTTTGTTCCAGTGTTTTGTCATATTAATGTGAGCTCTCATACCCAAACTTAAGTTTGTAAAAACAATTGTAAACTATCTTAAATGAATAATTTTTCCAAAATCTTAGTAGTTACAATAATTACAGTTTTTATGGAATGAGAATAAACGACGAGTCCCATTCTCGCTATTGTTTGTTTCTTAATTAAATCATATGTATGGAAAGGTTAAATGTTCCTATTCTGATTGTTTTTGCATTGTCTCTGTGTAAAGATATATGAATAAGTATATAATATCTGTTATGGTTATCGTTGCATTCACCCTCTGCTGGCTTATGGTTATGGTTATCTGTTTTGGTATTGTAAAATATGTTTTAGTAATGTAAAATGTTAATTAGGTCTTTTTTCTGAACAGCTTACCACCGAATTTCGTCTACCCATTTTCTTTTGTGATGACAACTGGTCTGACCAAAATTTGATTTGGTTGAGTATGTTCTACCAGTTATGCAACCTGCCAGAATGGTGGCACCATTATTTGTATGTAATGGCAATTTCAGTTGTGCAATATTCATCTGTTGGCATGGAAAATTTAGCCACATGTGCACACAATTATTATGCTGAGACATCAAACATGTCGATGTTGTTGGAAAGACACTTAGTCCAGTCGAAGTAGTGGCTTAATACAAGTTGCTCCACGTTGTTTCCTTATGTTTCCTTTATTAGCTGCCAATGTCCCTGATGCACAGCAGCAAAGGTCACATGAACGAACTTCTCATCAACGTAATACACTTATTCACATTAATTTTTCAACTTGTACTCTTGTTTCTCCAATCCTTGTGACTTTCAACAGTGGGTGAAAATCAAGATATTACCAATTTACCAAGATACGAATCTATTTTAGTTCAACACCTTTGGTTGTTTTGCAACTGTGCATTTTTTGTATTAGAGAGGTGTATTCTTATACCACTAATCTTTATGAAATGAGTTAAATCATTAAATGAAACATTAATATGATTTAAAATTATATGTTAATGTTTGCAAATAATAAAACAAAATTAATAGGAAAATTTGAGAATATGGTCTATAAAAATAATTAAATATGGAAATGTGTAGAATATATATTTTTTAAGAAATTAAATTATTATATTTTTACATATATTTAAAAATATATATATATATATATATAATAAATAAAAATTGAATTAGCCAAAGTGTCGAAGGAATTTACAATGTTGTTAACCACAATAAATTCTCCAATGTAAGATCTGATGATGTTGTCGGGAGTGTTCACGATGATGTTGTCGAGAGGGTGTTCCATGTTTGTAAGAACTCGTTGTAGCTTTTCAACAATGTAAGGTTGACATACTCTTGGAGGGGAAGAATTTGGTGAGAATTTCGTTCCTCCGCGGCTTGGTTTTGTTATGAAAGGGATTTGTCGTTAGCTAGTGAACTCTAAAACTGAATAGATGAGTTGATTTTGAGGTTGCACAGGTGATGAAGAAATTTTTGGCTAACTTGTGTTGGAAATTAATTCCAACTGCGGGACTAAGCCGAAGGACAGCAGCATAGAAATTTATTGGATCTGTTCGCACTCCATCTCGCATTGAAATTCTGATTTGAAAACACCTGCAAGTTTATTTTTTTGGTTAATGGTCGTAGCCATATTTTCCTGTGTATGCATTGAAAGATCGTGGTTTGACCACGCAACACCAGGCTTTTATCTTCTGCAACCACTATTTTTTAAACCATGCCATACCGCTTTTAAAACCCCTGCACCAACCACATTAAAATGCAACCATAAATCATTAGACTCCCCGCGCATTTGATTTCAATTTAAATACACCACGTCAAGTACCGTGGAGCCCACTACTCCACGTTGTACACGCCATCTACCAATCAACATTTGATCGCATTGTCTTAAGCCTATGTCACATTCTCCATAATCCACGTGAAATAAATGGACCCACCTTGCCGAGTCACCAAGCCATGAGCCAATCAAATCAATATCACACGAAATGGAGCTAATGTCAACCTCTCTCAATTTGGATGTGATAAAACATTGATTCATTTTGGTTAAAGACTTCAAGTCTGCCAGCATGTCATGCATAAGCCAATAGGAGCTCTATTGCACGGTTAGGGTGTCCAGTCAGCCATCGGCCGAATGGATGTGATGAGCATATGAGAAAGAGTTTTATTTTGAAATTTGAAGTCCATGAAACAATATGTAATAAGGTTTTAACTTTAGGGTAAATGGCTTAATGTTTTATTTGTTTTATTATGCCGCAATAAATTTTTAGTTTTAAAACTTTGAATTACATATTATATAAGTTTTTATAATATATATTATAAACATCATATGTTTATAATATATATAAACACAATGACAAAGAGTATTGTAATACATTAACTATGAAGCAGAGACAGAGACAGTGAAGCAGAGCTTTGTAACTCTGCATGTGTAGCAGTAAAAAAAATGCATTTTTTTTGTAACCTAGAAAAATGCAGTTCTGAAGAAGACCTTCATTTTGTAATAGATTTTCATGTTTAATAAAATAGAAGTGTTTTTATGCATCTTTGTCCACAATTTGTTTTCAATCTCTGTGTTGGGAAGAGGAAATTTTATTTTCCTCTATGTGTTAGGAATTAGCAGAAATTCCAACATGGTATTAGAGTTATTCTAGGCTCTTTGCATTTGCCAAAGAAGCTGAAGGAAGAAGGAGTTATTGAATCTTTTGACCAGTAGTGTGAAGGCTCAGCAAAACAAGGTATTTACAAAACAGAGTTTTGTGCTTGTTTAAAGGGTGCAGTCCAGAGAAGTCTCTTGAAGACAGAGTTTAATATCTCACCAGTGAGAAGGTTCATTTAAGAAACTCAGTCAAGTTTAAAAGCATAGTTTAGTGAGCTAGCAATGGCAGGAGCCAACACAAGCACGAGTATGGGAAATACTGAACTCCCACAATTCAATGGGAATAAATATGACTATTGGGCAATCATAATGAGAGCCATGTTTGCCTCTCAAGATTTATGGGAGCTAGTTGAAGATGGTCTAGAAGAACCAGCAGATAAACAAGCATATAATGCCTTAACACAGGCAGAGAAGGCTTTGTTGAAGAGTAATAGAAATAATGACTCAAAAGCCCTCTTCTATCTCTATCAAGCAGTGCATGAAATTGTATTTCCAAGGATTGCAGTAGCTAAGAGGTCCAAGGATTCATTTGATACCCTCCAGATAGCCTACCAAGGAATGGAGAAGGTAAAGACAACAAAGCTTCAATTAATGAGAAAGGATTTTGAAGTCATTTGCATGAAAGAATCTGATACAATAGATTTATTCTTCACAATGTTGATTGGGTTGGTCAACCAAATGAGATCTCATGGAGAGACAGTAGAAGAAAGAAGAATAGTGGAGAAAGTATTAAGGAGCTTACCCTCAAGGTTTGATGTGATAGTAACAACCATTGAAGAGACAAAGGATCTCTCAAAGTTTAATTTTGATGAGCTTCATGCATCATTTATGACACATGAACAAAGATTGGGTAGAACAACAAACTCATCTTTGGAGCATGCTTTCAAGACCCAAATTTCATTTGGAAGAGGAAGAGGTCAAGGCAGAGGAAAATACAAAGGAAAAGGAAGAGGCAGAAGCCAAAACAGAGGAGGAAGAAATAACCCTGCAAATACTAGTGGAAGGGGCAGCAACCAAAGTCAGAATCAAAGCCAAGGAAGCAGCCAACAAGGTGGAAAAAATCAAGCACATGGACAAAGGTATGTTAAATCCCAAGTCCAATGTCATTACTGTAAAAAGCATGTCCATTATGCCAGTGAATTTAGGAATAAATAGACTAACATGGGTAATAGACCCAGTGCAAATTTACAAAAGAAAATATCAGCCAAGAGAATTTATTCTTAGCATGTAATATGGCTGAAGAAAAGAATGAAGATATATGGTTTCTAGATTCAGGATGTAGCAACCATATGACTAGAAACATTTCTATGTTTTCCATGTTAGACGAAAAGGTGAAGTCTCAAGTAACATTAGGGATAGACAGTAAGGTCTCTGCTATGGGGAAAGTCATAGTAAGTGTTTTGACAAAGAAAGGAGAACGGAGATCCATATCAGATGTTTGCTATGTGCCTGGTATGAAGTGTAACCTTTTGAGCATTGGACAGCTCATTCAGAAAGGCTATAATGTTTTCTTTGAAGATGATGTATGCACCATCATGGATAAACCACCTAGCAAGCAGAGGATTGCACAGGTGAAGATGAAAATGAACATAATGTTCCCTCTCAAGATAAGAGCAGATTTGAAGAAAGGAGTTTCAGTGGCAGCAGTGACACCAGAGACATTTCAAAGAGAAGCAAAGGATGAAAACTGGTTATGGAATTTGAGATTTGGACATCTCAACTTTGGAGGTCTGAATTTGTTGCATACTAAAGGAATGGTAAAGGGATTACCATTGATTGAAAAAATCGACAGCCTATGTGAAGGCTGCATCTTGGGCAAACAACACAGAGAAAGCTTTCCATCGGGAAAGAGCATAAGGGCAAAGGCACCCTTAGAAATAGTCCATTCAAATTTGTGTTGACCAATTCAAAAACCATCATTAGCAGGCAGCCACTATATGTTGACCTTTATTGATGATTACACAAGAAAAACTTAGGTTTATTTCTTGAAGTTGAAGAGTGAAGTGTTTGAGAAATTCTGCCACTTTAAGGCTCTTGTTGAGAATCAAAGTGGGCAGCATATTAAGGTCTTAAGAACAGACAGAGGAGGAGAATATATCTCCAAATAATTTCTGCATTTTTTCAGAAAAAATGGAATACATAAGCAATCTACAGCAAAGTAAACACCACAGCAAAATGGAATTTCTGAAAGGAAAAATAGAACCATCATGGATATGGTAAGAAGCATGTTGAAGGCAAAACATTTTCCAAATGAATATTGGGTTGAAGCTGTACATTGTGCAGCATATATCTTGAATAGATGCCCAACAAAGAGTGTAATGAACAGAGTTCCAGAAGAAGCGTGGAGTGGCATAAAATAGTTTGTCACCCACATGAGAGTTTTTGGTTGTGTGGTTTATGCACACATTCCAGATCAGCTAAGGAAGAAGTTGGACAGTAAGGGGGAGAAGTGCATATTTTTTGGATATAGTGAAGAATCCAAGGCATACCGATTGGATAACCCATTCACCAAGAAATTTATGATAAGCAGAGATGTAAAGTTTATTGAAGAAGAAGCTTGGGATGGAAGCATTGAGAAAACAATGAATGTTAAAAGTTGTTTGTCTCATGATGATGAGGAGGAATAAATGGCTAAAAGACATCCCTCGTTAGCAGCACCACCTCGACCAACACAAGGACAACAAGGGACACAACAAGCAGGTATGAGAACACCCTTGAGAAGTGATGACAGTGCTTCTCCAAGCACATCACAGGGAGAAAATTTGAGTGCTTCTACAAGCACAAGTTCAGAAAGTGAAAGAGGAACCAGATTTAGAAGTCCGAATGAGATTTATGAGCAAGAGGTAGAAAATGAAGGTATGAACTCTTTATTTGCATTGTATTGTCATGTAGAGGATCCTATTCATTTTGGAAAAGTTGTAAAAGATAATAAATGGATAGATGCTATGGATGAAGAGATAAATGCAATAGAGAAAAATAACACATGGGAATTAGTTGATCTCCCAAAAGGCAAAGAAGTGATTGGAGTAAAATGGGTCTACAAGACCAAAAGCAATGCTGAAGGTAAGATTGAAAGGCACAAGGCCAGACTTGTTGTCAAATGCTACAAGCAACAACAAGGAAGATATTATGAAGAAACATTTGCCCCGGTTGCAAGAATCGAAACAGTAAGAGCAGTGTTGTCCATAGCAGCACAACACAAATGGAAGGTTTACCAAATGGATGTCAAATCAGCATTCCTAAATGGAGTATTGATGGAAGAGGTTTATGTTGAAAAATCTCTGGGCTATGAGAAAGAAGGCCAAGAGCACAAGCTATGCAGATTGAAGAAGGCTCTGTATGGGCTTAAACAAGCGCCAAGAGCATGGTAGAGTAGGATAGATGCCTATCTACTAGAAAATGGGTTTAAGAAATGTGAAAGAGAACCCACATTATACATCAAGGAGAAAGATGGTAAGATGTTGATTGTTGTTTTGTATGTTGATGATGTAATATTCACAGATAATGATGCTACCTCATTGAGAATTTTAAAACAGTCATGAAAGATGAATTTGAGATGACTGATATGGGATTGCTAAGATACTTCTTAGGAATAGAATTAGAGCAAAATGAAAATAAGATTTTTATTTCTCAATCTAAATATGTAAAATAAGTCTTGGAAATATTTATTATGCAAGATTGTAAGGCAGAAATTACTCGTACAGTGATGGGATTGAAACTGAGCAAGGAAGACAGCAGCAAGGACGTTGATCCAAGTTTGTATAAGAGCATAGTTGTGAGCCTCATGTATTTGACTGCAACTAGGTCGGATATTATGCATGTTGTAAGTTTAATTTCTAGATTTTTGGAAAGGAAAAATGAGGCACATTAGCAAGCAACAAAAATAATTATGAGGTATGTGAAAGGAACAAAGAGATATGGAATTTTATACACTACTTCAGAAAATTTTGAATTGATTGGATATACTAATAATGATTAGGCTGGAAGTATAGATGACAGGAAAAGCACCTCTGGATATGTTTTTCATATGGGATCAGGAGCCATCTCATGAAATTCTAAGAAACAGCCAATTGTGGATTTATCAACAGCAGAGGAAGAGTATGTGGTAGCTACAACAGCAGCATGTCAAGCAGTTTGGTTGAGGAGAAAGTTAAAGAGTTTGTGTCATGAATAGGTAAAAGTCACAACAATTTATTGTGATAATAGCTCAGCAATAGCATTATCAAATAATTTAGTGTTTCATAATAGAACGAAACACATTGATGCCAAGTATCACTACATTAGAGAGTTAGTGAACAATGGGGAAATTGTTTTGAAACATTATAGAACTGAAGAGCGGTTTGTTGATATATTGACAAAACCATTGGGGCAAAAGAGTTTTAATTATTTGAGAAAATGTCTGGGTATGGAAGAATGCAACAGTTGTAATTAAGGGGGAGTGTTGGAAATTAATTCCAACTACGGGACTGAGCCGAAGGACAATAGCACATAAATTTCTTGGATCTGTTCGCACTCCATCTCGCATTGAAATTATGATTTGAAAACACCTACAAGTTTATTTTTTGGTTAATGGTCGTAGCCATGTTTTACTGTGTATGCATTGAAATATCGTGGTTTGACCATGCAACACCAGGCTTTTATCTTTTGCAACCACCGTTTTTTAAACCATGCCATACTGCTTTTAAAACCCTTGCACCAACCACATTAAAACGCATCCACAAATCATTTGACTCCCCGCACATTTGATTTCAATTTAAATACACCACGTCAAGTACCGTGGAGCCCACGACTCCATGTTGTACACTCCATATACCAATCAGCGTTTGATCGCATTGTCTTAAGCCTATGTCACCACCTCCATAATCCGCGCAAAAGCAATGGACCCACCTTGCCGATTCACCAAGCCATGAGCCAATCAAATCGATATCACACGAAATGGAGCTGACATCAACCTCTCCCAATTTGGATGCGATAAAACATTGAATCTTTTTGGATAAAGATTTCAAGTCTGCCAGCGTGTCATGCGTGAGCCAATGGGATCTCTATCGCACAGTTAGGGTGTCCAGTTAGCCGTCGACCGAATGGATGCAATGAGAATATGAGAAAAAGTTTTATTTTGAAATTTCAGGTCCGCGAAACAATATGTAATAAGGTTTTAACTTTAGGGTAAACGGCTTAATGTTTTATCTGTTTTATTATGTCGCGATAAAGTTTTAGTTTTAAAACTTTGAATTATATATTATATAAGTTTTTATATTATATATTAGAAACATCATATGTTTATAATATATATAAACACAACGACAAAGAGTATTGTAATACATTGACTGTGTATTGTAATTAAGCCCAAAGGCATAATAGAAAGACAAAGACAGTGAAGCAGAGCTTTGTAACACTGCATGTGTAGCAGTAAAATAAATACATTTTTTTTGCAACCCAGAACAATGCAGTTCTGAAGAAGACCTTCATTTTGTAATAGATTTTCATGTTTAATGAAATAGAAGTGTTTTTATGCAGCTCTGTCCACAATTTGTTTTTAATCTCTGTGTTGAGAAGAGGAATTTTTATTTTCCTCTGTGTGTTAGGAATTAGCAGAAATTCCAACATGGTATCAGAGCTAGTCCAGGCTCTTTGCACTTGCCAAAGAAGCTAAAGGAAGACGGAGTTATTGAAGCTTTTGACCAGTAGTGTGAAGGCTCATAAAAACAAGGTATTTACAAAACAGAGTTTTTTTTTGTTTAAAGAGTGTAGTCCAGAGAAGTCTCTTGAAGACAGAGTTTAATCTCTCAGCAGTGAGAAGGTTCATTTAAGAAACACATTCAAGTTTAAAAGCATAGTCCAGTGAGGTAGCAATGGCAGGAGCCAACACAAGCACGAGTATGGGAAATACTCAACTCCCGCAGTTCAATGGGAAGAAATATGACTATTGGGCAATCACAATGAGAGCCATGTTTGCCTCTCAAGATTTATGGGAGCTAGTTGAAGATGGGCTAGAATTACCAGCAGATAAACAAGCATATAATGCCTTAACACAGGTAGAGAAGGATTTCTTGAAGAGTAATCGGAAGGACTCAAAACTCTTCTATCTCTATTAAGTAGTGCATGAAAGTGTATTTCCAAGGATTGAAGTAGCCAAGAGGTCCCAGGATGCATGGGATACCCTCCAGACAGCCTACCAAGGAATGAAGAAGGTAAAGACAACAAAGCTTCAATTAATGAGAAGGGATTTTGAAGTTATTTTCATGAAAGAATCTGATACAATAGATTTATTCTTCATAGTGTTGATTGGGTTGGTCACCCAAATGAGATCTCATGGAGAGACAGTTAAAGAAAGAAGAATAGTGGAGAAAGTATTGAGGAGCTTACCCTCAAGGTTTGATGTGATAGTAACAACCATTGAAGATACAAAGGATCTCTCAAAGTTTAATTTTGATGAGCTTCATGCATCATTGATGACACATGAACAAAGATTGGATAGAATAGCAAACTCATCTTCAGAGCATGCTTTCAAGACCCAAATTTCCTTTGGAAGAGGAAGAGCTCAAGGCAAAGGAAACTATAGAGGAAAAGGAAGAGGCATAAGCCAAAACAGAGGAGGAAAAAACAACCCTGCAAATACTAGTGGAAGGGGCAGCAACCAAATTTAGAATCAAAGCCAAGGTAGCAACCAACAAGGTGGGAAAAATCAAGCACATGGAAAAAGGTATGATAAATCCAAAGTCCAATGTCATTACTGTAAAAAGTATGTCCATTATGCCAATGAATATAGGAAGAAACAAAGTGACATGGGTAATAGACCCAGTGCAAATTTTACAAAAGAAAATATCAACCAAGAGAATTTATTCTTAGCATGTAATATGGATGAAGAAAAGAATGAAGATATATGGTTTCTAGATTTAGAATGTAGCAGCCATATGACTGGAAACATTTCTATGTTTTCCATGTTAGAGGAAAATGTGAAGTCTCAAGTAACATTGGGGACAGACAGTAAGGTCTCTGTTATGGGGAAGGGCAAAGTAAGTGTTTTGACAAAGAAAGGAGAACGAAGATCCATATCAGATGTTTACTATGTGCCTGGTATGAAGTGTAACCTTTTGAGCATTGGACAACTCATTCAGAGAGGCTACAATGTTTTCTTTGAAGATGATAAACCACCTAGCAAGCAGAGGATTGCGCAAGTGAAGATGAAAAGGAACAGAATGTTCCCTCCCAAGATGAGAGCAGATTTGAAGAAAGCAGTTGCAATGGCAGCAGTGACAAAAGAGACATTCCAAAGAGAAGCAAAGGATGAAAGTTGGTTATGGAATTTGAGATTTGGACATCTCAACTTTGGAGGTGTGAATTTTTTGCATACTAAACGAATGGTAAAGGG
This sequence comes from Pinus albicaulis, assembly GCA_034641835.2. NCBI lineage: Eukaryota > Viridiplantae > Streptophyta > Pinopsida > Pinales > Pinaceae > Pinus > Pinus albicaulis. The sequence goes on along the minus strand of CM076578.1, from coordinate 1,061,724,960 downwards.
ATTACCATTGATTGGAAAAATGGGCAGCCTATGTGAAGGCTACATCTTGGGAAAACAACACAGAGAAAGTTTTCCATCAGGAAGGAGCATAAGGGAAAAGGAACCTTTAGAAATAGTCCATTCATATTTGTGTGGACCAATGCAAACACCATCATTAGCAGGAAACCACTATATGTTGACCTTTATTAATGATTACACAAGAAAAACTTAGGTTTATTTCTTGAAATTGAAGAGTGAAGTGTTTGAAAAATTCTGCCACTTTAAGGCTCTTGTTGAGAATCAAAGTGGGAAGCATATTAAGGTCTTAAAAACAAACAGAGGAGGAGAATATATCTCCAAATAATTTCTGCGTTTTTACAGAAAAATGGAAATACACAAGAAATTTACAGCAAGGTATACACCACATCAAAATGGAGTTGCTGAAAGGAAAAATATAACCATCATGGATATGGTAAGAAGCATGTTGAAGGAAAAACATTTTCCAAATGAATATTGCGTTGAAGTTGTACATTGTGCAGCATATATCTTGAATAGATGCCCAACAAAGAGTGTAATGAATAGAGTTCCGGAAGAAGCATGGAGTGGCATAAAACAGTTTGTAACCCACATGAGAGTTTTTGGTTGTGTGACTTATGCACACATTCCAAATCAGCTAAGGAAGAAGTTGGACAGTAATGGGGAGAAGTGCATATTTGTTGGATACAGTGAAGAATCCAAGGCATACCGATTGTATAACCCATCTACCAAGAAATTTATGATAAGCAGAGATGTAGAGTTGATTGAAGAAGAAGCTTGGGATGGAAGCATTGAGAAAACAATGAATGTTAAAAGTTGTTTGTCTCGTGATGATGATGAGGAATAAATGGCTGAAAGACATCCGTCATTAGTAGCACCACCTCCACCAACACAAGGATAGCAAGGGACACCACAAGCATGTATGATAACACCCTTGAGAAGTGATGACAATGCTTCTCCAAGCACATCACAAGGAGCAGATTTGAGTGCTTCTACAAGCACGAGTTTAGCAAGTGAAAGAGGAACCAGATTCAGAAGTTTGAATGAGATTTACGAGAAAGAGGCAGAAAATGAAGGTATGAACTCTTTATTTGCATTGTATTGCCTTGTAGAGGATCCTATTCATTTTGAAGAAGCTGTAAAAGATAAGAAATGGATAGATTTTATGGATGAAGAGATAAATGCAATAGAGAAAAATAAGACATGGGAATTAGTTGATCTCCCAAAAGGAAAAGAAGTTATTGGAGTAAAATGGGTCTACAAGACCAAAAGAAATGTTGAAGGTAAGATTGAAAGGCACAAGGCCAGACTTGTTGTCAAATGCTATACGCAGCAACAAGGAAGAGATTATGAAGAAACATTTGCACCGGTTGCAAGAATGGAAACAGTAAGAGTAGTGTTGTCCATAGCAGCACAACACAAATGGAAGGTTTACCAAATGGATGTGAAATCAACATTCCTAAATGGAGTATTGATGGAAGATTTTTATGTTGAACAACCTCTGGGCTATGAGAAAGAAGGCCAAGAGCACAAGGTATGTAGATTGAAGAAGGCTCTGTATGAGCTGAAACAAGCGCCAAGAGCATGGTACAGTAGGATAGATGTCTATCTACTGGAAAATGGGTTTGAGAAATGTGAAGGAGAACCCGCATTAGACATCAAGGAGAAAGACGGTAAGATGTTGATTGTTTTTTTCTATGTTGATGATGTGATATTCACAGGTAATGATGCTTACCTCATTGAGAATTTTGAAACAGTCATGAAGGATGAATTTGAGATGACTGATATGGGATTGTTGAGATACTTCTTAGGAATAGAAGTAGAGAAAAATGAAAATAAGATTTTTATTTCTCAACCTAAATATGTAAAATAAGTTTTGGAAAGATTTAATATGCAGGATTGTAAGGCAGCAATTACTGCTACAGTGATGGCATTGAAACTGAGCAAGGAAGACAGCAGCAAGGATGTTGATCCAAGTTTGCATAAGAGCATAGTTGGCAGCCTCATGTATTTGACTACAACGAGGTCGGATATTATGCATGCTGTAAGTTTAATTTCCAGATTTATGGAAAGGCCAAAGGAGGCACATTGGCAAGCAGCAAAAATAATTATGAGGTATGTGAAAGGAACAAAGAGGTATGGAATTTTATACACCACTTGAGAAAATTTTGAATTGATTGGATATACTAACAGTGATTAGGCTGGAAGTATAGATGACAGGAAAAGCACCTCTGAATATGTTTTTCATATGGGATTAGGAGCCATCTCATGGGCTTCTAAGAAACAGAAAATTGTGTCTTTATCAATAGTAGAGGTAGATTATGTGGTGGCTACAGCGGCAACATATCTAGCAGTTTGGATGAGGAGAATGTTAAGGAGTTTGTGTCATGAATAGGTAAAAGGCGCAACAATTTATTGTGATAATAGCTCAGCAATAGAATTATCAAATAATTCAGTGTTTCATAAGAGAATGAAACACATTGATGCCAAGTATCACTACATCAGAGAGTTAGTGAACAATGAGGAAATTGTTTTGAAACATTGTAGAACTGAAGAGCAGTTTTTTGATATATTGACAAAACCATTGGGGCAGAAGAGTTTTAATTATTTAAGAAAATGTCTAGGTATGGAATAATGCAACAGTTGTAATTAAGGGGGAGTGTTGGGAATTAATTCCAACAGCGGGACTGAGCCGAAGGACAACAGCACAGAAATTTCTTGGATCTGTTCGCACTCCATCTCGCATTGAAATCCTGATTTGAAAACACCTGCAAGTTTATTTTTTTGGTTAATGCTCATAGCCATGTTTTCCTGTGTATGCATTGAAATATCGTGGTTTGACCACACAACACCAGGCTTTTATCTTTTGCAACCACCGTTTTTTAAACCATGCCATATCGCTTTTAAAACCCCAACACCAACCACATTAAAACGCATCCACAAATCATTCGACTCCCCGCGCATTTGATTTCAATTTAAATACGCCACGTCGAGTACCGTGGAGCCCACAAATCCACACTGTACACTCCATCTACCAATCAGTGTTTGATCGCATTGTCTTAATCCTACATCACCTCCTCCATAATCCGACCGAAAGCAATGGACCCACCTTGCCGAGTCACCAAGCCATGAGCCAATCAAATCGATATCGCACAAAAGGAGCTGACGTCAACCTCTCCCAATTTGGATGCGTTAAAACATTGAATCATTTTGGATAAAGATTTCAAGTCCGCTAGCGTGTCATGTGTGAGCCAATAGGAGCACTATCACACAGTTAGGGTGTCCATTCATCCATTAGCCGAATGGATGCGATAAGCATATGAGAAAGAGTTTTATTTTGAAATTAGTCTATGAAACAATATGTAATAAGGTTTTAACTTTATGGTAAACGGCTTAATGTTTTATTTGTTTTATTATGCCACGATAAAGTTTTAGTTTTAAAACTTTGAATTATATATTATATAATTTTTTATAATATATATTATAAACATCATATGTTTATAATATATATAAACACAATGACAGAGAGTATTGTAATACATGGACTGTGTATTGTAATTAAGCCCTAAGGCATAATAGAAAGACAAAGACAGTGAAACAGAGCTTTGTAACATTGTGTGTGTAGCAGTAAAACAAATGCATTTTTTTTGTAACCCAGAACAATGTAGTTGTGAAGAAGACCTTCATTTTGTAATAGATTTTCATGTTTAATGAAATAGAAGTGTTTTTATGTATCTCTGTCCACAATTTGTTTTTAATCTTTGTGTTGGGAAGAGGAATTTTTGTTTTCCTCTGGGTGTTAGGAATTAGCATAAATTCCAACAACCTGATGATTGTCTCTTCATGTTCACATCCCTTGTGCATTGTTTGAACCAGCATGAGCTAATGGTTGTCTCTTAATGTTCACAACACTTTTTAATTGTTTGAACCAGCATGAGCTGATATGGGCCAGCAAAAAGCTAAGTTACATGGTTTGGGTTAGAGTTTGAGTTTGATAATGATTAAATTTGATTTGAATTTTTTTATAAAAATGTAATTAATAATATTAATCATTAAATTTATCTATATGCCTTCTATATACATATAGCTATTAATGTTAAAATAAAATACAATATAAAATAATAAAAAATCTATATCAATAAATAAACCATGTTGTCATTAACTTCGAAATTTGTAAAGATAAATTACAAACTTCAATTGTGATAACCTTAAACTTAGTTATTATTATGAGAGTCACCGAATCATATTTTTTTTAAGACTCGCAAAATTTAAAACCTTAGCATTGATACGGGAAGGAAGACAAAATCACTTAGAAGCGCTTAGCCTATGGGCCACGGCAGAACCCACAATGCTCCTGTGTTGGAATGCCTTTAATAAAGAAGACCAAACAATTTTGTCTAGGATATGGTTAGGAAGAGCACTACGAGCTCCTATTTTTTCGATATGATAGAATCTCACTAAATGAAATGCTATTTAATGTAAAATTTTCATAATTATAATAACAACTAACTTTAAAAGGGTTTACAAGGAGAGGAGAAATTCATGCTTACAGGGAGAGGAAAAAGCCATGATAGCAATGTCGTTGTAGATAACTTTCATCACATAAGAAATAAATGATAGTTATTAAGAATTTTTAAAGTATTTTGTACATAAATTTAATTTGAAGTTAAAAAGTTTGGGAAAGTTGTAGGACCATTTTGTTCATATTCAAAGAATAATAAAACTATTGATTACAATAATATCACTACAAAATAAAAATAAAGCACTTTCCATATAAATTAAATATAAAAAGAAAATAACACGCAAAATTAAGACTGAAGACTAATCAAACACTAAAAATGGAAAATTAATGGGATAAGCGGATTTGTGAGGAATATTATATGGATACTCGGGACAAATACCCTTTTCGATAGCCCCACTAATTTTTTGGAGAGGTGGTGGCATGGGTAGCGCCAAAGAGACCTTATAAGGTGTTAAGGAAATAAATTGAGATTTTCAATGAACGTAGAAATGATGAAACCGCTGCCTCAACCACATGTCAGGCTCTTTGGACTCCACCACATGTAAGGCTCTTTCCATAGTCGGTATTGCAGTGTTTGCTCCGCCTGTGGCCTCCAAACCTTATACACCATAGGAGATATGCTTGTTTGGTGATTTTTTTCTGTTATAGAAATCACCTCATCTCTGTATTGAGGATTCAAACTTAGTTAAATCAAAATGGTCCACAAAATGTCGTGTTTATCTATAAGGTGGAGGAAGGAACTGTCTATTTATAATATGGATGAGCGATAGTCCTCTAATTTCAAAATTTTGTATGCGCTGTCAAGACTGTTTGACCAGCTCTGCCACCTTCGGAGCAACAATTGAAGGTATCTCTTAAATCATCATTTCAGGATCGCATGTGTGACCCACAAAACTATCCCAATTGAATATGAAGCCTTGAAAAACTTTGTATTTTTATTGATAAATTGACATGAAAATTGGCCATGAGCCTGGACCAACATAAACAAATATTTGATAGAAAATTCTCGTTCAAACCAACTATTGACCTTCATTCACAACTATTTCCTTAGGCTATCACAACTATTTCCTTAGACTGAAGGTAGACAGTATATGCATTTGCATCAACTCGGGTGTTCTTCTCCCTATAAACATCCTCGATGTCAATTTCAGAGAAGGGGTTTATCTACAATTTTGGCTTGTTCGCCAAGGTGTAAATACACACATGAGCAGTGATTAAATTCTCCTTAACAACTTCAAACACCAACTTCCAATCTCTTTTTATAAGAAGCCCTGGAAAACTCTTTTCCCTCGCAAGCTTTGAACTTAACTGTGTTAGAGACAAGGTCTAAGCCTTGCATATGAAAAATAAAAAATACCATCAGGGTTGGGAAAATTGCCTCCCATGCCAACAATATTTGAGCTCTTTTATGCTCCTTTGAAAAGAAGCCTTCAAAATCTGGATGAAATATGTTCACTGAAGGAAGAGGACCAGAAGTTTGAGGCTTTAGTGGAGTAGCCTTCATGGTGGTCCACAACAAGCGGAGAATAATTTAAGTTGAGAGCATGAGTTGTCTGACAATTCCGAGTCGTGGAGTAGAACGTTTTGGGAACATTTTTTATATAATACATATTTTAATAATTTTGATGCATATATATTAAAAAAAAAAACATGCAGAATGTTGAATTGGTTATATGCATGAAAACCTAGATTTAACAATTGGTTTGATGATTATCATTAAAGTATATAGTAGTATTTAAAATTGGTCGGTTCATTTGGCTTGGGGATCAAAATGGCCAATGAACCTAGTTTAAGCCCAGGCAAATCCCGTTTTGGTACCAAACCAATCATAAACCAATCAGTTTGACCATAAATTGATTGATTTTGTCATAAACCAACCAAATCATTACCAACACTGTTAGATCTCACATTTGTGGGGGAGATTGGGACCATCAATGGCGGTTTTTAAGGTGTTATTGGAGGAAACCCAAGGTGGTTTTCTTCCAAAACAATCCCCTTGGCCATAAAAACCAACCCTCCCCCTCATAAACTCTAAACCTAAAAATAAAAACCTAACTCAACCATAGCATTGCTAGCAATCAATGGTAATGTTAAATTCTTAAAGTAAAATCCTTTTACTTAAATTTTTAACATTACCATGAAATGATTCAAGATATTTGAGAGTGGTTTCAACCTCATTGGATTTCATATGGAGAAACTAGAATTTTATATCTCACTTTAAATCCAATAGACTTAATGGTTTTTAGGATTTCAGGATTTGGGGAATTGTAATGTCTTAGATTTTGTCATGTGTGAGGGTATGAGATTGGCATTTGATCAAGAGCATGCATCCCTTTTAATACCTTTATGTCGATGGCATTTTTTTGTTGAACTTCATTGATGTTGGTGGTATTGATAGTTGAACTCCTCTACTATGGCCTTAACAAAAATGTACCCTTCACTTAAAGGGGTTATTTTTTTAGGCATTCTAAGTTTTTTCTATCATATTATAAGCTTGAGAACATAACCCTTCATTCAAACCAAAATCATTGGTTAGGCATGTTAAACGTTTTCAATTTCAACCATATTATAAGTTTGAGCAATCCAAGTTTGAAGATTTTGAGCATAAACGATGTTTATGTGACTCTTGTTGATGATACTATTTCTGCAATGTTGAATCAATGATGAGTGATTATGTTGATTAATTATTTGTAGTTTTGATGTCTGGTTTTTCTACTTTCGAAAATGAAAAACATATGGCATACATGTCTACAAATGTCTTTCTCATACAACTTTTCCAAATTAACAAACCTATCGGCCTCTCTTTGCACCTTTTGGAGCAATTGCTAGTTTTTGATAGTTTTAAGAGAGTACATTCACTAGTTGTTTGATTGATTTTTTTTCTAAAATTTGATTAGAAATTGAAAAGAATCTAATTTTAGTTGTTAATTTTATATAATTTGAGTCGTAGAGTATTTGAGGGAAAATAGAGCTTATGATTCTATTGGAGTAAAAAATTTCATCATATTATAATTATCATAGTTGCATTCAAATATTATTAGGCCAAGGGGTCATCAAGCAACTTAGCATGGAAGAATTATTTCAAAATCGCTTCAACTTTTTCGAAACACTTAGTCGTGGGTTTTCCAAAAGATATATGCTAAAGGAAGTTGTGTGAAGTAAGCAACTTGCATCACAAAGATATGAGTGATCCAACAAGTACAAAGTTTCAAGAATGGGATCACGCATTGAGAGAGTATTGGATAACATACAACGATGGAGATATCTCCTTCACCATCAGATTATCAATTGGTATTTCATGTGGGTGAGATATTTTCCCATGATTTCATCTCTTGAATATAACCTCAGGTTGGTCATGCAATAACAAATAGGGTAGCATGATTCCATCTTTGGAATCAAAAAGAAGAAATTTGGGGTTTATGATGATACTTTAGGAGTCACAAGACATTATGCAAGTCCTCTCCATATTGGAAAATATGGAACATGTGATAGGATGTGGCCACAAGACTTCACTCTTGTCAACAATTCATTATGGAGTAGCATGTCATGGCCTGTCACAAGAGGTCTTCTGGTTGAATTTGAGATAAAAAAGCATCCTTGATTAATTATGAGGTATGATGCATAATATGTTGGAGAAGGGGATCATGAGGAGTTATACTCTTCAATCTTATCAATAATTTTTGAGAAGCATGTCCTACATCTTTATGATATGGCAAAGTAGGATGGGGTTGAGATGAAAACAATAGTTGCTTAAGGAAGCATTTTGCATATTTGTGTGGAATCCTGGAATTGGTGTTTGGATTTCTTAGGGACAAGAAATTTTGGGAAGGGAGGATTATAATGTCCCTTTTATGGATGTTGATAAAAGAGAAATCTCAGTAGCCTAGATAATTTCCATAGGCCAAGAAATATTAAATATTAAGGAATTAATTTATTAAAAAAATGACTAAGGAAACGAAATATTATAAAGTCACTTATTAAAGGAGGGAAAAATTGACCCATGGTACTTGGATGACGCATGGTATTTTGAACAGACATCTCTATGAAAAGAAAGGAGGAACTCCTTCAGGTGGATGTGCTTGGATATTTGATGAATTGATATCGAAGCTCTAGTAGCTTATTGTGTGAGGGGAAACCCTTGTCAATATCCAAATGTATGTGTTGGAAATATGCACCCTTGCTGGTAGCAATTAGTTTTAGTGGTAAAATGTCCACCCTAGCTAGTCAAGTGGGAAAATCACTTCAAGTTCTTCTATGGCACAGATCAAAGAAGGAGGATCAAAGATCAAAGTCTAGAAGAAGGTTTCAATTGTAGTAACACATATATCTTCAATGAGGACCAATTTATTTGTTGGGGGTCGAGTTGATTTAAGGGGAACTAGCCAAATTTTGCTAACAATTTCCATCAATAATTTTTGTGTAAATTTCCGCATAATTTATTCATAAAAAATGGCAGGAATTTTGTTGTGGAATTTTATCTGGAAATTATGGTTATTGGCTCATTATTATTCTTGTGTGGATTTAAATAAAAACACGAGTTCTCCAAATTTTTCTTGTTGAATTTAATGTTAGTTTACATGAGATGTGTTCTAGCCTTGAAATTTTGTGGAGAGGCTAGATTACACGAGATCTCCAAGAAGCAGAAATCATTTCTAGAAATTCTGCCTAGAAATGAGTTAATTAAATTATTATCTAGTTTTTAAATATTTCCTAAGTCTAAACTTAGGTAATATGATTAATTAATCATATTCCCATTAGCTATTTCTTTGTATATCACAGTATGCCCATACCTTTTATGGTCTAAGATCATGATACCATGCACTAAGCCCATCACCGACTGAATTTTCAAGACCAACAACTCACCACGCACGTGAAGCTACGCAACCTGAGCATTTCACTAAAAACACAACTACAAGTACAGCCATATCCATTACCTAAGTACATAAATACAACCTGTTATCCAAATTAGCTCTTAGTTTTTTTTTTTTTTTTTAAATAAGTATAATTTCTATCTCCCAAATGATCATAGACTTAATAAAATATCATACAACTTATATTGTTTGAAGCTATATTTATTTATAGTTAGGAGTGACCTAACTTAATATAATATTATACAACTAGACGGCTGGAGGAGAGGCAATTCCGAGTTGAGTGATGTAGTTTTTGCACAAAGGTAATTTGGACGACTCAATTTTGAGGTGAGTTTAGTGCTTGGATTCACCTGTGGAGTGAGGAAATTCCTCACTAGATTTTTCTTTCCATTTTTCTCTATAGGATTTCCAGTTTGGGCATCCACTTGTACTTAGATTATTTCACTGCTGATTAATAATAAAAACCTCACTTTTTGCACCAGTTTTCCGAAGTCGGGTTTTTTTCTAGGGTAATTGGTCCAAAAATAACTGTGTTATTTTATTTTTGTGTGTTATAATTTCTTCAAACATTTATTTCTCCTGTAGTTTATTTGTGTAGGTTGCAGTGTATTTATTTTTATATTTTTCGTAGCATATAAATTGTTAATTAATTAAAAATTAGGAGAAATAATATCAATTGTTGCAATAGGATTTAGGTCACCTAATTTTCACATGGTATCAGAGCGCAGATAATCAGCCAGAGAGCTCAATAGTGAAGAAATAAGGATTTTTTTTGTTCAGTGTGAGCAACATTCCAAAACCCCATAGGGCAACACAATCACCTTGGAAAAGAGGTTAAATTTATTGAGGAGAAACATTTTTTCTGAGAAAGGGATAGAAATATTCGATCTCTCCAGATCGAGGGTTTCCAGAGGCAGAGGGAGAAGCACAAATTTTGTGTTGGGAAGATATCTAGCTGGACACAAAGGGTTTCTGCAGTAGTTGTTAAAGTAGAACCTGCGTCGGGTGGAAGAAGAGCACACATAAAGGGAACTTTTCTCTTAGGGGATCTCAAGATTTAGAGATCTATTTTTTCCAGTTGCAGATTGACAGTAGTTGTGACCAGATATTCTCACTCCAGAAGGGAGTGCGAGTAGCATATCAAGCAGCCGAGAAGTGGGAAAGAGGGATAATTTCAGGTTTATTTTCTCTAGTTTTGAGTTTCATAGGTTTTGCAGCTTTGTATGGATGACCGTACGATATTTCCAGAGGAGGTTGTGTGAGTTAGCCATAATGCAGATTTGGGCAGTAGGTCAACTTCCAATTGTTGCAAATAAGTGTCAGAGAAAGTGCGAGTTGTCTAGTACGATTTTCAAAGAAATGAAGGGTCCCAGCCAAGGACAAGGGTTGAAAGGAGATAGTGGGGCACTAGATCTAGGAGGAGGAGGATTTTTTTATGAAACCAGCTCACAAAAGAGAAGAAAAGATAGATCAACGACTTAGAAAAGCCTCTTTGAGGGGTAAACCTCCTTTACATTACATAAATGAACAATTCTTGGATGGTACAAATGACAAAACCTCCTTTATATATATAGGAGTCCATGGGGTCACAATATAATCCTAGTTGACCTAACAATAAAAATATAAGGGCACAACAATAACAATACTGGGCTTTTATGGGGCACAATAATAACAATATGGGGACTACTGGGGTACAACAATAACAACAAGGGGTCTACACTAACAACAATAAGGGACTACACTAGTAATATAGGGACCTAACATGCTCCTCTCCTTAAAAAAAGTGTTGTCCTCAATGCTTGAGTAGTTATGGATGCTTCTGTATAAAATTCTCATCCTCCCTTGTGAATCTTCAATGGGTAAGTTCTTCCACTTGATGAGATACCATGAAATTGATTGATTTCGTAGCTTTCCAGTTCTTGTTTATGTGACTTCTTCAGGTTGCAATATGATTTTTCCTTCCTCATCAAGTTCTTGAAATATTGTTTGAACTGGAAGTTTGTCACCTATAACCTTCTTTAAGCATGAAACATGGAAAACTAGGTACACTCGGGAAGAAGCAGGAAGCTCCAATTTGTATGCAATAGTACCAATATTTTTCAACACTATGTAAGTACCATAGTACTTTGGCGATAATTTATTATCCTTCTTATCTTGCTTGAGGGACATTTGTTTGTATGGTTGTAGCCGTAAAAATACAGTCACCTACATCAAAACTTCTCTCGCTATGATGTTGATCTACCTATTTTTCATTCGATTTTGTGCCAAATTTAGGTTATTAAGAGTTAGATAACTTGTTGTTGATGCTCGATGTGACATTCCACTACTTGAACCTTAGAATTTTCTCTTAAAGATGATGTGATGGACAATGGATGATGTCCATAAAGTGCCATAAATGGGGTCATTTTTGTTGTAGTGTGGAAGGAGTGTTATACCACAATTTAGCCAAAGGTAACCACTTGACCCATTGTGTTTATTTATCATATACAAAGCAACGAAGATATGCTTCCAAACATTTGTTCACTATCTCAGTTTTCCCATCAGATTGAGGATGATAAGATGAGCTATGAGCTAGTTGAGTACCCAAACAAGAAAATAATTTCATCCAAAAATTTCCAGTGAAAATGTGATCTCTGTCACTTACAAGAATCATTGGGTTTCCATGTAGCTTTTGAATTGTTTCAATAAATTTAGTAGAAATTGTACTCACTTTAAATGGATGAGATAATGCACAAAAGTTTCCATACTTGGTAAGTCTATTAATTACCACCATGATGATACTCTTTCTTTCGGACTTGGGTAAAATTGTGATAAAATCCATTGAAACCTCCTCCCAACGTTGACTTGGAATGGATAAAGGTCGTAGCATACCCGAGGTTTTAATTGTCTCAACTTTTTTTGCTGGAAAACCAAACATTCTGCCACAAAATTTTAAATATCAGTTTAAGGCCATCCCAAAAAAATTCTTTCCTCACCTTGTGTTAAGTTTTTAAAATCCTGAGTGTCCTCCTAAGGGAGAGGTGTGCAATTCCAAAAGAATATATTATTTTAGTTGGGAATTCTTACAAAAATATAAGCGATCTTTGTACCATAAGGAATCATTTTTATAACTAAATGTATCAGTGTACTAGGATCTTGCTGCAACTTTTGAACGAGTGTCCACACATTTTTGTCATTCTTCCATTCCTCCCTTTCTTCATTTATCTAATCTATTTGGATAATAGAAATGGCACAAAGCAAGCTTCCACATCCTCATCCTTTCTTAAGAGTGCATATGAAACAATGTTTAGCTTCCCTTTTTTGTAGATTATTTCAAAGTCATAACCCAACATCTTTGTGACCAATTTTACTTCTCTTTTGGAGATACTCTTTGTTCCAAAAAATATTTAAGACTATCATGATCCATTTTTACCTTGAAGTGTCTTCCCATTAGGTAAGTTCACCATTTCTTTAGTGCATGTAGTATTGCCAAAATTTACTTCTCATAAATATCTTTCTGTAAATACTTTCCTTTGATTGGACGACTTTCAAAAGCAACGGGTCTTCCTTCTTGCATTAAAACAACACCAGTTCCATTTCCTGAGACATCACAATCCACAGTAAAGATTTTTTGTGAATTCTGGTGTAGCTAAGACCGATGCTTGGCACATTGCCTCTTTAAGATGTTCAAAGACCTTAGTTTCTTCAGGATTCCATGAAAATTCATCTTTCTTCAATAATGTTGTTAGAGGTGATGTTATTCTCCCATAGTTCTTAAAAAACTTGCGATAATACCATGTTAACCTGAGAAATCCTCGCAACTGCTTTATGGTTCTGGGGACTTTCCATTCCTTAATGGATTTAATTTTGTTAAGTTCTACCTTAAAACCCTATTTAGATACAATATAACCCAGATGTTCCACCTCTTGTACTCCAAAGAAAAAGTTGAAGGTTTTTTCATATAATTGTTTCTCCTCCAATAATTTGAGCACCCTGTCAACATGTTGAACATGATCCTTCCAAGACCTGACGTATATTAGTATATCATCAAAAAATAATAACACAAATTTTCTAAGGAACAATTTGAAAATGGAATTCATCAACCCTTGAAATGTAGAAGGTGCATTTGTAAGGCCAAAAGGCATGACCAAAAATTCATAATGACCCCCTTGAGTTAGAAATGTTGTTTTCAGAATATCTTCAGCCTTCATTCTAATTTGATGATATCTTGAACAAAGATCCAACTTGGTGAAATAAATGTCTCCATGTAATTCATCCAATAATTCATCAATCACAGGAATGGGAAATTTAACTTTGATAGTGAGCTTATTGATCTCCCTATAATCCAGACACATGCACCATGATCCATCCCTCTTGTGCACTAATAATACTGGAGCAGAGAAAGAAATTTGACTGGGTTGAATTATACTAGCCTCTGGCATTTTTGCAATCATACGTTCAATTTTTCTCTTTTGGACATAAGGATATATGTAAGGCCTGATGTTTGGAGGAACACTTCCTAGAATCAAATGAATAGCATGATCATGATCACGAATAGGTGGGAGTCATTTGGGAGTTTTAAACACCTTGGAATGGTTTCCCAAGACATTTTGGAGATATAGAGAAATAGATGATTTTGATGTTGGAACTTCTAGTGAGCATAATTTGTAAATTACGCCTCATTTTTCTTTCTTCAGAATCTTTGTCATGTCATTAGAGCTTATTATTTTTCCCTACTTCCCTGCGATGCCCTGTAATTCAACTTCATTTCCTTCTGAAAAAAAAAAAAAAAAATTCAAGAAAAGTTCTTGACAATTAAAAGTTATCGTCCCTAAAGATTGTAACCATTGTACTCCTAGTACAACATCAACACCACCTATTGGAATGGAAAGAATTGGACTATTCAATACATATTCCCCCATGGTTAGCTTGATATTATGGCAATTTCCAGAGTAATTTATAGTTCCTCAATTTTCAACCATCACTTGATACTTTGGTGTTGGGTATAGGAAGCAATTCAATTCCTTGGCTACCTTACAATGAATAAAATTATGTGTACTACCTAAATCAATCAACACTATTATGTTTTTCTTCTTGATATGTCCTTCTATATTGAGAGTTTGAGTAGTGGTAATTCCTGCCAATGCATTACGAGATATGGTCGGATTCATTTCTTCTTTCTATAGGGTTTATTCCTAGTGTATATCCTCTTATTTTGAAGTTTCTTGTTCATTTTCTTCCTCCTCTTCACAATATATTTAAAATAATTTATTCTCAACACACTTATGACCTTTAGTGTATTTGCTATCACAACTATTGAAAAGCCATTTTTCTCTTTTTTCTTCCAATTGTTGTGGTGTCAACCTTGTAGGTTATGGAAGTCTAGGAGTAGCAACACTTCTATATTTATAGATGTGAGTGATAGGCTTCCCTGTCACCATAATTTTACTTTTATTTTTTCTTGGCAACCTGAATGTATTCTCCAATGAATCAGGGTCCCAAAGGCAAACCTCATGTTTGATGTTATCCTTTAAATTCCCTATGAAGATATCAATATTGTGCTCCTCTGGAATATTAGTTACCCTTATATTCAATTTTTGGAAGTCCTCAATGTGCTCCACCATTGAACCCTTTTGTTTGAGATTTATCAATTGGCTAAAGAAGGTGTTTCTCTTTGTATCCTCATAATGTGCTATGATTTCCTCTGTAAAATTTGACCAAGTGACAGTTTGTTTACAAGAGAAAAGCCATCGATACCATACAAATGTATTTTGTTTTAAATATAAAGTTGAAATATGTACCTTTTGTGTGTTTTGCACATTATGGAGATCAAAATATTGCTCCATTTGTAGTATCCATGTTATAGGGTCCTTGCCATCAAAATTACTCATATTGATCTTTGGATTATGGTGGGTCTTCAATCCAACGTTAGAGTTTATGAAATCATGATTAATGTTTAGTTTTTTCTCATCATGAGTTTCCTCTACTACCTTTTCGCCATTATGAATCATTTCCTGTAGCAACTTAGTCAAACCTTCCTTCAAGCCTTTGATGTCTGCTCTTAGATCATTCTTCATGTCTTCCATGTTCCTTTCAATTTTTCTTCTATACCATCAATATTTCCTTCCATGCCATCCATCTTAGCTTCCATTCCTTTCTTTAAACCATCCATTTTAGCTTTCATTTCAATTTTGGTTACTTTTTGCGAGAGCGATATTAGTTGCACTTGGTCTCGTAATTTTGATATATCATGTTGCATTTCTTCCTTTTCATGCATCATAGTAGAAATTTTTGAGGCCTTAATGGGCATGGAATTATTTTTGGGAGGCATTATATAATCCAATACTTATATCTATGCTTCCATATGCCCTTGGAATCACTTCAAACTCCTTTTTCAAACAAACATTATGCAATTTTAAAAAACAAATACACACCTTTTTCTTGCTTTTTAGGAGATCGATATTGAGCCTAAATTATCTCTGTGATTTTGGATCTTCAATATCTGAAATTTGGTCCTATAGTAGCCCTTTGATTCTTATTTCCAATGCCACAGTTCAGACCTAATTTTTATTCTTCAAGTCCAAGTTATGCTTGATCTCCCACAATGACCTAATTATGGGTTAGTTCAGTAGAGAAAATTTGTACAGAGTGCCACGTGCCACTATTTCGACCTTCAGATCTTAAATTGACACACAAGAAACTGCAGTCCATGCGATTTTGGCCACTTATTACAGAATTCCAATCTGATGCCTGAAACAAAATTTATGATGATTTTCCCTCGATCACCTGTTTGAGATGAAATTCTGGAGCCTACAAAATTCCTAACTTCCACTAGTCATATCTCGGAAACTATTGCAAACCAAGATCTGAATTTGTTACACGATGTTCCTCAGGATTTCGTCTCTAATGGGTTTTTTTTAGCTTCTGAACTTCCATAGAAAAAAAATTAAAGGGAAAATTCCACAATGACTTGTTTGTAGCAGTGAAACCCTAAAATCCAAAGCTTTGATGCCAAATGTTATGAAACCAACTCACAAAATAGAAGAAAAGATAGATCAACGACTTATAAATAAGCCTCTTCGAGGGGGGAACCTA
Source organism: Pinus albicaulis (assembly GCA_034641835.2). Classification (NCBI taxonomy): domain Eukaryota; kingdom Viridiplantae; phylum Streptophyta; class Pinopsida; order Pinales; family Pinaceae; genus Pinus; species Pinus albicaulis. The sequence continues at coordinate 1,061,708,478 of CM076578.1, read as the reverse complement.
CTTTACATTACATAAATGAATAATTCTTGAATGATACAAATGACAAAACCTCCTTTCTATATATAGTGGTCCATGGGGTCACAATATAATCATAGCCGACCTAACAATAATAATGTAAGGGTGCAACAATAACAATAGTGGGATTTTATGGGGCACAATAATAATAATAATATGGGGACTACAGGGGTACAACAATAGCAATAAGGAAGCTAAACTAACAACAATAAGGGACTATAGGGACTTAACATATTTTGATACTCTATTGTGCCAAATGGGCAGGATCCTTGAGGAGTCCACCTCTTGGATCAATGCCTAGCTACAGGGACCCACCGTATTCATTAGTAGGATGGACCAGTGGCAGTAGATGCAGTCAGATACTATAGTGATAGTTGCAACGACTAGTTACAGTCAGATGTTGGGGAGAGCAATTCAGAGTTGGAAACAGTGCATTTGGCATGGTGTAGAGTCAGTAGCAGCTCAAGGCCTTCAGTGATAGTGCATATACTAGTAGCAGTCAGGACTCGGCTGGAAAATTCATCATACTGAATAGAGTTGGTTCAATGTTTCATATGCTTCTCAGTTACATATGTTGCAGTTGCAGCAAAAACAAGATGAGAGGGAGTTGCAGTGTAGATACATTATTTGCAGCAGTTCTATAGGGTCAACAACAACAAAGATGTGGCGCATATTAGTGTTACGCAGTGGTTGTTGGGTAGCAGTAGCCATACATTAGCAACATGACAGGAGATGATGCAAAAATAGAGTATTGTTATCATGGGTGCAACAATACTAGAAGACATTCCTCGCTAAGAGGTAGTGTTAGTTTTTGTAGCATCAGATGTGTTCTATCCTTGAAAATCTACGGAGAGGCTAAAATACACGAGATCTCCAAAACCCAGAAATTGTTTTCTCGAAATTCCACCTAGAAATGACTTAATTAGATTATTAGTCAATTTTCAAACATTTCCTAAGTCTAAACTTAGGGAATATGATTAATTAATTCAAGGCATGAATGTTGTAGATACTCACATGCATCGACTTCAATTTAATGCTAGTCATTACAATCTAATCTTGGTCATTGAAGTCTCAATAGAGGATTATAAGAAGAAGTCGATGGGGCTTGGAGAAATCACTTGAGCAGTTCGATTTTACTGTGAAGTCAATTTCTATAGTAGTAGTTGTTTGTTTCAGGAAGAGATTCAGTGAGATCGAAGCAGTGAGAGAGGGGCAAAGATAATGAAGTCGGAGGAGAAATTCTAGTTTCGGTGAGTGCATTTGCAGAGAGGCAAAAGAACCACAGAGAGGCTGACACAGACAGCATAGTAGCCTCTAGAGGCAATTCCTTATTTGCTGGGGAGAAGAATAAATTCAGTGTTAGAAGCTAGGTTGAGGTTCTATAGGCCAGGAGAGTCATTTTCCCAAACGACTAGAGGAGAGGCAGCTATGAGCTTACTGATTCAGTGATTGTGCTAGGGTGATGCAATGACTACGCAGAGGCAATTTGGACAACTCAATTTTGAGCTGAGGTTAGTGCTCATATTTTCCTGTGGAGTGAGGAAATTCCTCACTAGATTTTTCTTTCCAGTTTTCTCTATAGGATTTCCAGTTTAGGCATCCAATTGTACTTAGATTATTTCATTGTTGCTTAATACTAAAACCCTTAGTTGTTGCATCAGTTTTCCCAAGTTGGGTTTTTCCGTGGAGATTGGTCTAAAAATAATTATGTTATTTTATACATGTGTGATAGAATTTATTCCAACGTTTATTTCTTCCACAATTTATTTGTGTAGGTTGCAGTGTATTTATTTCGATATTTGTCGTTGCATATAAATTGTTAACTAGTTAACAACTAGGAGAAATAATATCAGTTTGTGCAATAGGATTTGGGTCACCGAATTTTCACATTTAATAATTTTATGGAATTCTAAAATTTTCCTAAGGAAATTTGGGGAAAATTCTGATAGGATTACAAACTAATTTAAAAGGGGGTATTACAAATAAACTTATTGAGACTATGTAGGAGGATAGTCTTTGAATTCACTTCAAAGGTAAGTACATGTCACATCATTCATCAAATGGTTGTTGAGTTGTTAATCTAGACATCTAGGGTTCAACGATATATTCTAATTGAATTTCTTTTATTTGGCCTATATGCCATATTTAGGTGTTTAAATCATAATCCATGTCTATTTGTGGTTAAAATTTTCTCGCTAACCATGTTTAACTACTCACATTTTAATTTTATGATCCAGAAATTTTAGATCTGGTAGATGCAACATGTTATTTTTTCCAATGATAGGATGGACACAAATTCATATTTAACTTTCCTAATTAGCCTAACCCAATGATTAATTAAGGTTAAAAACAAATTGGTCATCTAGGGTGTGGAGCATGTAAAGTGTTCTTTCTCAAATAAGAGACCCCAGATGAGTAGATTTTCATTACTCATTAATTAATCGTGATTAGGAATTTAATTAAAGGGCTAAAATAGGATATATGGTTATCCAATATGGAATATATAGAGCATGTTGATCATTGAGTTGACTTGAAAGAGCATATATCTAATAGAATTCAAAATTATTTGAAACACAACGGAAATAGTTGTGGATTCCAACCACTGTAAAATAATAATAAAAACATGCATATCTATACATCCAGGAAATAGAGTGGGTAAAAAATTATAGGCATAGTGCTAGCCGAATGGGTGGATACGCAAAACATAATTTAAATAAAATAAAATTGAACATAACCACAATAGATCTAGTTCACTTACAAATTGGCAAAGAATCACATATCTAGACATTCAAGGAAGAAATTGAACATCACACGAATTGATGAGGCAGAGGCGAGATGAGTGGATTAGTGAGGAAGGAATCCAAATTTTCAAAAAATTAACTTAAAACTTAACAAAATCAAGGATACTTAAGCATTTTTTGTATAAAAAACAAGCTATTAACACTTTCATAAGGAAATAAATAAACCAAAACTCAAAATTTAAATAGGGTCCCCATTTATTTTAAAAAGAAATGGGGGTTTTTGTACACATGACAAGAAATGGAGACACACTAGAAGAACCAGTTATCTTTGATAAAATATTTGATCATAATAAACTCTAAATCGTGATTTTAGACATAATTATAAGTGTATAATGGAATACATGATAATCAAGATAAAGAAAAGTCCATCATTAGAAGTACTCACACTTCATTTGATATTTTCTCAAGAGCTAATAGATAGTGTTCATTTATTTAATAATACATCAAACATTAGCTAATTCTAAATTGAAAGTGTTAAGTCCAAACCCTAATATCAGCAAAACAAGTTCATGCATTATTTCTTCATCTCTCTTTAACCCGGAATTGCTTCGCTACCTGTGAGTGTCTATAGTTTTGATGAAGGTGCCTTAACACAATCTAAGAACTGACCCACAGCCAGCGAGCATCCATAACACCGATGAATTTTCTTATACTTCCTACATTTTGTATAAATGCTTCTAACCTCTTATTTATTTTGATATCCTTTTGATTTGTATTTTGTATTGCCTTTAGAAATTTTGGATATATAAGACCCCTAGGGAAGGTTGCACAGCCTCCACGTATGAAACGATAATTCTCCATTTCATATTCCCCAAGTCGTTGCGTTAATACCAGGCCCGTCAATGTTGTATTAAGCCAAGATCACAATTCAAAGTTTATAGTGTGAGTTAACCCATCAATGTGTTGGTCAAACTACCCTGGGCTAAATTATAATAAAACGCTTTCTTTTGGATCCCATTTGGGTAAATGATTATTTAAAAGGAGTTTACATGAAACATCGTAATCATATATTTTTATTATTGATATGGGTATTTAAATGGAGTTTGTGATACAAAGTTAACCTCCGAATTATTGGTGGAAGGTGGAATCAAGTAAAACGTTGTAAAAGACATCTTTTTATAGATTTCTTTTTGTATGAATCGATTTTATGATGGAATGGGTGTAATTTATTTTCCGCTTGTTGAACTTGGTATTCGCATAATATTTTTAATGGTGGATGGGTATTATCTCAAAGGCATACATAATTTCATAGATAATGCGAGTTAGGTGTCAGGTTTTTTTGTAAAATCCTTCAATTAATGGGAGCGAATCTAGCAGAACAAATTGTTCAAAGTCCAAACTATAAACTTATCAATTATCTCCTTTCAAGCATTGATATCTCAAAGGACTGTAAATCGATTTTATTGAAAGAGAAGGAAGATTAAACATTGAGATCCATTGATTCCCAACCATAATTCCATCGTTTTATTTTTGGAAACACCACAGGAATTTGCATAATGATACATCAGTGGATTCTTTGGGCTACAATACTTCTATGGATCACAAATGGAAAAAAAATACAGATCAGAAGCAAGAGGAGAACAACAAGCCTTTCTCTCGAAAGGTCCATGTTATCCTTCAGTAGTCAAAATATATCTGGAAGGAAGATGTAAAAATAAAGTGTCTCTTTAAACTTGGATCCAAATTACAGGGTACAAAGTCAGAAGATGCCCTCCTACAGTTGGACACATTATATATGGCTTTGAGCCTAATAGAGCAATCAAAATGGAAAGGTTCAAGTTGGGCCTTGAAGCCATCCATACTTGCTTTGATACAACCTAGGTTCTTTGAGAATTCTTATGAAAAGGTTAGACTCGCAATCGCGTCTTATCTTAGTAAAATCATAGCCTTAACAACATTGCTACTGTCCTACAACGATGACATCATGAGGAGGATTTTTTGGGTAATGGTAGAAGCACTCCAAGGGTTGGACAACACCACCCTTCTTACTTTTTTCAGAGGCGCAAAATTTTGGAATGCATGGCGAAAATAAAATTTGGTATACTTATTCTGTATGTAGAGTGGAATGACTTAATCCTTTAGATGCTCCAATACTTCTGCAACAGAATTACAACATCTCATCCAAACTTCATCAAAATAGACATGAAAAATATCATGTCCTCAATATTAGGAGAAGATAAGGCCATCTATGAACAATTGAGATCCAAATGGTTGGCCATTTGGAGGAAGGAGCTAATTATATCACTTGATGCTTATGAGGTAGCTAAGGGGTTGGTCAAATAGAAAATCAAACTACTTAGAAAGAAGTTAACCAAGGAGGAACTAACATATATTTATGGAGACAACAAGAATGAACTAAGGAGGAAAGGCTTATGCTTTGTATGCAAAGGAGTTTGGGCACCTAACCATTCATGTCCATGTGATAAGGAGTCGACAAGGGCAGAACAGATAGAGACTTCTTCAGATCATGGGGATTCATCCATAGTTGGTTTCATTGGTTTTCAGGAGAGGACCTATGAAGGATCCACACAGTCAAGTAAAAATGGTGAGCATCAACAACATGCTCTTTAGAGAAACTTGCAAGACAAACTGATGATAATCAGACAGCTTGAAAAATTACATGGCGAAATGAAGGAGGTAATTCCCCCTGATGATGTGGTAGTTGAGTCTATAGATATCCTAGAGGACATCCATAAATATTATGGACAATAATGTGTAGATAATAGTCCAATAGTACATCCATGTTTGACAACCAAAGAGAATGGACAACTTATATGTGGAGAGGACCAGGAAAAAGACATTCAAGAAGAATCAAATGAGGAGTCAATAGTAATAAACCGACATGATGATCATGATCATGTGGGGAAACAGAAAAATATAACATGCAGGATGAGACATTTTTGGAGGGTCAGTCAAAGGTTCAAGTTGAAGCTGTGGTCATGGGGCATCCAGTGCAGACATATACAGAGACATTCAACGGAGAAATAGAATTTCTAGAAGAGGAATTTCAGGAAAATATCATGCATTTCAAGACAGATCTTATGATGTTTAAGCAGAGAGTGTGGAAATTCCGAGACATTATCTTAGAGGGGAATATAAACATTGAGGATCCAATAGGGGTATGTGTTGAATCAATGACCAAGTTGTCTAATGTTGAGGAATGACTCAAGTCCCTCACAAGGAAACAAGAGGAGTATCGTTGGGAGTTCTAGAGCAGCCCTCTACAGGAGTACATTGATAATGCTTGCAACACTACGAACCCACCTTTATACATTAGGAAAAGCAGGGCAGAGTTCGCCAAATTCATCATGTTGGGTGATCGAGTGGAGAAAAATGAATTACACATTGCACATCATCAACATAGTAGATTTGTAGATATTCATCCTTCCCAAGGCCTGGATTGGCGGGAGATTATGATTTGGTACTCTATTGATGGATTAAATCCTAGGAGGATACTCACAACCAAGGGCATATTGCAGCTTGAGCCCTTTGGCATGGGAAGTGATGGAGGTCTAATATGGTACCATAACCCACAAGTCCCAGGACTTAGGTTGCATTTGGATCCAAGAGAATCCGTTGGGGCAAGGATTGGTCGGAGGATTGTTTGGGATCGAGATGAATCTATCGAAGGAAGGATTGGTCGAAGGATTGTATGGGATCTTGGTATTAATGCTCCTATTTTGGATAACAATGAATTGCTTGAGGACAAGAAATATTTTGGCGGGAGGATTTGTAATTTTTCCTTTCTTGATCTGGTCAAAATGGATGAAATACGTCCATGGTATTTTGCATGGTATCATCCCATGGTATTTTCCTTCGGTTTTCGAGGGAAAATAATAAAATAAGGTCTCTTGAGAGTCCATCAAGCCTATAAAATGGGATAGAATCTATGCATTGGGGATCATTTGGGTTTATCTATATTACTGTCTTTTTCTTGAGAACTTGGTGTGGCTAGTTCCAGTTTGATCCAAGGGATGAAAACCTTGTGGATGTCATTTTGTATGGTGGATCCATCTAGGGTCCACGATTGTGCTTCAGTGCATTTGTCTTCTCTTTGATAAGAAGTTGTGCATGCTATTGCAGGGGATTGAAATTTATTGTATGGGCATGTACTATTTCCTGCAATAATAATATAAATAACGGGTTTTAACTAGAACACCTAGATGTGCCAAGTATGTTGATTATTTCATTGTTCGAGTTATTAAAATATGAGATCTACTTTGATAAGCAATTATTTTATTGTATTAAGAATTTTAATGTAATACTCTATCACTCACTATCAATGTTTTCCTGAGTTTTATGTGTTTACTAAGGTGAATGGAGCTCTTATATAAAATAAAATGTAGCATTCTCCAAAACCAATGATGAATTTTAGATAATAATAATATCATTTATTCACAAATTTTTTATAGTTATCATTTATAGTTAAAGATCTTATGTTAATTGAATAAAAGTATCCAGAGATTAAAATTTCTCTACTTATATGACCATTGGTTGAAATCCAATTCAAAACAGAGAATTCCAAATTTATACAAAATTCATAAACTCATTAAAATGAAGAAAATATCAAAGGACCATAAAAACAAAATAATTCCAAAATAACTTAAATGACAAAATATTTACATATGTACAAACAAGATTGCAATAATTCAATAAAATAATTTCTTTAAAACTTTTTCATTCATGGGGAAGATTTTAATCTTCCCCCCCAATGTTTGCAAAATATATGTTTAAGGGCCAATTTCATAGAAATTTTAAATGGTCGAGAGCTAGAGATGTTGAAAGTTGGTGTGTTTTCCGTTATCCTCATGGCTTTTGTCCCACTTCAACAATAAATATCCAATGCAAAAATATTTATCAGTAGTCAAATATTTATCAAACCGACATTTGATTACTTGTTGATGGCCATGGAATTTAGCTTTAGCTTTCTCTCCTTCCTCCTCCAATTTTAAAAGGGTGCGGATTCTTGCTTCCTTGTCTTCAATTGGGTCATCATCAATTGATTGGAATAACTACATGGAAGGGAGGATAATATTGGGAGGAAGGATTGCTTCCTTTTCATAGATATGGAAAATAGGGGAGCTACCCAATTACTTCTTAGGTGTTACTTGATCTTTTCATAATGCAATAGGTATCTTATTATGTCAAATTTTCAATGATTAAGCATTGTCTTATTTAATATACAAACAAGGATTTTTTTGGTTAGATTTGCTAGACCATTTCCCTAAGGATAGTAATTTGCAGAATATTTAATAGTAATTCCTTTATTCATAGAATATTGAACTAACTTTAAAAATGAAAAGTGTGATGCATTATTAAACATAAGTGAAATTGGAACACCAAACCTAGAAATAATATTCCATCGAGGAAAGAGATCACCTAATTGCCATTGAATTTTTTAAGTGGAACGACCTGTGTTCATCTGGTGGAATAACCTAGTGTTGTGAGAATGTACTTATGTTGTTGAGAGGAATTTGGAGTAATCTCACCAATAATGTCCAATCCCCATTGCTCAAAAGGACCTTCCACTTAGACGGGTTGTAAGGATAGGGCATGTATCTTCTCTTTCCTGACCAATGTATGAAACAACTTGTATCTCTTAGCGTATGAATAGGAATATTTAAACAGAGAAGACCAATAATATCTAATTCGAAAGATCTTATGTGCAGTATTATCACCTCTAAAGTGACCTCTAGCTAACCCATCATGCATTTTAGCAAGAAAACAACATATAACTTAACTAAGATTCATAGTGTAAAAAAAATGTCGCATATTCCCAATACCATCCACACATTACAGGTTCCTATTTCATATCAAGCTATTGTAAAACTTAACAATACTTACCTCACATTATCATGTTTCCCTCTACTAAAGTTTCAAATTTTGTGTCTAATTTTTTGAATTTATTAAGTTTCAAGATCCCTATTTCAACATCCGTCAATTCATGTCATACTAGCCTACCAATGAAAAGGACATGAATGTGCTTCTCTGCATATAGCAAAAAGATACTAGAAAACCCTTGATTCATTATTATAACAAAGGAAAACATAATACCAACTCCCTATTCTATACTATACTAATAATACTTCTCCTAGTCCAATTAGTGGGAGGTGGGAAGAATATGGCATCTTGCATCATTTGGAGCATAAATGTTCCTCCATTTCTTCACCCACAACAAAAGAGGCACTCAGAATCTCCTTCGAGAGAGCCTTCCATACAAAGTTCCTACCTGCCAGGTGATAGAATATGGGCCTTTATATATATATATATATATATATATATATATATATATATATATATATATATATATATATATATATATATATATATATATATATATATATATATATATATATATATATCAAACCCAATACATTACATTCATTCCATTCCAATCATGTTGTGTTTATATATGTAACTCACCAAAAACCTCATCATGCACTTGTAAAAAGAAACATACTTGGGTGTGGTTATGATGGAAAAATTATTTAAGCCCTTTGTTTGCAGAAATATTGGAGACTACGAAGAATAAGAGGACGATAAACAAGAAAATAGCCTTAACCTCTGCTTCCAACACCCTCACCCCATCGATTCCCACCACCTCAACTCTCCCATGGCCTCTCATTATGTATGTTACTTGGAAGGCTGAGTCCGATGAGAATCCCATATAACAAATTGACACCTAGCACATTACATAGAACACATTAATATCACATTATTCTATGTAATAATGTTATTATAGGATTAAAGATGTTGCCAGATCAAGTTTCACAAGGCCTGCTCCCTACCAAATTTGCTCCAATAGTGGGAGATAATTGCTGGTGATAACGACCACATGACCTCCATTTTTTATATTAACGTCCAATTTGGCTTCCTCACAGTTGAAAACTAACCTTAGATTCTCTCCTTCCTAGGACTCGGGAGTAGGTACACTTTTTCCTTCCTTCAACTAAACAATTCCAGTCCCAGACTTACTTTTTATCAGGTGCTCCACCTTATCTTCCTCTGGATCCCATGCCCTTGATACGAATTCCTTGTTGAACCCATGGAACAACCCATTTGAGCCACCCATCAAGTAAAAATGCTATGCACACACAAGTTAATGAATGAGTGAATCATTGAATACAATCAAATAATTTTACCTACAACCATCGCCATTTGTAGAAAAATATGGGTTATATTGATACATATAGTGAACTTTCCCAATCAGTGGGCCTTAGATGTATCTTGGAGGAAGAGGATTTCCAAAACCTCAGAAGGATTGTCATTGAATCACTAACTCATATCTCCCATGGGTACTGCAATGCCATCCCCTTTACGAATTTTCACCACTTGCTCTGACTCTGCCTCCGGAATAAGAATCCATGCAACTCCAGATCCTGCAAAATATTTAACTAGAAAAAATATTATTAGCAGGCTTCAAAGGTTAATCCAACACGATAGTAATTCCAAAAAGGGTTCAAATCCTGTGAGAATGGTTCTTCCTAAGGGCTTTGATAATTGTAAGCTACACTTCATTCAAAGATACCACAAGATAGAATTGTTAACTGGTGTTTCATACACACCCATCTACACATTATAGTCAGGAGGAAAGGAATAAACTTTCTACCCAACCTAAATTATTAAGAAGTGATTCATACATTTTTTTCAACTAAAGAAATCATGACAGGATTTTTCAACTGATGAAATCATGACGGGATTTTTCAACTGATGAAATCATGATGGGAGCATCTCTCAAGTATACATAGTCTTCCCCAATTGGACCATGAGACCTGTGGGGACCAAACCTCCCCACCTAGCCATTGGACCACTCAAGCATAAATCGTCCTGCTCCAAATTGGACCATGAGACCATAGTTACCAAGTTCGAGTTGGAATTTAGATCGAGTTTGATAAGATACCATAACAATTAGGATGAAAAAAAATTTGTTCAAAAAAAATTGGAGAGTATATATCTTAAAACAAACCATACTAATTTATTCTCTCCAAAACCTCTCTTCATTTCAAAACTTTAAAACTTAAATATATGGTCCTCCTAATTTCAAAACTTACATAAAATTCTTTCTTAATATATACATTAATGTTCAAATCTTCTTTATCTAAATTTATCTAGAATAGAAATATATTTAATCAGTTCCTCAAAAACATATTTTCTATTCTATATTTAATAATATCCTTAAAACCATATTAAAAAATAAGTGTTCAGAAATTATTTATCTAAATCCCTGTAGAATAGAAATGCTTCCCTTATCAAATTTTCGGCTTTCCCACTTTTTAGGGTTGATATTCAAATTTTTTCCTTCACTATTTTTTCCACTACACGACCATTTAATAATAAAAATAAAAATAAAAATTCCCTTCCGCCTCCAAGCCCCTACATGTCATCCCTGTTATTTTATGTTCAAACAGACATTACTCAAACATTTTTGTAGTGAACATGATTACTAAACATTCTATGAAACTCTGTGTGGGTAAACTATCAATGGCTAGACTAAACTATTACATTGTGAATCAAATCCAAATCCATTAAAAAATTATTACATTGTGAATCAAATCGAATTCCATTAAAAAAATTATTTTTCCCCTAGATTTGGTAAAATTTGGTAACTATGCATGCAACCTGTGGGCCCCAAACTTCCCACCTAATGATTGGACCACATCCTCGATATTAAAAATTGTTTCATACATACCCATCCAGACCATGATATCTGTGAAGACCAAACTTCCCCACCTAACCATTATACCACAGACTAAAGACTAAGGAGTCTTTCATACACACCCATCTAAAGTCACATAAGAAAACTCTTTACCCTACCAAAAGAAATTTAACCAATAAAATCATCATGAACATAAAGAAAAAATGGACTAAGCTAAACTAATTACCTTGAAGCACATAGCCAACTTTTGAATAGTCGAAACACTTTGGGAAAGTGAGACCCTGATGATTGAGAAGCAGCTTGGATGCTCCAAATTTTTCTTCTGGTAACATGCATAGATCTAAAGTTTTCCATGTAGAATAAGACCCTCCTTCTGAACTCGGGATCTTCTTGGGCTCATCCGGGGTCAAGACTCTCTTGGGAGGGGCCTCCATTCTCTCCTTTATTTATGTAATTCTTCAAAATCATATCTACAAGCAATAGACACCCAAAAAGAAAGGCGAACAAACTGGCACAAGAAGTTGATGGAGGAATAGAAGAAACAAGGCATCTATATATAGATATGTGATATTGTTGAAAGGGATATGAATAAGGTTTGTACTGAGTGTTTTGAGTTAAACTGTTGCACACACTTTCCAATAGCACTTCTCTAATCAAAAGTCGAGTGTCGAACTTAAAATCATTGTGGATTTAAAAAATATACTGAAATTGGATTGACCACAGTGAAGTTATTTTTTTCAATATACTTTCATTTTCTATTTCGAAATTATGCTAAATTTGTTGGAAAAGAGTGAAGTTAATTTTTTCAATATTTTCGATAATAAATTGGAATCAAATGAAAAAAATGAAAATGAAGGTTAATTTTGATTTTTTTTCAATTCATGTAATGACCCCAAATGCCCTTTCCCGTCGCGTTCCCATATAGACGCACTCTTGCATGTTTGCACCAAAGTGGTTGTGGCACACCAATGTTATTTAAAACTTTTAATTATTTCAAAATGGAATAAAACTCATGAAAATTTATATAGTATATTTTAAATTTAGTAAAACTCTACTCGATATGGATATCAAAATATTTCAGAACCTGGAAATAATTATTCAAAATCAACACAGTAACATATGTTCCAATCTCATCATGGTTTTCCAAGGAAAAATAAATGGTTAAATGATTCACAACATAATTATTAAATACAGTCAACTATTTAATAACATAGAGTTCCCATTTATAATGGGAAAGGAAAACAATGGAAAGGAAATGTGTTCAATAAATAATATTAGCATTTGCATCAAAAAGTGCAAAGAGCATGATGATAGTGTTTTAGGGTTGTTTGACCCTTCGAATATATATACAATAATATTTGAAATAGAAGAGGAAGGATAGCCCAACAATGAAAACTATAGTGCTTCGAGCGGAAGGACATGTGGACCCAACAACAAAATCATTAGTGGTATGAGATACCACTAATGATTCCAAAATAAACCAGAGAAACGAGACATTACCTCAAACTTGCAAGATAGCATTCAATTGATCTCCATTTTGCTGACTAAAACCTAGCGTCCAAAAATAATTTTAATCTCAAAGGAGTGGCAAAATGTTTTATACTTTACCCATCATGTGGATGGAACAAACAAGAAACTACATTGATGTTTACAAAACAAACAAAAAACTACATTGATGTTTATTAGGAAAAACTGAAGAAAAGGGTTTTTAGGTCTTCCAACAACAAATAAGAGTCATAACTAGTGAGATATATATGATTCATTATTGGTTATATATATCTCTAATAGGGTTTGGATAGGATATACATGTTCATAGCTTTTTGGAAATGATGGAAAGGAAAATAACATGCAATTGTATTAGTCAATGTCCAACCACCAAACAAAGAGTAATTTTTTTTATCATCTATTGGCACTATTTAAAATTAATTGAAGCTTACAACACCCTCTAGTAGCATCAAGTGCACATATAACATCTTAAGGTCAGTTTTTGTTATCATATAAGTTTCTCACAGATAGTTAAAAAAGGGAACATTAAATTCCATTAGACTTCAAGGGATTAAAATACAATTGGATGTAGTTACAATTCTCCAAAAACAAGCAATTGATTTGTGAAATAAATATTGAATTTCAAAGTGATTTTGTAAATTTGCAAGCATCCCAAAGAGAATTATGAACTCTCTTACTTGATGGAAAATAAAATATGCAAATGTCCTCAAAGTTAAATCTACTTCATTAACCAAAAAAATTTTATCTACTGCATGTTTTCTTCATGTGGTCAAACTTACATATATCACATTATGGGAACCCATGTTCTTCCATTTGGATTAAACTCTGGATTGCTCATTCCATCCTCATTTAAGGTAAACTACTTAAACTCTGGATTGACCATTCCATCCTCATTTAAGGTAAACTACTACATAAATTCTATGTGTTTAAAATGTTAGAATATAGATTGGAATGTAATGTCTCCTATTTTTTTACATGTGGGTATTTAAATGTATTGGTCATATAGTGATGAATCTTGGAAAAAAAGTTATGGCTTGATAATTAACACTAGCGCTCTCCAGATAATTAACATTTTTAGCACTCTTCCACAAATAGGATGATGTTAAGATATTAGGCAATTTGCCATGATTTTAGCTTTTGGAAAGAGTAGGCTAGAAATCCAAAAAAGTCAACCTTCTGTCATTAGGAAAATTCAGATAAACCCTTCCAGAGTGAGTGATAGCAGAGCTTTGATCCATCCAATGATGTATATTTACTCTTTACCATTGGAAAAGAGATATTCTATGGTAAAGAGTCATAGTTCACCACAACAATATATATTGTATATTAGTGGAAGATTTAACTCATTTATTTGGAAAATAATGTTTTTATGCAACATATATCTCTATTCTGTTGATCTATTTTATGTCGACACTCCTACAAGGAATGGAATTCTGATGATAGCCTTTGTCTAATACTCTCACTGAAATTTTTGTTGTGAATTGTTTTAGAGGTTTCTCATGAAGCTCTAGGTGAAGTTTTTTGGGGAAGAATTGGGTCTAGTTGTCTTGTTAAATTTTTGAGGCATTTTTAGGCTTCAACACTTGTTGAAGCCATTGTACTCTTATTATATTATTTCCTGAAGATTTCTATGTATTATTTTATATAGAGATTTATTGATAACTCCAATTTTTCAAGTAAATATACATTGCTTAATATTTATCACTGGTAATTAACTCTCGACTGAGGAGATTCTTGAATCCATAGAGATGATTTTTTCTTTGACTTCGAGGATATAATTTTGCTTTTTCTATAGTCATTTTGGTGGTACTTTCTATGTATTATAAATATTAAATTTAGTTTGGTACTGTAAAGAATATGAATTTTTTTCTTCAAAGGTATTTTTATTATTTTTAAAATTTTAAATTCTTTGATTAAGGATAGAATCAACATTCATACTCTAAATTTCAATTTAATTTGTTCAGTAAATCCCAAAATATCCTTATTAACACCTATATCACTATATGTTACAAGAATTTTGTTTTTCTGTGTAATATTTTAAAGGTTCGACTATATGTTACTTTTAATTGCACAAGGTTGTTTTATCAATTCTTGACTAAATATCATATTTCACTTTGTTGAAAAGGGGAAGTAACTATTATGACATCGGATTTCTCCTATTAGTGAAGAATAGTGGGCAGTTTTGTAAGCTTATACTTTTCGCTGGACGAGATGTCTTAAATCTTCCAAGTTCAGAATCATGTGAAGCAAGCAAAAAATATTGAAGCAACAAAAGTAACGAGATTCACACGACATATTCCATAACATTAAGTTTGAGAACTGGCACCTAATTACGCTAGGTCATGCCAAGTGTTCCCACAACCTTGAGTTGTATGGTTAGAGAATCTTGGAATCCCATGTTGGAAGGCTAGCGACCTTCAATTCCTACTTTTCGAATAGATATGCCTTGCAAACACAATGTTTTGGGCTATTCGAATCTACAACTAAAAAGAAACATTCTAGATATTTTGCAAGTCGATTAGAAAATATTGGATAATCTCAATTCAAACTTGTGGAAATTGGTGAACCATCGAGAGTGGCACAAACCAGTAGGATCTACTTAACTCACAAAAAGAAAGATGTAAAATATAATTTACACAAATAAACAAAGCTCTATACAGGAAAAAATGAAAAGAAACTCAAGGTCCTCCCTCTTGCTAATAATGGAGTAATAACTACATATGGATTTTCCATACAAAAATCAGAAAAAAAAAATTATTAAGTCTAAATAAAAACCGCGGGCATTGATCACAAACCAAAATGGTTGAGCATTGATAAGCTGCAACCTGTCCATAATTTTATATTAACAATTATAGCTGAAAGTTACAAATAAATAAATTAATGGGTGGATACTTTACATAATGTCTATTAGCATATACGTTTGGATTAATGATGATAATGCTTCTAGTTAGCTTTGGATAAAATAAAGCATACATGGGGTTTTAAATATTACGATAAATATGTAGTGGAAGATGAAGCCTCCAATGTGTAGTGGAATTTGAAGCCTCCAACTGGAGCAATCATGCGGCAATGGATTTCTTAATAAGAGGATTTCGTTGTATCCACTCTTCCGACACCACCACCAACTTCTGCTTCTACAACACAATGAATACGCATAGTATTTGGAAATGGGAAACGTGCAACTAAAAGAGTTATAATAACCAATCTAAACTACCAAATAGATAATATGATAGAAAAACAACAAAGTATACACAATTTCATCATCGATAATCCTTGAAAAAATCACAAGCGACTCCACAAAAAATTTTAACTGAGATTTTTTGTGGTCTCCATCGATTTTAGGCAAGGATTATGGAACACTGAGTCATGGGTGGTTTTGGGTGGTGCTACTAATTTAGGACTACTTCTCGTTTTAGTGCTATCAGACAAAGAAACAAATGCTTTTTCTAAAACACTTGTTGGGGAGGAATAAATTGTGATGTCATTATTATGACTTAAACTACTATTATTGTTTTGGTTGTCTCTTCGATTGCATTCCCGTCCATGGTCAACAACACTATTCATAAATTTATGGTGAAGTTTTGAAGAAAAATTATTGCAATCGCTAGTAGATTGAAGAACCTCTACTAACAGGCCACCTACTAGACTCTGCCATGTAATGGGTATTCAATTGTTGTGGTGATGCCTCTCATCCTCATTCATTATGGTTCCTACTCCAAAACCCATATGAGTATCATCACCATCATCATCATGGTCTCTACACATAGATAATTTTAGAGGCGAAAGTGATAGCTTGCTATGAGGGGTGCTTGAATTTGTTGCAAAAAAATCCAAGGATGCCATTGGAACTCAAATGGAGATTTTGGTGGTTAATGAGCTTCTATTTTATTTATCTTCCTCAAAATCTGACCATGGAAGCGTGGATGCGTTATGAGATTGAGGCTAATAATCCAAAAAATGTCTCAAGGGCTGACCTTGTCCCTCACTCTCATGACCCACATTTCCTAACTCCACAACACCAAAGCCTGAATTTCTGAATGAATTTTTTCATTGCATTTGTTGCCTTGCATCTGACATGAAACTGAAGACTTAGCCCAAAATTTTTCTTAATTGTGAGGAATTGTGCTGCATAAACAAACCGTTTTGTTTTGTCTTAACCTGTGAGACTTTAGATGTCTTACTTGAACGCTAACCATTGTTGTTCACTGATAAAAGTATGGAATCATGACCAAGCCCACTTGTGCTTCTATAAACATCAGATAAAAATACTTGCTCATCAATGTATGCCCCTTGCATCCCATTCATATCCTAACACAAAATGTTTAAAATGGATCAAGGTCAGTTTTTGTAGACAATATCACCTTATGGAGTGCAAAAGGAAGTCCCAAAATGTAGCTTGACAACAAATATGATATGGTTATGAATACATTTAGGTCTAACAATCTAGTGTTATGAAATTTTTTGGAAGATCTAACCACATTGGTTCTAGTTGATAAAGAAGCTTAAGTTGATATAGAAAAATGATTGCTTGCCTTGCAAGTATGAGAGTGAAATATAAGAAAAAGGGAAAAACTACCCAAATGTAGCTTTACAAAAAATATGATATGGTTATGAATACATTTAGGGCTAACGATCTAGTGTTATGCATTTTTTTGGAAGATCTTAGCGCATTGGTTCTGGTATGATAAAGAAGCTTAAGTTGATATAGAAAAGTTATTGTTTTCCTTACAAGTATGAGAGTGTAATATAAGAAAAAGGACAAAACTTCTTTCCTTGCAACAACAAATCATCTACATTGCTTCACTGACTACAAAGTAGTCAAGGTTGGGATATATCAGGTCAGAAATTCTAGTGGAATTAAAATTGAACTCCCATAAAAACTATAATATGACAAGAATGTCACTAGTATAGGGACTAAATAATGGGAATGTTTAATTTAGATACATGATATAAATGCAAACCATGTTTGTATATTTCAACCCAAAACAATAATCTGTAGCATTCCACCAAATTATCTATAACACCAAAACGATGTAATTCTAAGAAAATTTTAATTTTCCAAAACCCCATCATGAATTTTCATAACAAGCTTTACTAAGGCGTATTGGTGTTTTTGGTGGTTGGGGTGGTAATGGTGGGCGTCGGTCCTCCCAGCTATGAAAGGGAATTAGGAGTTGCAATCAAGCCTTCCACAGGATTTCTTGAATGATAATGTCCCTTATGCATGTGTCGTTCACAATACTTTTTGTCTGGAACGTCCACGTGTTGGAGCAATTCCATTTTTTTCCATTAAATTTTCAGCATCTTCCAGGCTTTGGGTCTATATTTCTAGCAAAAACCAACTGAAAGGGACTCCATGCCACTGCAATATATATATATATATATATATATATATATATATCATATTTTCACAATTCAGAAATATGGTTTCATGGGTTTCAACATTCCAAGTTTTCTTCATCCTTCAAAAATACATGGGTTTTGTAGGATATATAAAATATTACTGCTAGGATGATAATATCCAACCGAAAAAATAGAAAAAGCGGCCACACTCCTCCTAATGGGGAGAATTAGGTTTGGAGGCGCAGGAACACTAGCCATCATGTATTTGAAAATCAAGGTCCTGGTGTTCCAGATCCTACCACTATGGTTGTGTAAACGGCAGGTGTGTTCCTGGTATGATCACATGCATTCCTCCCATGTGAATTGAATGATTTCCCTTGACACGCCCAAGGGAAAAACTGTAAATAAATATACAAAAAAAAAAATTCCCAAAAGAAACCCTACAAATAAATAAATAAAATGGTGATTAATATCTTATCTACTAACTTCCATGATTATTTATGAAGCTCTGTGATAGATATAGTGCAAGAAATTAGTAAGAGATGAATAAACAATATTAAAATTTAACAAGGCTTGTGGAACTAAGAAATGCGGTAAAAAAAAACCCAAGAGAAACCCATACTTACATTGGCCTGGGCAATAGTTTAGGGAGTGCAGAGAGAACCAATACTAGTAGAATTATCATAATCTCTATATATGATAAGGACAAATCCATAGTGGCATTGGAAATTACCCAAAGAATAGAAACAAAAACATAGAATTAAGGCTATATTACTCTTAATGTTCTCTTGCATACCTGTTTTTGAATGATACTATTGACCAGCCTGAAGAAACGAAGAAAGAAGTCTGGATTAATTATTGAATTTTTTTAAAGAGAGGGAAAAACAAAGTTTTATAACTCCATACTAAAAAAATAAAGAGAAATAAATAAACATGAGACGACATGCATGGGCCTTACATACATGTTTCCCAGGTGTTCTCGCTCCACAACCACAACAAGAGAAACACATACCATAGCATAGAAGCCCCTAATTTGGATCGCTTGAGAGATAGGTTTTACAGAAATCAAAGAAAACCATGATTTGGAAATTAGAGAAACCCCTAATTTGGATCGCTAGAGAGCTAAGTTGTACAAAAAAAATTCATGTTTTACATGTGAATGAAATGGAATGGGAACCTGTGAATGAAATGGCATAGGAAATGGAAGGAATCCCTTTGTTTTTCTAAATCAACTCGTCAATAGATTCAAAAGAGATATTATACCTCTGGAACGAGTCCTAGAGCTTCATTTTTCCCATTGGCCATGCAAGGGAGACAGTATGAGGGCCAACCTGTATGAGCCACATCGAATACTGACAAGTCCATTTGAATAGAGGAGGAGAATCACTCTGTATTGCAGCAAGGAATGAAAGGTATTACTATTATTGTTTAATTATAGGAACTTATCAACTTTGGGTAGTTTGTTATCATGAAGGCATAAGGGAGACACCAGTGTGGAATCTGTGAGGCGTCATGAAATAAAAAATAGAACGGGAGATGCAGGCGAATTTTGGATTGCTACACTGAGGGAAAATTTAACGATGCATGATCCACAAGCAAAGTGTGATTTGTTTACAGGAAATTGGGTTTATGAAAAATCATATGTGCTATATTTTCCTGAAGAGTTTCCCTTCTCCAATACTAATTTCAATTTCTAAAGAAATGACAGGAAAGATGCCAAATAACTTGAATGGCGATGGTAGCCCCCAGGCTGCAACCTTCCAAGGTACTCATATTTAATATTGATATTTACAGGAAAATAGGTTTATAAGGATTCATTCCCGCTATATTTTCGTGGGGAGTGCCCCTTATCCGACGTTGACTTCAATTTCCAAAGAAATGGCAAGAAAGATGCCAAATGCTCCAGATGACTATGGCAGCCCTAGGACTGCAACCTTCCCAGATACTCATATTTAATCTTGATCATGTTCTTCATTTCAAAATTCATATCCATGATGATCTGAATGCATGCCTCGGGTTTAATGCATTTGAATTCTTGGGAAAACGTTGATGGGAAAGATGTTGTGTTGGTGGGTGTATGTTCCGCAATAAATGTTCGTTAATATTGATAATGTCTCGTCGAGGAAAAGATCCACTTGAGTCTTAGTGCCACATCAACCTTATCAATCTAGAAGCACAACACAAACATTGGAGTCAATTTTAATGTTCATGAAGTTTCTATTTCTGAGAACATATATATACATATATATATATATATATATATATATATATATATATATATATATATATATATATATATATATATATATATATATATATATATATATATATATATATATATATATAATAGTTAAGAGAGTACATTTATTTATTTTTACTACTTCGGAGAATAGTTTAAAGAGTGGCTTTTTTTCCGATTGATTTTTGTCTAAAATTTGATTAGGAAGTGAAAAAATTATAGTTTTTAGTTGTCAATTTTACATAATTCTAGTCATAGAGTAGTTTACCAGAGGATAGAGCTGGTGATTTCATTGGAGTTTATGATTTCATCACATTATAATCATGATAGTTACATTCATATATTATTAGGCCCAAGAGCCAATAAGCAACTCAACAAGGGAGAATTATTTGAAATATCTTCAACTTTGTCAAAACACTGGTAGAAATGGTTTTTCAAAAAGATATATGCTCAAGGAATTTGTGTGAAGTAAGAAAATTGCATCACAAATATATGAGTGATCCAACAGGTATAGTATAACAGCCCCTAGTTGATTTCCATGTAAAAAAATATAAGACCAAGGTCATGGGACACATATTTCAAGCTGAATGATGGGAAAAACATGTTAATGGGCGTTCATTTGGTTTATTATGGCTAAAAAAAATTGAAAGGCATTGGGAAAGGCTTTGGAAAGGAAAAGAGGTAGTAATTGAAATTTTATTTATGAAAATAATGGAAAATAGGAGAAAAGGAAGGTGAAAGGTCACCTAGTTGCATGATAAGGAAAATAAAGGAAAAGTGAAGAAACTAGAGGCCTCAATGATGAAAAGGCTTCTGAGGATTAGTTCATAGGATTTTTCCAATTCAATATTTGACACTCTCATTTTATCCTCTCTCTCTCTCATACTCTTTCACACTTAGAGAAACATTGAAGCATTGTGAGAGCATGCATGGAGCACTTTATTTTTCATTGGATTTGGAAAAGAAGGTAGAGGAAAGAGGGAAAGCACAAGGGAACATCAAGATCACCAACTAAAACTAGATTGATTTGCGGGTATTGGTGAGCCTTGGTATTGCACCAAGAGTGTTGCAACTCCCAAGGGCTACTCAACTCTATTTATCAACCTGTGGTTCGTACAAACTTCAAGGTGACAATGCTATATGCACAATAGATGGATTCAACTCATTCCACACTCAACTAGGTCTTCTGATCAATAATATTTCCTACTGAATTAGAGTGAAACTAGCTAATGCATATGCAATGTGTAAACTAATTTTAACTAAGAAAAGAAAAATGTTATCAACTTCAATTTGAAAATTCTATTGAAACAAATCATGAATAGGCAAAAGCTAACCTACTTGCAGAAAGGAAATTACACTATCTTGAAATCAGCAATCTAGTTATCAAACCTATTTGCAAAAAAGGAACTACTTTCTCTTTCATAACCTATAAAACCATAAGTGAATATTCTATATACTATTTAACTAGCTCATACTTGCATATAAATCATTGTTCTATAAATTTGTGATAAAAATACTAATGTTATTATGTTTTTGCAGCAACGGAAAAGGAGGTTTTGGAGTGGCTTAGGATTCTCCACTGGTCATGAAACCACAAATGGGGGTCAATAAAATCCTAACCTAAGTTAAAGTTTCAACAAGGATAAAAACTAGATGGAGAATGAGGACCTACAGGTATACCTCAGGAGGCTACTATAGAAGCCTTGTATTGCTACAAGAGCCTTGTATTGCTACAGGAAGCCATGTAATTCTACAGGAAGGCTACCAATAAGGTTCAATAGGTAAAGAAGATGGTTGGAAGGTGTGGGAAGGTGAATGGAAGTTAAGGAAAATGGGTGAAAGGTGACCAACACCTCTAGCCAAGCTCAGAGCCCCTTGAGGGCCTGTTTTTCACTAGAAGAGATGCTCTCAGTGGTCATGGAAAAATGACCTCATAAAAATAAAATTTGATGACAGAATTTGGAGTTTGGAAGACGAAGTGATGGAGTCGAAGGTGGAGGTGGTGAAGGTTCCTTTGCCTGTAGATTCAAACAACATTGCAATTATCACATGCATACATTCAGTTCTCATTGACAAAATGAAACAACTAGAAGTGGAAAAGATGAGTTGAATTTAAATGTCATATATTTTATGCCAAAACTCTGATCTAATTAACAACCCAACTCCTAAGTTACATCAATCATATGAAGAACAAGATAACCACACAAATATGTTTCCAAGAATGATTTGTAAACTGTCGTGGATATTCCATTAGACAATTCGTCAAAACAGATCTGATAATATTATATTAAAAATATGAGATTCTACACTGTTACAATTTTATTAAACTTTAAGATATGTGGATTTAACTATAATTAGTGTGTGCATGCGAAAATAAATTATGGAGAAACTTAGAGAATGAAAAAATAATCTCACACACACATAAGATAAAACATATGCTCTATGGGAAACCCTTTCAGAAGAAAACCTAGGTGGAAGGTGAGGCTGCTTTGCTCTCTTTCTTTGTTTGAAAATATGGATGCAGGTACAAAGAAGTAATGTTTGCGGCCCGTGGGCTACTACAATGCAAACATACTTTGTGTGTGATCTACCTCATATCTCTCCTGGCTATATTTTCTCAACTATGGAACATAATTCTCTCAAAAGAATGGAATGTATCTTCCTCCTAGTGGCCCGATTATAACACAACCTGATACTATTGGTTAATTTTGACTACATCAAATCTTACCTAGAGTTACAAAATAGACTCTTCTAAAGTATTTTACATAAACAACACATGGCTAGCCCCTTCCCACGAATAATGGGGGCTGACGCAGCATCGTCTCGAACTATAGGTGTGAAAATAGGAAGGTCAACATTTTAGTGGTATAACTTTTGCATACAGACTCCTATTGACATGATTCTTGCGTTGTTGTAAATTTATGAGTGTGTGGAATAGCATGAAAATGTGTTCCAATAAAGGGAAAACTTTTACCCCCAAAAATGCTCCCGGAAGGTATCATACCTTGTTTTGACAAACTAATTTCCACTAGTAAAAACGATCGCATGAGATAATTCCTCCACTTGCTCCACTCCAAATGCATCGAGATGGATGAAAAATAATATAAAGATCCAATCCAAACCACACCTCCCCATTTTGGGAGGCTTTTGGTCCCCAAAATATTTTACTAAATGAGGTGAGGATATTTTTCCTCCACCTTCTCTATGGTGTACCATTTATCTTTGCCTGGAAGTTGTCCCTTCAACCCAATATTCCAAATGTCTTGCTGCCCCTATCTTGTAGTTCTATACCTCTTTTATAAAACTGTATCTTCTGTCAACTCTTCCTGAGCTTCTGGTGCCAAATCCTCCACAGAAGGTTGGACATGCTCCTCTTCCTGATCTATCATGGAAGGCTCATAGAGTTTCAAATTATCCACATTCACAACTGAGAAAATGCGCATATATGGTGGTGAACTAAGTCGATAGGAATAATCACCCACCTTTTCCAATATCTCAAAGGGACCATACCTCAGAGCCTTGATTTTCTTACCAGACCCCTACAGCCTCTCCTTGTTCAATTGCAGCCATAATTTTTCTCCCACCTTGAATGACTTCTCTGTTATGTGTTGATCATTCCTAGCCTTATACTTCTCCTATGACCTCTACAATGTTTCCTATACCTGTAGATGGATCTGCCTGATATTTTCTATAAAATTTTCATCCCTCAAAGCATCCCATGTAAGATATTTCCTTGCTCTTCCTTGCTACCCATATGCAATATCCAAAGGTGAAGGTGGAAAATATCCAAAACAAGTCTCAAATGGGACTTACCTGTAGATGTGTGGATTGTTCCATTATAAGAATTTTGTATATATACCGTATTTTCATCCTAGGTCTTTAGATGCATCTAGTTTTCTCCCCTCAGAAGTTGCTCCAAGGTCCTCTTGACTACTTTTTTCTGCCCATCTGTCTTTGGATGAAATGTTGTAGATCTATTCAACTTCGTGTCCATATTTTGCCACAACGTAGTCCAAAATGCACTAAGAAATCTTGTATCCCTGTCTGAAATGATGCTCCTTGGTATCCCAAATTTCACCCAGACTTGTCCAAGGAACAATTTTGTTGCTTCTTTTCTGTTGATGGTATTTTTGCATCAGAACACACATCTTGTTGAACCTATCAACTACCACAAACAAGTAGCCATGTTCCTTCCTGGTTGTCGATAACCATCCCACGAATTCCATGGAAATGATTTCCCAAGGACGAGTAGGTATAGGTGAGGGATGATATAGACCCTGTTTCCTGTTTCTAGGCTTGTTGGTACAACAAATAATGCATCCTCTTATGAACCTAGATAACTATTCTTGCATCTTGGGCCAATACACATACCTCTGCAAGTTATACACGGACTTCCCTACACCAAAGTACCCTGCAGCCTTGGAGGTGTGAGCCTCTCTAATCAGTTTCAATCACTCACCTTTAGGAACACATAGCTTATCCAACCTATAGAGTAATCCATCTTGGATATGGTAGTCAACGGTGTTGTCACCATCGTGCACATGACTCTGACTCTGCAACTGTTGATACACCTCCTTGAAGTCCTCATTCTTTGAATATGCCTCTTTGTATTCATCATGGGTGAATGGATCCATGTGCATAAGAGTCCCCAAATCTATAATATTTTATGTGGGTGGCCTCAACAACATGTCGAACAAATGTTTTGTGCTTCCCTTCTTATACTTGATCACCAAATGAAATTTTTGTAGAAACCCCATCCACTTGTAATGCCTGGTCTTTTGTAGCTTATTACAGGCATGCAAGTACTATAATGGCTGGTGATCTATGTGGATTATTGTCTCCTTTCCCATCAGATAATGGTTCCACTTCTTCACATATTGCACCATGGCATAGAGCCCCTTATTGTAGGTAGGGTAGTTAAGAACTGCCCCATGAAAAACTTCATAATGGTAACATACAAGCCTTCCTCTCTACATCAAGAAAACTCCCATAGCATACCCACTCACATCTATCTCCACTTCGAAAGGCCGCTACAAGTTTGGTAATGCCAGAACTAGTGCTTGATTGATCTTCTTCTTTAACTCCTCGAAAGCCCTTTGCTAACCTTTTCTCCACTAAAAACTCTTACCACAGTTGTTATGGCATTGAGTAGTGTTGTTATCGCTCAAAACGAGGCTATGAATTTCTTAAGGTATTGTTTGTCCCCAATGAAACTTCTTACCTCAGAAAAATTAGTAGGAACCGACCATTTCATGATAGCCTCCATCTTGGAAGGATATATATTAAGCTCTCATCCACCAATCACATACCCCAGATACACCAAAGTTTTCTCCACAAACTCACAATTCTTGAGATTTTCTAGTAGCTGGTGCTTCTTCAATGTTTCCAGCACTTGCATCAAATGTGACATATGCTCCTCCCAAGTAGCACTATATACCAATATATCATCCAAATAGACAATAACAAATGAAACTCTAAAATGGAACAATACATCATTCATTAATCTCATAAATGTAGATGGTGCATTACACGGGCCA
Source organism: Pinus albicaulis (assembly GCA_034641835.2). Taxonomy (NCBI): domain Eukaryota; kingdom Viridiplantae; phylum Streptophyta; class Pinopsida; order Pinales; family Pinaceae; genus Pinus; species Pinus albicaulis. The sequence continues at coordinate 1,061,682,381 of CM076578.1, read as the reverse complement.
CATGGAATAACTAACCACTCATACAAACCTTGCCCGGTTTTGAAGGTGGTATTCCATGTATCTTCTTTTATGACTCAAACCTAGTGATATCCAGACTTCAAGTCCAACTTGGTGAAATAATTTGGTTGTTGCAACTGATCTAGCAGATCATCTATCCTGGGCAGGGATATTTTCTCTTGAGCATGATTTTATTCAACGCCATGTAATCTATACACATCCGCCAAGTCCCATAATTATTTGGAAAAATGAGGATGGGTTACTCACATGATGATGTACTCGGTCAAATGACACCTTATTCTAGAAATTGATGCACTTTTTTCTTCACCTCACTTGGTTCTATAAAAGATTGTTTGTATAGCCCAATATTTGGAAATGGGGAGTCTGGAAATAATTGGATCTCATGCTGCACTTCTCTCTTAGGTGGTAACCCTTTAGGATCTCGAAACACATCCTCATATGCCTATAAAAACTCCTCCAATTGTTGCTTTTATTTCTTAGTACACCCCTCTAGTGATGTCTTTCACCTTGTTGACTCCTCTTCATACTGACCTTCTCGTAAAAACAATAAAACATACTTCTTGCTAGAACTCATCAATTTCGTGGCTTTATTGGAGCTTACCAGTGAAAATTTTGACTTTCCTTTATGTGTGTTGATGATAAACGACTTTCCATCCATCATAAGTCGGTATTGATTGACTTTCCTCATGAATATTGCATCTCACACGTACATGTATGGACTCCCAAATATGACTCTGCATACATCAATATGGAGCACATCTATATCTACTTCATCAATGAAATCAACACTGATAGAAAATCTAATTCTGCTTTGTTTTGTTACCTTTAGCTTTGAGTCCTTATTTACCCATCCCAATGGATATGGGTTTGGATGATTACAAACTTCTAGCCCCAACGTCTTGACTAGCTCTGTTGTAATCATATTTTTCTACGATCTTGAGTCAAAAAAATCATCAATCTTTGTCTTCTTGACATGTATCTTTATATGGAAGAGTTTGGTCATCTCTTTATCTTCCTATGGTCGGAGGCTACTTTGATTAACCTCCTTCTGTATTAATGTACAAAAAATCTTTTCATCCACATATGAGATGCTTTTAACTTGGTTTCTCGAATCAATGGCCATAAGATTCTTCTTCTTGTTATCTTTCTTCTAGTTTTTCGGGTTTAGCTTTGGATGCAACTTGCAACACTTCTCCTCTATATGGCCATCAATGTTGCAATGGTTGCTAGGATCTTTGCATGTATGTGTTGTGGCTTCCGTATTTTTATCTTTTCCCCGTTTTTTCTCCTTATTCCCCTCCTTAGAAGTGTATTGTTGTTCCTTCTGCTTCAATCCACTTGATTGCGCTCTTTTCAGGCTTATGTTCTCTAGGTATTGTGTTTATACACAAGCCTTGTCTACTGATTTGGGATTGAACAACAACACTTTCTCATGCAAATGGTGGTGCAAACCGCCCAAATACTTGAGGAGTACATATGGGTTCTTTGGAGAGATACCCAACATTATAGCCATCTTTTTGAATTTTGTGGTGTACTCTTGTACACTTTGGCCTAGATTTTTCTTGAAGTAATGCCACCAGATCCACTGGTCCTCAACGTACCCAATGGGATAAAATTGTGACTTAATGAAGGTTTTTAAATCCTCCCACTTAGTCACTAGAGATTCTCCCTCCAACCTCAGGGTTTCTATGTGGCTCTCCCACCATGTTAGTGCATGGCCCTCCAATTTCAACCGCACAAATGAGATATTTTTCACTTCCTCGATCTGGACACTAAAATAAAATTCTATTTGTTGCAACCGGTGTTTCATCTTTAGAGCGTCAATTTCGTTGTGGTACAACTTGATATCAACTTTTTCTTCCACTTTAAACAAGGACTATGATTGGTTCACGACACTCAAACTGGGTTGATCTTTTTCGGGCTCTTTCTTCGGGTGGTTCTTTGTTTGTCTGCAACATTCTTGTAGGTTTTAACCCTGTACATAAATGATCTACAAACGAACTCTTAAATCAAAAAATAAAACAATAGCGAGAACATAAAACATAAAACAAATATACAAAGAGATTTTCCCCTAAATCCCAAAATCGAGACTACCAACTTGATTTTTCATTATATTCCTTTCAATGTTACAACACATATATATACATGCCGAAACATTCACAAACCCCAATACCATGATCATAAAACCATCATGCCCAAAACCATGTGCAAACCCATGCACAAAACCATAGGAATGTGTGCCCACCCAATATAGGGTCCAAAAAATTTATCTCAGGGCGCTGCCTCTGAACTCGTGCAGGGGGGATACTGCGCCCCTGCAAACCTCCCGACAAGAGGGGTTGTGACCCCCATGTTGCGCCCGGTACAAGCGTAGGGGAGCTAGCCATCCCCTTATTACCTCGTACTTCTTACCTGATGCTAGTCGTGGAAAGAATATAACACACACCCAACATTCTCCCACTTGTTGTTTTATTTCCACATGAGGCCACAAGAGAGTTTATTCATTGGTTGAAACCTGCAACACCCATTGTTTCTATACACCAATAGAACTTCTCAGTGGTCACAAACTTCGTTAATGCATCTGCAAAATTCTTCAAAGCGTCCACCTTTACCAGCAACACCTTTTTATTGTCAACCATGTCTCTCACAAAGTGATACTAAACATCAATATGCTTTGTATTTTAAGGATAAACAAGGTTCTCAGCCAAGAAAATTTCACTTTGGCTATCATAGTCTATCCTTATATCTCGCTGCACCAACCCCATACTTGAACACAATCTCTTCAACCAAACTGCTTCCCTACTTGTGTGTTATATTCCACTCGTGAAAAGAATATAACACACACCCAATACTTATGTTCCCCGTTTTGATTTTTCCTCTGCATTCGAACCCCCGTCTTCTCAAAATATCCCCAACTTATTTCTTAGGGCCACCATGAGGAGGTTCACATTGCGGTTTATATCTGTGACTTGTTGTTCGAGCCGCAAAAACCTCACCTCTACAGGATCACGAGGTTCATTTACATATTTTTTGTTCATGATTAGGGTTTTATGAATTATTCCCCCGTCGACCTTGATCCCTGGAATCTCCGCAACTTACCCAAATAAACTTGCTCTCATACAAATTGATCTATAAAATACCATGGATATTCTTCCACTGGAAAGTTCGCTACAACACATCTAATAATATTATATTAAAAATATGAGATTATACACTATTACAATTTTATTAAACTTTAAGATCTGTAGATTTAACTGTAATTAGTGCATGCATGCGAATATAAATTATGCAAAAAATTAGAGAATGAAAAAATAATCTCACACACATATAAGACACAATATGTTCTCTTTGGGAAACCCTTTCAAGAGAAAACCTAGCTGGAAGGTGAGGTCACTTCACTCTCTTTCTCTATCTGGAAGTATGGCTACAAGTAGAAAGAAGTAATGCCTATGGCTCGTGGGCTGCTACACTACACATATCCTCTATGTGTGCTCTACCTCATATCTCTCTTGGCTATCTTTTCTCAACTATGGAACAAAATTCTCTCGAAAGAATGAAATGCCTCTTCCTCCTAGTGGCCCAGTTATAACACAACTCGATAGCCTACTAGTAGTTAATTTTGACTACATCAACTCTTACCTAGAGTTACAAATTAGAATCTTCTAAATTCTTTTATATCAAAAACATGTGGCTATCCCCTTTTCCGTGAATAATTGGTGTTGACGTGGCATCCTCCCGAACTATAGGTGTGAAAACAGGATAACGATGTCTGAGCTCAATAGTTACCTAGCTAAAATCAAAACTCGAATTCTAATGAGCTCTTCTACATGTATATTTATACAAGAGGGTAGCTACCAACAACTCCCTAGAAAATAGGAATATTGTCTCTTAAAACTCGATAAGAGTGAAGCTAACAGTGTTACCAATGAAATAGGTAACCGCACTGTTACCTACTTTTTTTTGGTAGCATAAAAAGCACCTGATTTTGAAAAGTGGTGATGCAGAATCACCTTTTTTTTTTGGAGCACATTTTCGACACTCTAATATTTTTATTTATGAAGTATGAATATTTGTTTTAAAATGTTAGTGATTTTCATGTTAATTTTGAAACGTATTAATGCAGCATCAACTTTTTTTTTTTTAGAGCGGTGATTTTCATGCTAATTTTGAAACGTATTGATGCAGCATCAACTTTTTTTTTTAGAGTGGTGATTTTCATGTTGGTAATAAAACACAAAACTTAGATAAAAAAAAATATATATAAAAACAATAAAAATGTAAAAAAAAAAAAAAAATTAACTCGTAAAAATAAAAAATTTAAACAAAAATAAATAAATAAATAAACAAAAATATACGAAAATTATATCAAAAGAAATGACAAAATTTGAAAAACAAACAGATAATTTAAAGAAAAAAAAACAAAAATTAACCAAAAAAAATTTAAAAAAAAAACATCAAAAACATTTTTTTCTAAGTTACTAAAAAAAACCATATAATTAAATAAACTAAATTTAAAATAGAAAATTTAAAAATAATTTAAATTACAAATTTAAAATTTAGATTAAAAAAATAAAATACAAAAAAAAAATTAAAAATTCAAATAATAATAATAATAATAACAAGAAAAAAACTACAATTTTAAAATTAACAAAAAAACAAATTTAAAAAAAAAAAACAAAACAAAACAAAATTTAAAATTAAAAAAAAAAAAAAAAAAAAACAATCATTAAAAAACAAAAAAACTGAAACCAGTGCAAATAATTGAAAAACAAATATCCATAAATTTACTATTTTTTTTTTAAATGAAACAATTTATAAATTTTAAAAATGAAAAACTAAATAAACTAAAAGATTAAAAAAAAAAATTAATTAAATTAAAATTTAATAAATTTAATAAATAAATTTTAAATTTTAAAAAATAATTAATCTAAAATATTAAATTTAAAAACAAAATTTAAAAACAAAAAAACAAAAAAACAAAAACAATTTAAACAATTTAAATTTAAAATTAAAAATTTGAATTAAAAAACAAATAATTTTGAATTTTTTGAATTTAAAAAAAAAATTAAAAAAAATCAAATTAAAAAAAAATATATATATATATATATATATATATAAATAAATAAATAAATATTAAAAAAAAAAAAATGATCATGGTGACGCCGCCAATCGGCCTCCCGCCCAGGTGGCGGCAGAGGTCGGCCACTGGGCAGGAGGCTGATGCTGAGAATCACTCTCCCGCGACGGGAGGCCGATTCCGGGAATCGCCCTGCCGCGGCGCAGGAGGCCGATTCCGGGAATCGCCCCCCCGCGGCGGGAGGCCGATTCCTGGAATCGCCCTGAGGCTGATTCCAGGAATCACCATCCCGTCGCGGGAGGCCGATTCCCGGAATCGGCCTCCCACCGCAGGAGGGCGATTCTCGGAATCGGCCTCCCGCCCAGTGACCGGCCTCCGCCACCACCTAGGCGGGAGGTTGATTGGCGGCGCCACCACGATCAAAAATTTCTCTTTTTTTTTAATTTTTAATTTTTTTTTTTTTTTTAATTTAATTTTTATATTTGAAATTTAGTTTTTTTTCATTTAGTTTTTTTAAAATTGAGTAAATTTTGTACATTTTTTTTAATTTATTTGAATTTAATATTTTTTTAAATTTTTTATTTTGTTATTATTATTATTTTAATTACATAAAATTTTTATATTTTTTTTATTTCAATTAAAATTGTGTATTTAAAATTATATATATATATATATTTTAATTAAACTTAATATTTTCAAATTAATTTGTTTTTTATTTTATTTTTTATTTAATATTTTTTTTAATTTATTTTTTTCAATTTTAATTGATTTTTAAAAAATTTAACTTTTTGTTTTAACAATGTTTTTTTTTTTTTTTTAATATTTAAAATTTATTTTTTATTTCAAAATTTATTTGTTTATTCATTTATTTATTAAAATTTAATATTTTTTTTTAAATTTAATTTGTTATTTTAATATTAACATTTTTTTTAAATTTAATAAAATGTAATATATATATTTTTAATTTAGTTCATATATATATATATATATATATATATATATATATATATATATATATATATATATATATATATATATATATAATTTAAATTTAATTTTATTTTTAAAATATATTTATTTTTTAATATATATTTTTTAAATTTAATATTTATTTATATTTTTATTTTTCATTTTTTATTTTTAATTAATTTTTCATTTTTTTACTTTTAATTTTAATTATGTTTTTTTTTTGAAGTTTTAAATTTATTAAATTTAATATATTTCTTTAAATTTAATTTTTTATTTTGAAATTTAAATATTTTCTAATTTAATAAACATTTTCTTTTTCTTTTTTTAAATTTAATTTCTATATTTTATTTTTTATAATTTCTTTCCTTTTTTAACTTGTTTTTTTTTTTTAATTTAATATTTTTATTTTGTTTTTATTTTTATTTTTTTATTTCTATATATTTTGAAATTTTAATCTTTAAATTTTTTTTATTTTTTATTTTTTATTTTTTCTTAAATTTTAGGTTTTTTTTTAAATGTTTGAATTAAAATTTTTATTTTGTTTTTATTTTTATTTTTTTATTGCTATATATTTTTAAATTTTAAGCTTTAAAATGTTTTTATTTTTTAAATTTATTTTTTTTCTTAAATTTTAGGTTTTTATTAATGTTTGAATTTTAAAAATTAAAAAATGTTATTTCTATTTTTAAAAATGTCAAAAATATGACACAATTTTATTTTTTTTGTTATTCCAGCATCAACTGGTTTTGTTTTGAGGGTGTTTTTTCAATCCCTTTTTCAAAAAACAATTTTGTTTTTAGCATAATTTTATAAAATGTTGAAATTTGACCTTAAAAAAAAACCAAGTGCGTTCTGGAATACACTTTTTTTGTTTTTGGGGTGTTTTTTCATGTTTTTTGAGTCCTTTTGGGTTAGAGTTCCCGTTTTGAGGTCAGGTTACCTATTTCATCGGTAACAGTGTTAGCTTAGCTCCTCATGACTTTCACTTGCTTGGATTTCAATGACCTTGAGCTGATGAGAGAGATATTGATGTGATCTTAGGCTGATTGAGGGAGTTAAGGAGGTGGACAACCCCAAACAATCTCTCCTTGTTGTCTACTCTAAGCCCCTACATAGAAATTGTCTCAAAAATTGCTCCATTTCCTACAATTAAACCATATTAGGCTACATGATATGACAAACATCTTTCACCCTTCTCAGTAAACATAATATGAGAAAAAATATAAATAAATGTGATGAAGAGATAGTTTAATAAGCTGGAGGATGATATTATGACCCTTATGATATACCTATCGATGAGCCTCATCATCACCCCCCTACTGAAATGGTTTCTCATCCTTGGAGCAACTCAATCCTCCATGTTCATCCCTCTAATGGCCCTGGTGGCCTCCTTGACATCTCAAGGCACCTCAGATGGACTGCCTTCTAGTGGGTAGAATTATATATTTTTATCTACTTCAATCCATTCCTTCTACTCTTCTGATTGGTCTCTTCCTTCATGCAGTCCCAATAGAAAAGGTGTACTGAGTTTCAGCCTTATCCATTAGATTCTCATTCTTTTCATAGCTCTTTTATATAATGGTGTTTTCTCCAAGGCATTCTTCATCGTTTCAGGAGAGTGGTATTCTCTATGTTGCAAGCTTGGTGGTAAAGCATGCTATGTCTTCTAGAAAGCCTGCAAACTATCCTCTCCCAACAACCTAGAAGCATATTCAAAATGAAGGATGGCCTGATCCTATGTTTCAATGTACTTTGGTGCCAAAAAAAATCCTTGCAAATGAGGCTATGATTGATAATGAAAGCCTTGGGGCTCATTAGCTCAGCTCTGATGTATAAGGGTTCCTTATCCTCTTTTTCCATTACCCTTTTTACCTCCTCAAACCTTATCTCTTCATGTGCTTGATCTGAAATTACTGTATTAGTTTTTTTGTGCTAAGTGTCTTTCAGTTTTAAAAACATGTGCATAATTGGCTCATTAGTTTGCATAAGGATTAAGGAGTTTTTCCATGATTTATATATGATCTTTAGTGAATTAGAAGCATAAACAACACTGAACAATAGTGTAAAATAGAGAAATAAGTCACCACATGAAATTTACACGGTAGGCATGATGAAGCAGTTCACCCCTCCTGGGCTACATCTGTTGGCCCAGCTCCCAATGGATTGTCCATCTTTCATTATGCTCAAAATTTTTCTATTACATGTAGTTATAGTAATCTAATGGTTGTTTTCTCTGCACCAATGGTTTCAAAATGCTCCAATTAGTCAAAAATGACTCTTCATTCACTCAGAATGGTCGAAAATTGAACTTCCTACACTTTTGCCCAATATCTCCTAGGAAAGATCCACTAAATGTGGAGAAATCCAGTTAACTGGAGCTAAATCTGGGCTGACCACCATATTTGGCGCACCCCTAACCTCTTCGCCGAAATAGCCACTTAATAAATGCTACGGTTGGGTGGTGGCCACATGCGTACCCCCAAACCGTTAGAATTCGGCGGTTAGAAAAACCCACGCATTGGGACTATAGTTAAAAATGTTGAACCACGGGTTGATTACTGTCGGGTTAGCTTGACCACGCAGTTGGGCTAGAAATAATGGTTTCCATGTGATATACATTTCGAGGACCGCTGGTAGGTTGGGACTTTCGGTTGTTCCCAACCCCCAAACGTAATTTCAATACACAATAAATACAACCTGCATCCTCGTATGGTTAAGTAACTTCTGTAGAGCGGTTGGTAAACTATGCGCGTGCCCAGAGGGAGTTCAGGGGGTCGAGCCCTGCGACCTCACACAAATTTTTTTAATGCAGTTTCATGGCCACATGGCGGCCTCAGTTCTAGCCATGTGGCACCCTCTAATTGGCTCTTCCAACCCGTACCTCAAATAGTAAAATGACACTTGTCAACCAACGAATGGTCCAGTGGAGGGAATATTCCAAGGAATATTCTCTTTTTTGATGATTTTGTATCCAGTTTGTTGATTGTGCATCCTAGTCAAACCTGGCCAAACTGTCGTAATTTTACTTGTTTTCCATTTCGATCAGAATGCAATATCTTCCTCATATGACATCGGTTTTTCGAACTGTTTGCAACACCGGATTCAGGAAGACAAGATCTACGCAAGCATCTTGGTTTCAACCCAATCCTGTAACTTTTCATTTTGAGAAAAATTTATGAACTCCTGATCATTCCTCCCCATTGGGAAGCTTTTGGACCCCAAAATACTTGATTACATGTTCAGTAGATGAGGGTACATCTCCCTCACATTTCCAATATCCATCCATCTTTCCTTTCTTGGTTTAATACCTTTGAGCCCAACTCGAAGGTAGTCAACACTTCCCCTCTTTGATGCTCTTGTCCTCCCATCAAGAATTGTATCTTCTTTGAGCTCATCCAAAAATTCTGGCGAGAAATATTCAATAGAAGGTAGCTAAACATCACTTCCTCAATCATCCATCAAAGGTGGCACATACAAGCATAAGTTTTCAACATTAAAAACTGAATACATTTGCATGTAAGAAGGAAAATCAAGTTGGAAAGCATTATTACCAACTTTTTTTATGATCTTGAAAGGGCCATAATGATTGGGTTTGAGATTTTTACCTTCCCCTTGCATCCTTTCTTTGCTAATGTGCAAACATACCTCATCTCTCTCTTGAAACTTGTGATCAACCCAATGTTTGTCATGCCTCTCTTTGTATTTGATTTGACTTTTCTCAATTTGCTCTTGAACTTGTTGATGTATCATCTGAATTTTCTCAATGAACTTTTGAGCCTTATCAATATCACTATGGCCATCAATTGCAACATCCTTCCCAAAGATGACGTCTAATGGAAATTTAGGAAAATACCCAAAGCATGCTTCAAAAGTTAAGGTTTGTGTTGAAGAGTGCTTTTCCCAGTTGTAAGAATGTTGAATGTAATGCAGTTGTTCATCCCACAACTTAGGATGTTTGCTGCAATATCCTCTCAATAGATGCACAACTGTTTTGTTCACCACTTTCGTTTTTCCATCCATTTGTGGATGAAAAGCGGTACTCTTTTTCAATTTTGTGTCCATAATTCTCCATAGATTTGACCAAAAATCCCCAATGAACCTGGAATCCCTGTCACTAATAATAGAAGTGGGCAATCCAAAATGAACCCAAAATTTTTGAAAATAAAGTTCAATAGTTTGTTCAGCAGCAATGGTTTTCTTACATGGCAAAAGTATACACATTTTATTGAATTTATCCACAACTACAAAAAGATAATCATGTTTCTTTCTTGACATAGGTAGACCCCAACAAAGTCCATGGAGACACTCTCCCATGGCCTTGCTAGTACCAATAGTGCATGTTCAATCCAAGCTTCATATTACTAGGCTTACTTGTTGCACACATAGAAAAACCTCTTATAAAACGTGACACGCTATCTATCATGTGAGACCAATAACAATACCTCTGTAGATGCACCACTATTTTTCTTACCCCAAAGTGTCCGGCAATAAGAGAAGAATGAGCTTCTCTCATGACACTTAGCCTCTCTCCTTGTGGAATACATAGCTTTCCCAAATGAAACAACAAATTGTTATTCATGTGATAATATTTTTCTTCAACTTGATTCCCTTCACTCAAACTAGCATACACATCTTGGAAATCAATGTCATGTGCATATTGTTGTATGTAACTCTCATGTACAACAGAATCATTTTTGAGTAAAGTAGAAGCACTAATAATTGGTCTCGAAAGCATATCTGCAACTTTATTGAATATACCTTTTTTGTACCTTATAACCAAGTGAAATCGTTGAAGAAATCCCATCCACCTGCAATGTCTTGATTGTTGCAATTTTGTTTGTGACTGCAAATACTATAATGGTTGGTGATCGGTGTGTACAATAGTCTCTTTACCCATCAAGTAGTGTTTCCACTTCTTGACACTTTGTACCAACACATATAGTTCTTTTTCACATGTAGGATAATTAGTCACAGCACCATTAAAAGTTTCTGAATGAAAGGCGATATGCTTACCATGTTGCAAAAGGAATGCGCCCATGGCATAGTCACTAGCATCGGTTTGTATCTCGAATGGTTGTCTCAAATTTGGTAATGAAATGACTGGAGCTAAACTGATCTTGTCTTTTAAAGCTTCGAAATCTTGCTATTTTTTTCCTCCCCATTGGAAGCCGTTATTCACACTTGTCACTGCATACATAGGAGCTGCGATGGAAGAAAAGTTAGCAATAAATTTCCTCCAATATTGAGTTGCACCTAAGAAACTTCTTACCTCGGTAACTGTTTTGGGTGTGGACCAATTCACAATGGCCTCCACTTTAGAAGGATCAATCCTCAATTCTCCTCCTCCTACAATATGTCCCAAATATACCAAATAAGTCTTTCCAAACTCACATTTTGACATCTTAAGAAACAATTTCTCTTTCTTCAGAGTATCAAGCACTCTATTTACATGCAAGACATGATCTTCTCTTTTTTTGCTAAAAATTAAAATGTCATCTAAGTACACAATAACAAAGTCATCAAGGAATGGTCACAAAACATTATCCATAACTCGCATGAAAGTTGTCGGTGCATTACATAAACCAAAAGGCATAACTAGCCACTCAAAGAGTCCTTGTTTGGTTTTGAATGCAGTTTTCCATATATCACTTTCTGCAATTCTTACTTGATGATATCCACTTCGTAAATCTAACTTAGTGAAAAATATTTCTTCTTTCAGCTGATCAATAAAATCATCTAATCTTGGGAGTGGGTAACGATTTTTTACCGTAATCTTGTTCAAAGCTCAAAAATCTGCATACATGCGCCAAGTACCATCTTTCTTTGGTATCAAGACTATGGGTGAACCGCATGGCGAGGAGCTTGGCATTATGATACCTTTATCCAACATCTCTTTGATTTGTCTCTTTATTTCATCATTCTCCATTATCGACATGTGATACATACTGATGTTTGGAAGAGGACAATCTTGTTGCGACTAAATCTCATGTTGAATTTCCCTTTTTGGGGGCAATCCTGTTGGCTCATGAAAAATCTCTTGATGCCCATTAACCACATCATATAATTCTGATTTCAACTTAGGATCACATCCCTCAAAATATTCATGATTAATATCAGTTTTGGGCTTAATCATAAGAAGAACAAAATTCTTACTTGAATTTACCAGCCTCTTTACATGTCGAGCATTTACTAAAGCAATGTTTGTCTTCTTGTGGTGTGCTCTAACAATGAACTCCTTGCCATATTTGAATAAATGATACTTTTTCTCATGGCGATAGAATATCGTTTTCCTGTCATACAAGTAAGGACTTCCTAATACGATACCATTTATATCAAGCGGAACCACATCTAATTCAACTGTGTCAACAAATCTTGCAGTGATTGCAAACCTCAATATACATTTCCTTGTAACCTGTAGATTTGCATCCTTACAAATCCAACCCAATGGATATGGCTTTGGATGTGGTATGGTCTCAAGGTTAAGTTTTTTTGCCAAATCTTCAGAGATTAAATTTTCTTGTGACCCATTGTCAAACAGTGTGTCAATATTGGTATGCTTGGATATGACCCTCACATGAAACAGTTCTATTCTTTCTTCTTCATTTGGAGTGCTTATGTGACAGTTTCATGTATTGGTACTAGGTTTAGTTTCAATTTATTTTCCCTTCATGTTCTTCAATCCCATGGTTGTGATTTTAGTCTCATCACCTGAATCAGACCCTAAATCATGTTGAGCTATAGCAGCAGTTTTTGTTTCCCTTTGTTATTGGGTTTCTTTGGCCTCAATTTTGGATGTAATTTCCAACAATGAGTTTCATCATGGCCTTCTTTTGAACAATTTTTACAAGTCATTTGTTCTCCCTCTTTATTAATAGATGCATTATTTTTGTTTTTACCTTTTGGGGTCTTTTCCTTGGCTTTACCCTTAAAAGGTTTATTCCTACCCTCTTCAGAAATGTTCTCCCCCCTAGATTCTAGATGTGTGGCCTGAACACAAACTTCATCTAGACTGGTGGGGTTAAACATAAGAATAGTATGTTTTAGGTAGCTATGTAAGCCTCCTATGTACTGTAGTAAATTTTATTGGCTCTACAAATCAACCCCTAATAAAATATATCTTCTCCTAAATTCCTGGGTGTATTCTTGCACATTTTGTCCCTTTAACTGCCTAAAGTTCTACCAGTTCATGATGGCTTTCTACATATGAGCTAATGGATAAAACTATTGCTTAATAGCATCAACAAATTTTGACCATGATAGAATAATATTACCATGTTTCTTGATTTCCTCCTTTGTCTTGGCTTCCCACCAAACAAATGTTGCATCTTCCCTTGTCAAAGAAGCTAATTGAATTTTTGTATCATCGTCTTGAAGGTTTTTTATTCTTAAATAGACCTCCAATTGTCGAATCTAATTATCTAGCTTTCCTGCATTTACTTCACCATTAAACATTGGCAATTCTAACTTAACATCAAGTTTTAATAAAGGATATTTACCAGTGCTCTTGGACTTGTGTGGCTGATGTACTAAAGAAGAGGTAGAAGATGATGATGATGATGAAGGATCAGATGGTATTAGAGTTAGAGTTTCTATTCTCTGGTGTTGTTTAGTGCAAAGAATTGTTTAACTGCTTGCAAGTTTTATATGCTTACAAGGCTCAAGCTCAAAAGAGGAGAAGGCAAACTGGTGGAAGCAGGAGGGTCTCAAAAAGAGCCAAATCAAAGGAGAGAAACATTTCCACAATCTCCACCACCTAGTTCACCTTCTAAAGAAGCAGAAGCTCCATTAAGCATGCCTCATGAGGAAGGAGAAATTCATGAAGAAGTTGACCCTAAGGAAGAAGAAAGAGTGTTTAGGAAAGAATTTCTTGACATGAGTGAGATGGTTAGAATTATTTATCAAGAAAGGAATGAGAGACTGGAAGGAGAAGTATCTAAACTTCAAAAGGAAGGACAAGGATCTTCAGGAGGTCAACATGATGAAGATAAGTCAAAGAAGGGAAATTGAGGTGCTTCTAATTCACTAAAGATCATCTATAAATCATGGGAGAAATCCTTAATCCTTATGCAAACTAATGAGCCAATTATGCACATGTTTTTAAAACTAAAAAACACTTAGCACAGCAAAAATAATACAGTCATTTCAGATCAGATAACCTCTCCGCTGAAATATTTGCTTAATAAATGCTACAGTTGGGCGGTGGCCACATGGGCACCCCCAAATCGTTAGAAGTCGATAGTTAGTGGAACCCATGCGTTGGGAATGCAGTTAAAAATGTTGAGCCATGAGTTGATTACTATCAGGTTAGCCTGACCGCGTGGTTAGGCTGGCAATAATTGTTGCCATGTGATATAAATTTCAGGTACCAACCACCGGCGGTTCCTAACCCCCAAACATAATTGTGATACACAATAAATACAACCCGCATCCTCATATGGTTAAGTAACATCTGTAGAGTGGTTGGTAAACTATGCGCGTGCCCGGAGGGAGGTGATGGGGTCGAGCCCTGCGATCTCACACAAAATTTTATAATTCAGTTTCAGGGCCACGTGGCGGCCTCAAGGCTAACCAAGTGGCACCCTCTAATTGTTTCTTCCAACCCGTACCTCAAATAGTAACATGACACATGTCAACCAACGACTGGTCCGGTGGAAGGAATATTCTCTTTTTAGCTGACTATGCATCCAATTTGCTAACTGTGCATCCCAGTCAAACTGTCATAATTTTACATGTTTTCCATTTCGATCAGAACGCAATATCTTCCGCATACGACATCAGTTTTTTGAACTGTTTGCAGTGCCAGAATAAAGAAGACGAGATCTACGCAACCATCCTCGTTTCAACCCAATCCTGTAACTTTGAATTTTGAGAAAAAATTATGAACTCTTGATTAGTGCTAACCAATATGTCAAATCCATCAATTGCATGTCACCTATTCTAGAATTAGGATAACAATGGTCCATATCATTCAATATGAGGTTATGCATATAAAACTCAACCGTGTTTTCTCTATCCACAATACTAGCTTGTTTGCAAAAATCAAGAAATTGTCTATAATTTTCAAAAGGCAGAGAACCATGTTGAGCTAGAGTTCTAATTTGAAATTGTAACATTTCTCTTTTAGGAAGAGAGCATAATATTTGGAAGGTTTCTTGCATTTCAGTGTCTCCATACAGAGATTTTCCATAGCGGCAAGTTGGGTTTCTTTCTCTTGCAACTTCTCTGCCAACCTCAAACTCTTTGCATGTAGTTTCTCTCTTACCATAGACTCCATGAGTCTCAAATCATCTAATTCCTTCCCCACATTCTTGAATTTTTCCTCCATCAATCCCAAATCTTCCACATTCTTTGATCTATAAATTTTCATCCATTTTTGGGTCCTTCCCCTTTCTATCTATAGCACATAAAGAAATGGGATTGTGAAATTTTCAGGGATGATTCTCCCTCCTTCAATGAATTTATAACAGGACTCCAAGTAGGTTGTACACTGGGATATTTTAGCTCTAAGGATTCCTTTTATAATTTTTTTGGGGAGGTTGTTGCCTCCTATAGCTCACCTTCCTTCCCCTTTTCCTATTGTGGCACACCTTGCCCCTCTTGTGGCACCTCCTACCCTTCTAATTGCACATTATTCCCCTCTAATTCCATAGTATGCTCCTCCTGTAGCATGATTTTCCCCTCCTGTTGCAATTACAGTGTTTTTTGTAGCACCTTCACGTAGCAATAGCAGGTCAAGGTTCGAAGCTCCTCAGTGGCACATAATATGCTATTTTGACTAAGTACATAATATGCTATTTTGATAAAGGGATCGGAGCGCTGTGATGACTTGTCATTCACACGAGGTTTCCTATTTTGGACTATTGTCCCCACTCTGAGTGATTATTTCTCCTTTCCTCGTAATCACCACCCACTATTGGTGATCTCAATTTGGTTGATGTGACACCTCCACGTTGCATGAGTGCCTACCATCACTTTTAGTTCACTAGTTGAGGGTGGCCAAGTTAACTGACCACCTCCAACTTATTAAAACATATCCTCACGACATTCATCTGTTTTATTCATTTACAGATAGGGAGAGAGTGAGAGACATCCATACTTGAGCCTATCTCATGGTCAATTTGTTGCAAGGACTTGCATGCTGGAGTTGAACCATTATACTGATACTAATGGAGTTTGACTTGCTGTCTTATTTTCCTGTGTATTCCTTCATTTTCTTCGTGATGCTTGACTATGGTGTTTGTTGTGTGTGTGTAGGTACTTTGTTCATATCCAAGATGTTGTTGTTGGTGGAGAGTCTTCCTGGTAGTGCAACGGATTCTTCAGAGTTGTTTCACAAGGCCCCATTGTCTACTTTGATGAGAAATAAAATAATGTAGTGCTCTTTGTGGTGATTTCACAGGTTTGCTACAGGAGGAGGTTCTCTTCCTATAGAAGACCATTCCTTTTACCCTTCGATCTTCAATATCCATATGTTGATCAGGGGAAGTGTGATAATACCGAAGGATAGTACTAGGACCATGAGGGAGCAATGTGGACTTGTAAAAATTAAGATGAATACCTATGTGGTTTTGTAAAAGAAAAAATTGAACCAAGTAGGACAAATTGGGGGTTTGAGTGAATTTCTTTGTGAAGTGAGATGGATGAGTGATGGATGGAGGGTGGAAACAGATGAGGGACCCATCTTCATCATTCTCTAGGTCACAAGGCTCCTATTGGGCTTTACTTTCCCTCATATATCTCTCATGTAGCTTTTCTAAACCCTCCTGCAGCACCAGAGGGCCATCCTGTTGCATTACACAATCCTCCTGTAGCAACACATAGACGAGGTGAAAATTGAGTTTTGAGGTAATGGGATGGTGGAGAGAGATGAATATATGAGTGGAGATGAATGAGAGGGAGTGAATGGATGGAGGAGTGAAATAAAATTTGAAACTTTCTTTGACATGTAGCCATAATCTGCCACCGTGCATAATCATGTAAAACAAAAGAAAGGTCAGTAGTCATGGAATCATATTGTGTTGTTCCTATTTTTTTTTTGAGAGACACAAGTAGGCTGCCTTAGAGGAGGTTTTTAACCCACATGTCCACCATAAGTACCTCAAAGGAGGTTTTCACCTAAGGATCTTCATTTTCTTGCTTCTTCTCTTTTTTTTCTCGAGGATTGCCTCAGAGAGGTTTTCAACCCCGAAGTTGGCCTTGGATGCCTCATAGAGGTTTTCATCCACATATCTTTATTATTATTTTTTTATTTTTTCTTTTCCTAGGAGGGTTGCGAAATTAAATCCATGGAATTCTCAATCAAATTGAATTCTCTGCTGATTGTACTAATGAATTATTCCTTAGACATAGGTCTTATGTATAACTTTAGTATATAACGGTTGAAAAGCAAAGGGATTCCCTCCTCATCAATGGTTTTGATCTAGATAGCTCCATTTTCTTGACATTTCTCTATTAGGTATGGACCTAACCACCTTTTCATCAATTTTCCTTTAAAATCCTTGAACTTATAGTGATAGAGAAATTCCCAATCCCCTTCCTGAAAAATATGTTCCTTGATATGCTTATCATGCTAGACCTCCCTCCATAATTGTATAACTTTAGTGTGTATGAGGGCTTGCATTCTGAACTCATCCAAGCCATTCAGTTGGAGCATCCTTTCTTGTTGTTCACTTGTGATATATAAGTCCAATTTGGCTGTCATTCTCAAAGTGTTATACTCAAACTCAATAGATAGTAGAGATTTCTTCCCATAAACCAAATCATAGGGAGTGAACCCACTAGTTGTCTTCCAGGTGGTCTTATAGGCCCAAGTGGCCTCCACTAATTTGTTTGTCCAATATTTCTTGGTTCTGATCATAACCTTGGTGAGGACGCTCTCCAATGCTCTATTGGTAACCTCTACTTTCCCATCTTCTTGAGGGTGATAAGAAGTAGATGTTTTGTACTTGATATTATATTGACTGTGGAGATTCTCAATCAAATGTGATGTGAATTAAGCTCCTTGATCAATCACTATCTCCCTTGTATACCCACATTTGTAGAAAAAAATTTCCCTTAAGAACTCAACCACTTTTTCTTCTATTGCTGCTTTGACAGCCTTTGTCTCGGCCCACTTTGTCAAATAGTGAGTGCACAATATAATATATTTCCTTTGTCCGGGTCATGGATCAATTGGCCCACTGAAATCCATGCCCCACTTGTTAAATGTCTCTAATTCCACTTGAGGTTATAGAGGCATCTCATCCCTAGGTGTGGGTTTCCCCTTCCTCTAACACTGGTCACATTTACTGGTATACCTTATTGCATCTTGATGGAGAGTGGGCCAATAGTAGATATCTTGTAAGGCTTTGATATTTGTCCTCTTAGAAGAAAAATGACCCCCACAAGGCCCATCATGGCATGTTGAGAGGATGTCAAAGACCTCCTCGTCCCTGACACATCTCCTTAAAATATGATCTGGTCCCAACTTGAAAATATTTCCACTAATCCAAGTGAAAGGAGCACTCTTTCTCACAATTATTCTCTTATCCCTGGATGAAATATTTGGAGGAAATCTCCCAACAACCAAGTAGTTGGCTATGTCATCAAACTAGGGAGAGAGCACCGATTTAAAAATTATTTTCTCATATGGAATTTTATCATCGGCCATCCCTTCATCATCTGTAGGAAAAGTGAGTCTAGACAAAAAATCTGCAACTACATTTTTTTTACTTTGCTTATCAATGATAGTCAAATCAAAATGTTGTAACAATAACAACCACCTAATAATTCTAGAATTCACATCATGTTTTTTAATCAAATATTTAATAGTTTCATGATTAGTATGCACAAAAGTCTGATACCCAGTGATATAGTTCTTGAATTTGTTCAAGGAGTGTACAAAATCTAAGATTTCTTTCTCAGTGACAATGTAGTTCAATTCAGATTTAGAAATATTTTTACCAATGAAATAAATGGCATGGGGTAACTTATCATCTATATGTCCCAATTCTACCCCCAAGACTTTGTTTGATGCATCAATATGGATACGGAAAGGCAAGGTCCAATTGGGACCTCTAAGTATGGGGGCATTGGTCCATTTCTATTTTAAGATTTCAATGGCCTCTTGAAAGCTACTTGACCAACAAAATTCTAAGTCCTTGGCCAGTAATACAAACAAAGATGAAGCAAATTTACTAAAATCCTTGATGAATCTTATATAATAACTAGATAAGCCCAAGAAACTCCTAACATCCCTCTGCTTTTAAGGGGTATGGACCCTTTTGATGATAGAAATGTTGTTTGGGTCCACTTGTATTCCTTCCTGACATATGGAGTGGCCAAGGGAAATCCCTACCTTAATTATGAATTCTTATTTCTCAGGGCTCAATGAGAGATTCATTTCAATACATTTCATCAGGACTTTACCTAGAGTAGAGAGGGCCTCCTAGAAATCACATCCATAGGGAGTGAAATCATCCATGTATGTAACACCCTCTTCCCACATCTACCCAATTAACGAGAAAACTAGAGTAAAAATGCGATGAGAGGCTACTAATATGCGATTAAACCTCCTAGAAAACCTTAAGGAAGTGGAACTAACATAAACAAGACAAACAAACATTACACAACATCAAAAGAATCTTTAGGAGGTAACCCAACCTCCCAGACCCCTGAACCCTGAAAGGGAACTGATTTTTGACCCTTTTGAGTCTTATCCATAGGCATTACAAGGAAAGGTAGTAACTGTAATCCTATAGTTGTAGGCATGCCATGGAAAGGTAGGAGTCATAGCCTGGTTTGGTCAGTTTTGTGCCTCTAACTCTGGGATTTGTTCCACCTTTTTAGCCCTATAGCCTAGGTCACTGCACAAAAATTCATGAAACTGTAGGGGATGATGGATACCATTAAAACAAAGGTACATAAGCAATCACATCATTAATAACTCATATGGACCCCTCCTAGCCATATAAACAACATATTTAAACATAAGGGTCTCATACTTATCTGAGAATCACTAAGAAGCATTGACTCATTTACATAATTAGTTGCAATACAATCTATTTGACCATAGGTCCACTGTTGATTCATTCACAAGTAAAACCATGGATAGAGCAATACCTCATCACTGATAAAAGACATGCTTATAACCAGCATAATAACAACATAAATACCATAGAGACAATAGAAATAGAATCCACATAATAATCAATACGAGAGGAATTATCTCTTTATTAATGCATGTAAAAACCATCCAGAGATGGGACTTCCATATTCCACCTGACCATAGATTGGCTGAGCCAAATATTACTTCAGCTAATCACCCCCTATGCCATATTCCAAGCATGAATGTGGGACTTAAACCAAAAGAACCAAGGGAATACCGAGGCTAAACCACCTCACCCTCATCAAATAGAAATTAGGATTTGTTGTGATCTATAACCAATCACTAGGACAACACAAGCATTGATATCATCGGATTCCCCCTGCCTAAACCGTGAGAAATTTTCCTGTCTCCTAGTCTTTAAGGATTTACCACAACCCATAGCCTGAATCAGGGGTCACTAGGCCCTAAACCGATACATACTGTCCAGGATTTACCACAATCTGAAGCCATGGATTCCTATACATGAAATAGAGAAACAACCACCTCTCAGGATTTATTGCAATCCAAACTTAGATTACTAGGACCTAAACCGATACATACTCTCCAGGATTTACCACATTCTGAAGCTTGGGATTCCTAGGCATGAAATAGAGAGAAAACAACCACCTCTCAGGCTTTATCGCAATCCAAACTTAGATTACTAAGCCCTAAACCGAGGCAACAACCGAACTGGTTCTATAATCATTCAGAGATCCACCTCACTCAGCTTTGAATCCATCCGGTAATCCAGCTAAACTGAAACATGAGAACACCACAACACCATGGCTATCTGGAAATGGAAAAACTAAGATGAATACATTGTCACACCTGAAAAAACCCATGCCAAGACAACAAAAAACCACATGCAACACAATGCATGCCAATCAGCAAGGAAATCATACATGTAAATCAATACCTACCAAGAATGATGTTGCAGCTACTTGATTCCTACTCCTCCTTCTTTCTGCTTTCCCGCCTTTCTTGGTCTAATTCCAAAATTCTCCAAGAAACTCTAATTGTCCAAGAGTGAGAGAGATAAAGAGAGAATAACGAGAGAGCTCTAAAATTGAACTGACAAAAGGTACCAACTGATCCTCAAAAGCCTTTTTATAGAAGAGGCCTTTATTTTCTTCATTTTCATTATTTTCCTTCATTCTCCTTATCACATGCAACCTGCAACCTTTCATCGCCCTTTTCTCCTATTTTCCGTTATTTTCATGAATAAATGTGCCAAAAATGCCATTTTCCTCTCCAAATCCTTTTCATTTTCCTTCTTCCTTAGCCATAATAAACCAAATTAACACCCACTAGGATGTTTTCCCAACATTCAGCTTGGAATAAGTGTCACATCAACCGTAGTTATTATTTTGAACTTTATTACATGGAATTTTCACCAAGGCTCTTACGGAACCCTCCTTCTTGGGGGACAACATCCTCTATGTTCAACCACACATATACCTCAGCAAACCCACTGAAAAAAAACCATAGTGCCTATGGAGCTTTATAACACAACTTGATGCAGTATTTACAATGATCACCTTGTTGAAAAGAAAACCATCATGACATTATAATAACATGACAACTATACTTCCATGACACCGTATCGCTTATTGGAGCTTTATAACATAGATCATGGTGGTATTTACATCTATATACATGTGTACATACATCCAACCATCATATCAAAACATATACCAAAATATCTCCAAAACATATATTAAACAAAACTAGCATCACACCAAAATAGCTTTCCCTCAACCAGTAAACAAGGAAGGATACACGGCCTGCCTTTAATCCAAAATTTCCCATGTAGCTTCATCAGGACCAGAGTGCTTACATTGCACATTAACTTGATCTATTGCTCGGTTCTGGAGCATGAGCACCTTTTTCTACAATATACACTGAGGCTCTGGTAGGAATTATGCATCTCGTTCCACATGCAATACATACCAATAAATCACATGATCAACATATTTAACATATTTACTAAGCAAATATATATAAAAAAACATCATGGAATTTCATTGTGGAAGGCAGTGCAAGTCAATACGCCACCGGTTTGATCCTCTCAATGACCCTGAAGGGTCCACAAAACCGCGGTTTCAACTTTGTACATGATCCAATACGTAAAGAAATATTCTTGGGCTTGATGCACAAGTACATGTAGAAACTATATACAAGATGCATGTATATATCTAGATTCTCCTGATCTAACAATATTTATCTTCTTTCTAAATACAAAATCCTTCCACTGTTAATCTTTTGCGGAAATTAAAATCAATTGCAAACACATGAAGCAATAAAAACAATCGCACATAACACAGTTGTTTAACGGGAAAGCCTGAAGCTGAAAACCCCAGCTATCATATATTATGTATCATGGAGATCATGTAACAATCGCATACAAAGCTTAGTACATCAAGCTCTCAGTACAATCAATCATCACACACTAGTAAGAAGAAATCTGCAAATCCATGCACCAATTTCTTGCCACCTGATAGCCTGCCTCAACTGCGCAATCCTTGTTGAAGAAGACCCCTGAATGAATTTGAATCTACCTTGCTTGCACTGCACAATCCTCATTGGCAACTCCAATGTGTGTGTGGTGAAATCAATGCATCACTATAGTCACAACGGATAGTCCATCTTTCCCTTTAACCTATCTCTCCACTGGGTCTCCACTAGAACTGACATGCACTGTAGTTAACAGTTGTATTTGTTCAGTTGATTAATGAGTTATTATTTGTGAATTAATTAAATAGTTAATTAACTCCACTCTCACTAGTGTATCATTCAATTATACTAGATACAACTAGCTCAACTGAGTTAAACTGAATAACAACTCCATGAACTACTCTTCCAACTCTGTCATAACATTGCCACTTCAATTCTAACTGAGTCCTCCATGCATGAACCACCAGTAAACCCTAGGAATTGCGTAATTCCTTCAGCCCACTGATTTTCCAAATATGTACACTGAAATTAAGTGCTCCAAGAGAATAAGTTGTTGTTTATTATCGGATTATTATTAAGAGCTAATAAGAATCACCACTTCTATTTTTAGATCGACAATCTATAAATAGACTTCGCCCAATATTCTAAAAATAGAATTTCATCTATTTTTACAACTTGACCATCCATCCACAAATAGCATCATGCAACTTCTGAAATATGATCACCATGTCTAAAAATAGACTTGCACCTTAAAATAGCCTACGGGCCCACTTAGTGAAGGCGACTCATTTTCACTAAGCTCATCATCTTGTTGAATCTCAACACTCCCTCTCAACAAGATAGGGATTATCCTTCACCCTGATCCTGCCTCTATGGTATTCGAATTTTCTCATGGTGAGCAACTTCGTCAGAATACATGTGTCATGATATTCCATAGGAATGTACTGAAGTGACATGATCTTCCGCTGCACACAATCTCTGATATGATACCGGATATCAATATGTTTAGATCTATCATGAAACACAGTATTAATCGAGAGTTTAATGCAACTCTGATTATCACAATGTATCACTGTAGGATCTAAATGTGAACTAAACAAACCAGTCAAGATCTTCCTCATCCAGAGAGCCTCACTTGCAGCTTGACTTGCTGCCATGTATTCTGCTTCCGCTGAACTGAGTGCCACGAATATTTGTTTCTTGTTGTACCAAGAAACTGTTGTAGATCCGATACTAAAAATCCCTCTTGATGTGCTCTTTCTGTCTGTTGGGCTACCTACCCAATCTGCATCCATGAAGCCATGCAACTTCACCTCATCCGTCTGTCTGTACCATAAGCCATATGAAGATGTGCCCCTGAGATACCTCAGGACATGCTTGCCTGCCTTCCAAAAGAGCTTGGTAGGCTTAACCATCGCTTGTGAAAGCTGGTTCACCACATAGCATATGTCCGGTCTTGTATTAACTAAATACATGAGCCAACCCACCAACTGTCGATAAACAGTGGCATCCACTACCTATGTCGATGTAGCATCCTATTTCCTCCAATTTCCTGGAAGAGGAGTGTCGATAGGCTTGCAGCCTTCCATGTGAAACTCCTCCAGTATCTCCTGGGCATACTTGCCTTGAGACACAAACAGTTCACCTTCCCGCTACCATATTTCCAATCCAAGGAAATAATGAAGGAGGCCTAAATCCTTCATCTTAAGCTCCTTTGCAAGATCTTCCTTGCATGAGTGTATCAACTGCTCATCACCTGTTAGTATTAAATCATCAACATAAAGAACAATGATTAAAATCTTACCCTCCACCACAATTTGGTATAGGTTTACATCCGCCTCACTCTTGCTGAAGCCAAGTCCAGTGAAATAGTTGTCGATCCGTGTGTACCAAGCACGAGGTGCTTGTTTCAGCCCATAAAGTTCTCTTTTGAGCCTGCACACATGCGAATCGCTACTGAAGATCTCAAATCCTTCAGGCTACTCAATGTACACTTCTTCCTCAATGATCCCATTAAGGAATGCAGTCTTCACATCCATCTAATGAATGTGCCAACCCATCTGCACTGAGAGAGCAAGGATGGTCCTTATGGAAGAATACCGTGTGACAGGTGCAAAGGTTTCTTCATAATCAATCCCCTCGATCTGTGAGAAGCCCCGGGCAAAAAATCTTGTTTTATACTTCTCGACGCTCCCATCAGTAGCTTGCTTTACCTTGTAGATCCATCTTGATCCTACAACTAATTTTCCCACTAGCCTTGGAACAATCTCCCAAGCACTGTTTCTGACAATGGAGGCATACTCCTCCACCATGGCATCTACCCGTGTGGGCTCCTGCACTGATTCTTCAAAAGAAGATGGCTCTGTCACGATACACTTGCTCATGAGAGCCATGTATCCAATAAAACGGTCAGGTGATTGTCTCTGTCTACGCTGTGATGTAGGGACTCTTACATTCTGTGCCGCATCAAGCTTCAGTCTCTCAGCTTCTGTGGTACGCTTTCTGCCTTGTCTGATGTTTGGTTCTGCATGAGTGGACTCCTCCACTCCATGAATCTCCTCCTGTGGCTGATCCACACTAGAGGCTCATATTTGGGAACAATAAGTTCCTCCTCTACATGCAAGTGTAGCTCCCTCTCAAGCGACAACTTCATGGCTTTCACCTCATTGAATTTTATATCCTGTCGCACCACATTCATCCGACTTTTTGGCAAATACACATGATAATTATGGGTTGTTTCTGTGTACCCCACAAATATCCCAACTTCTACAGTCAGCTCCAGCTTCTTCCTGGCGTTCTTTGTCACATGAATGTAAACAGATGAGCCAAAAATATTCAAATGAGAAATATCAGGCTTCTTACCAGTAAAAGCTTCTTCAACTGTACTCATGCCAAGTACTCTATGAGGACAACAGTTTTGCACATAAACCGCAGTGTTGCATGCTTCCGCCCACAAGTGCATCGATAGGCCCTGATCATGCAGCATCGCTCGTGCAACACCCATGATCGTTCTGTTCTTCCTCTCAGCGACCCCATTCTACTATGGGTTATGAGGCACTATGAGTTCTCTTCGAATTCCTTCTTTGCTACAGAATTCTTTGAATTCGGTCGAGATGTATTCGCCACCATTATCGCTACGTAGAGCTTTCACTTGCTTCCCCGACTCCTTCTCCACCAATGCTTTAAAATCACAGAACTTTGAGAATGTTTCACTCATCTTCTACATGAAGAAGATCCAGCTTCTACGAGAATAGTCATCAACAAATAAAACATAATACTTGTGTTTTTTTTTGAAGAAACCGAGAAAGGTCCACACACGTCTATGTGAATTCTCTCCAGGATCATCGAAGCATGGTTCTCCTTCTCATGAAAGGTGGTCTTCACAAACTTACTCATAGTACATCCCTTGCACTGATCTGACTGCGCAAGAGTACCCTTGGGAAGTCCAGTAGAAATCTGCTGCAAAATCTTCAAAGCGCCATGGTGAAGATGGCCAAATATCCTGTGCCATAATTCACCCTCATCCCAGCTCACCACTTCTTCTGCTTTGCCCATCATTGCAGCACAGCCATCTACCTCCAGCTTGTAGAGATTCTTAAATTTAATCCCTATCCTCTTGGTTTGACCCGTTGTTTTTTGTCATAGGAAAGATTTTCCATCGCTAAAAATAATGTCATAGCATTTGTCGTCCAACATTGCGACCGAGACCAAGTTCTTCTTCAGACCTGGAACATGCATAACATTTTTCAACAGAAGTGGATTACTTGACTCCCTCTCAAAGGTAATGGTCCCAATGTTGGTCGCACTGTATCAACCATCGTCGCCCATCTCTATAAGCATTTGAAGGTCCTTCTCCTCCAAGTCACTAAACAACTCCTTGTCTCCCGTCATATGGAAAGACACACTACTATCAAGATACCACACCGATCCCATTAACCTTGAAACCAAGCATTCTATCAAAGAGAAATCAAGTTCAAATTGTGAGGCTAAGGCCTCTCCAGCTATAGCTCCAGCAGCCTTCTTGTTCTTCTTCTTCTGTGGGTAATTAGTGGTGAAATTCCCATGTTTATGACAGTGAAAACACTTCACCTTGGACAAATCCTGCTTCTTGTATTTTTCTTCAGATTTTGAAGGAAATTTCTTCCCCTTCCCTTTCCTTGCTTTGGCATCCAAAGCGTAATTCTCTTCATCTTCATTCTTCAATGAAGAGCCATCCCTGGTACTTCGCCTTATCTCCTCCTGCACAAGATCCGACCAAAGTCACTCCCATCCTGGTAGTTTCTCCCGTCCATTGATAGAGTCTTCGTAGCTATGCAAACTCTTCAGAAGCCCAAGGAGAGCCAAGCTCACCAAGTCTTCATCATCAACAGTAATCCCCACACTTCCTAGTTCATCCCTACAGTGGACAAACTTTGTGAGATATTTTGGAATATTGTCGCCCTTCTCCATTTTTATTTTTTTGAGCTTATCTTTCAACGCCAACTTCCTTTGGTCGCTGCTGCTTTGGAACAAATTTGTCAAAGCCTTCCACATTGCAAATGGAGTGGCTTTCCTATGAAAGCTGGACATATATGGTCCTTCACACCTTCCAACAAAATTCTTCTTGTCTTTGCTATCTTCTTTTGCCATGCGTCAAGTAATGCAGCATCGCTAGATCTCGACTTAGGAACATCGCTATCAATGAACTCCTTCAGTCCATTATCCTCCAGCACCGCCTCCATCCTATCCTTCCAGGCTATGTAATTCAAGCTTCCATCAAGGGCATACTCTAATCACAACCCATTGAAATACATTTCAATGTATACTCAACTGTCGCACCAAGAATTTTCTATAGCAAATTCAAATTGTCCACCAGCACAAACTCAGCAATTCTTCACAATTGCAATCTTCAAGAATTAACATTGCTCTGATACCATGTAGAAATTATATACAAAATGCATGTATATATCCATATTCTCCTCATCTAACAATATTTATCTTCTTGCTAAATACAGAATCCTTCCACTGTTAATCTTTTGCGGAAATTAAAATCAATTGCAAACACATGAAGCAATAAAAAAAATCGCACATAACAAAGTTTTTTAACAGGAAAGCCTGAAGCTGAAAACCCCAACCATCATATATTATGTATCATGGAGGTCATGTAACAATCTCATACAAATCTTAGTACATCAAGCTCTTAGTACAATCAATTGTCACACACTAATCAGAATAAATCTGCAATTCCATGCACCGATTTCTTGCCACCTAATGGCCTGCCTCCACTATGCAATCCCTACTGAAGAAGACCCCTGAATGAATTCGAATCTACCTTTCTTGCACTGCGCAATCCTCATTAGCAACTCCAATGTGTGTGTGGTGCAATCAATGCATCACTATAGTCACAACGGATAGTCCATCTTGCCCTTTCACCTATCTCTCCACTAGGTCTCCACTGGAACTAACATGCACTGCAGTTAACTGTTGTATTTTTTCAGTTGATTAATGAGTTATTATTTGTGAATTAATTAACTGATTAATTCACTCCACTCTCACTAGTGTATCATTCAGTTAGACTAGATACAACTAGCTCAACTAATTTTAACTCCATTAACTGAGTTAAACTGAATAACAACTCCATGAACTACTCTTCCAACTCTGTCATAACTTTGCCACTTCAGTTCTAACTGAGTCCTCCATGCATGAACCACCAATAAACCTTAGGAATTGCGTAATTCCTTCAACCCGCTGATTTTCCAAATCTGTACACTAAAATTAAGTGCTCCAAGAGAATAAGTTGTTTTTTGTTGTCGGATTATTATTAAGAGATAATAATAATCGACACTTCTATTTTTAGATCGACGATCTATAAATAGAATTTTCCCAATATTCTAAAAATATAATTTCATCTATTTTTCCAACTTGACCAACCATCCACAAATAGCATCCTGCAACTTCTGAAATATGATCACCATATCTAAGAATAGACTTGCACCTAAAAATAGCCTGCGGACCCACTTAATGAAGGCGACTCATTTTCACTAAGCTCATCATCTTGTTGAATCTCAACAGTAAACCTGATCACCAACCTCAAACTCCTTGAATAACTTGTTCCTATCTACATAACTCTTTTGCCTATCCCATGTTGCCTTCAAGTTCTTCTTGATCAACTACATTTCCTATTCCATTTCTTCCAACATCTTTATTTCAATCAATACCCTGTTAACCATATCACTCCAACTGATAGAAGTGTTGTGACTCCACCCATACATACCCTCAAATGGAATCATCATCAATTACTCCTGATACTCATTGTTGTAAGAGAGCTCTACCAATGGATGATATTCTTCCCACTTGTGCTACTGATGCATCACATACATCGTGAACATGTCCTCCAATATCCTGTTGATGCTCTCAATTTTTCCATCTATATGTGGATTATAAGTTGCACTAAAGGCCAAGTCAGTGCCCAAACATACAAACAACTCCTTCCAAAACTTGGAAGTGAAATTTTCATCCCCATCGGACACAATCTTCTTTGGAACACCATGCGATTTGACTATGTCTCTGATAAGCACCTATGATACAATGCTAGCCTATTATGTAGTCTTCACCAGTATGAAATGTGCAAATTATTTCAACCTGTCCATAAAAACCATAATGGAATCATGATAGGAAAACCTATGATGAAGTCCGTGTAAATTACCTCTCATTTCCACTCTAGAATCGCAATTGGTTGTTGCAATCCACCTGGATGTTAACACTTTGCCTTAACCATATGACAATCCAAACATCTAGCTACAAACTCCACAACATTCCTCTTTAGATTCGTCCAATAATATAATCTCTTCACTGTATTCATTGCCTTCTGGTAGCCTGGGTGACCCGAATATGGTTTCACATGAAACTCCCTCAAGATCACCTTCTTGATATCACAATTGTATGGTACATATATCATGTCCCTAAATCTAACCAATCCATATGTTGTGAGATGGTAATCCAAATCCTGTACATGTGTACCTATACTTATGCCAACAGATGTACCAACACATGTACTTGTACCAATGCTTGTGCCTGTACCTGTGCCAACACATGTACTTGTACCTGTACCCTACTACAACCTATGCATAATATCCATATACCTATGATCCTTCCAACCTTCCTACAAGATCATATCCTGTAAGTCTGTCCCATAGGAGCTCATCATTGCAAAGTGATTTACCTGTACTTGCCTGCTAAGAGAATTTGCGACCCTATTCTCCTTTCCCTTAATGTACCTGATCTCGAATTCAAACTTGTTGATCATTCCCAACTATTTGGCCTGCCTGGCATTCAAATTTGACTGGTTGAGAAAGTACCTCAACCCAATGTGGTCACTCATCAATACAAACCGCTTGCTAAGAAGATAGTGCCTCCTCATCTTCAGTGCATGAATAATCACTTTTAGCTCAAAATCATGTGTCAGATAGTTCTGATCATTTTCATTTAGCTTTCGTGAGTCATAGAATACCACCTACCCATAATGCATAAGGACTCCACCAAGTCCCCTATTGCAAGCATTTGTACACACTACAAACTCCTTATTCGAATATGCAATCTTTAGAACTGGTGCATGTCTCAACAACTCCTTAAGTTGCTCAAACATAGCCTCACACTCCTCTGTCCATTCAAAATTCTTACCTTTCCTCTGGAATGATGTAATTAGATAGTAAATCTATGAGAATTTCATGATGAAGTTCCTGTAGTAACCTGCCAATCCCAGAATGATATCACCTCATCTTCATTCTTAGGAGCTACCCACTCCATGATGGCCCTTCTATTCTATGGATCTACTGTAATACCCTCATTGGAGACAACATGTCCCAAATAGTGTACCTCAGTTTGGAAGATGCTGTATTTTCTGAGCTTAGCATACAACTGATGCTCTCTCAACAACCTCAAAACCATTGCCAAATGCTCAACATGGTCTTCCTCATTTTCATAATATACCAATATGACATTCAATAAACACAATCACAAAATTTTCCAAATAAGGATGCAACACACTATTCATCAAACACATAAATGTATATGGGGCATTAGTCAAGCTGAATGGAACTACAACAAAATCATAATGCCTATACCTAGTCTTGAATGTGGTCTTGTAGATGTCCTACTCTTTGATGCATACATGATGATATCTCGATCTCAAGTCGATCTTAGAGAACAATGTTGCTCCCTTTAGTTGATCAAACAAATCATTGATCCTCGGTAGTGGGTACCTATTCTTGATTGTCACTTTGTTCAACTGGTTGTAGTCAATGCATAGTCTAAGAGGGACATCCTTCTTCTTAACAAACAATACTGGTGCACCACATGGTGACACACTTGGCCTAATTTACCATTTGTCCAAAATTTCCTTAAACTGCAATTTTAACTCTACCAACTCTGGTTTACTCATCCTATAAGGTGCCTTTGATGCTGGAGCTGCCCTTGGTACCAACTCAATAGAAAAATCTACCTCTTTATGCGGTGGCAACTCTGAAATCTCTGCTGGAAACACATCCTGAAACGACTGCAGAACTGGATACCTGTTCAACACATATGCATTCTCAACTTCCTTACCTTTTTCACTATAGATATGAACTACAAATAGCACACAACCTTTCCTGCAACTACGCTTGGCCTGCATAGCTATCACCATCCTAAATTATGTGGATTTATTCTTCCCTTGTAGGACTCTTGGTTCCTCATTGTCATCCAAGAACTCAATATATTTCTCATAGAAATCTACCTTGGTCCTATGAAGATATAACCAATCCATACCCAATAACATACTATAGGAACCTAGTGGCAATATGTTCAAGTGCGTTGTTGTAGGCTTACCATTTAACTCAAATCCACAAGATCTTACCCAATGGCGAACTCTTTTCTTCATACCTGTATACAACTGCACTAACCATGATTCTGCATGCATTTCCTTATTCAAACCACACTTATCCAACAAGTCAGGACTAGCATAGATATAATTATATCCAGGGTCAATAAAAATAGAAATAACTTGGTCACAAAGCTTACCGTCCATCTCAATGATAGAATCCTAGTGATCTTCCCGTTTGTGATCCACGACTGCATAAATACGAGGAATTATCTACCCATGGTCCCCAACAGTTCATGTGCACTATATATCTTAGGCCTTCCTCCTTGATTTTGTGTACAATCTCTCTTAAGATGCTCCTCACCGCATTTCCAACACTCCAATCGTCCCATACCATTACCTCCATGTTGTTGTTTTGGCCTATGTCCCTGTCTAGTTGCATTAAACTTCTTTTGTGGTGCCACATTTTCCTTCTCTTCTGCATTATGAGGCATTTCTCTCTTAGGTTTCCATTTACATTTACCTTTTCCTTTGCATGATTTCTGAGACTCATTCTTGTGTTTTTATTTTTCATAACAATGCTTCAACTTCCCGATGACTTCCTCAAGTGTATGAGGCTCATCATACTCAATCTAATCCCTAAATTCTAATGTCAAACCACTGAAAACTCATTGAACCTTAGATTTCTCATCCTCAAGATATGTTACATACCTCAATAGCTCCAAGAACTTTTTCGTGTACTCCTCATCTATCATTGATCCCATATTTAGCTCATAAAATTCTTTGGCCTCGCTGTCATAATACCTCTCTGTAAAATACTTTTTCCTAAAAATCCTATTGAACTCATGCCATCTCAAGTCATCTATCCTGATGTTCCTAACCTGCTTCACATCTTCCCACTATATTTCTTCCTTACCTCTCAAAATTTAGATAGCAATCCTAACCGTCATGTTATATAAGTACTCATGCAACTCAAATAACTTATTCATCCCAAGTCACCTCTTTAGGTTTCTTCAAGTCGCCATTGAAATTAGGTGGCTTTGCTTTCTAAATTCATCCGAAATGTATCACATGTCACTCCTCTTGTAAGGATGATACCAATCACTATCATGATTTCTATCTCAACCAAAACTAGAATGGTACCTGTACTCATCACCCCGCCTATCCAGAGTTTCCAATGACCTGCCATCTCTCACTATTTCTTCTCTATCTAACCTGTGTCTACTAGGATACCTACTACCATATTCCCCAACAGTTATTTCCTCATGTCCATAACTTATCCGTAGTGGCCCTTGTTTCTGCAAATCTGCCAAGCTCTAAAGAAGTATTGCATTCAACTCCGCTTGTTTTTCTAGTGCCTGTATGAGATTTTCACTGTATGCCTTACAACTCCTTATTTATTCCTTTAGGATTCTCAATGTGGCTGCCAATTAGAAGAGTTCCCACCATGATGCTCATATGATCCATAGGGAGAGTAATTGTAATATACCATCTTTATACTCATTTTTATGTTCTCTCGCCAGGCATAAAATGTCAGCTAAACCAAATACAAATAAACCAACGTAGCTTAGTGAAATTTGGGGAGGATACATCCTGCAAGATCAACCAATCAGCATAATGCATGTATAGATATAATCATGAAAACATATAAACATATAATTTCCAGGCATATAAACACATAAATGTCATTCTAGTTGGAGTCCAGTGATCAATGCATGACCATACCAAATACACACCAATGAAAGCTTTACCACACACAATCACCAGCATGGACCATACACAAGCATAAGCAACATGTAACCCAATATGACCGACCAAAGCATGCTCAGCATACAACATCACACAAGAAAGCATCCACAGACAACCCACAAGCATGAACAATATGTGACCTAGCATAAGAAAAAAATGCATATACAACATGTAAAAATATGTAAGCAAATGTGCATGCCCAATACATTAGCAAGAACAACACACAATCAGTCATACATTTATGACAACATGTTGACAACAACATCATCAACACTTCCTTGGCGACAACAATTCCACCATAGCCAACACAACATGGATGCAAAAAACACATGCACCATAGGTATGAAAACACATAAGAAATCAACATAATGCATGATCAACACACTACCGATCCAGTCCGAGAGTTGAACCTCACTGTAATACCACTCTATACCACCCTCTTCCCAAAGCTACCCATGTAACTGAAAACTAGGTAAACATGTGACGAGAGGATACCAATATGAAATTCAACCTCCTAAATGACCTTAAGGAAGTGGAACCGACATAAACAAGACAAACACACCTTACACAACATCAAAAGCATCTCCAGGAGGAAACCCAACCTCCCAGACCCCTAAACCCTAAGGGGGAATTTATTTATTTTCCTTTAGCCACCGCTTGATATCACATTTTATCCTTTTGATTTTGGGATCCCATATAGAGATTAGGTTGCCCTCCACACAAACCGACCATGAAAGACAGACCAAATCATAGAACCCTAAAGATTCCAACAAAAGGGGGGAGAACCTAAACGGGATAGGCCCAATATTAAGGGAGGGAGAGATGAGAAGGCTAATAGGATGATGGTATGAGCCACACCAAGGAAGGATAAAGAATTTCATGCATAGATTCAAATTAAGGAGGCTATCAAAAGTGAGGAAACGGTTAAGCATAGCAACTATATGGCCCAGGCCAAATCGTTTATTATTCCATGTATAAAGGATTTAGAAGGTTTGACATCAAAAATATTGAGACTGAGTCTTAAATCCTCCATGTTTTCTTGTGAGGCATCTCGGACAATGAATCCTCCTCCTTTCTCATTTTGTCCCATAAATATATTGAAGTAACCTCCCATAATACAGTTGAGTCCATTATCAGAGTTTTGCAACTCTATCAAGGACTTCTAGCACTCCTATTTCTCTCTAAAGTGAACAGAAATATATACATTTTACAGTACAGTTCTGTTGCAACTCTAAAAGTTTAGAGGTAGTTGCAATCCATTGGGTTGTGTTTTAGAGCTTACCAGTTGCAATTTTGTTGGACTCCACATCATGCAAAGGCCTCCCAAAGCACCTTTTGAGCTTTCCGCTACCATATTTCTTTCCCAAAAATTTTGGAGTGAATGGAGGAGATCTATGTTTCCCCTAACTTTGTCTCCTGAAGGAGGATGAAAATTGGTCTTTCCTTTTAAATTAGTGATTTCACTTCCATTATTCTTTTTCCAAATCCTAGACCCCTATAATTTGAGGAGATAATATTCATTATTTACTCTTTGTGGAGGGTGTCCCTTTTGCAAGGCCTACTAAACTTCATTTTTTTCCTCCTTTGGCCCCCAATTCAGTTAAATGTCAAGGGATGGCGTGTTGAAAACCCAACTTTTAATATTTTTCATTTTTTCCAACCTTATTTCTTTGTTTTTTTTTTCATCCTGATCTTCTTACCTTTTTTTCCATATCTCTAAATATTGTGCCTTCTGATTTCTCGTTTTTTGAGCTCGCCAGTATTGTTGGTCCTGTCATTTCCTTGGAGGATAAGAAGCCTTCTTCTTCCTCCTCTTCATCTGTGGTATCTTCTAAGTTACTAGTTGATTTTGGGCTTGCAGGAGATTCTTTCTGCTTTTTCGAGACCAGGGGAGCATAACAGCCTCAATACCACTGAGGCATGGAAATTTTAGGGAGAGGGAAGGGCCTCCATCATCCTGAAAAGATGTCAAAGTTGGATACATATTTTCCTCTTTTCCATATCCACCCTCCATATTGGAGGCCCCCATGGGAGGATTAGGAAAATTTTGGCTCGGACCCGCTTTTTGGGGGGGGGGTATTTGTATTTATTGTTGACCCATTATTCTGCTTTGAATTCCCCTTTATCCTTTTTACTTGTTTCCATTGCTCATTTGCTTCTCCTTGATGATTTTATGATGTGTCCTCATGCTTTGGGTATCTTTTGGAAAAGTTCTCATATTCATGGCAGAGTTTACATTTGAATGGAAGTTGGTCGTAGTCCACTTCTTGAACATGTGCCCAATTATCCATATAGATATTGACTATGGCTAGGAGTCCTTTTTCTAGGTCGACTTCCACACAAATCCTTGCAAAAGAAAAGAGACTATCATTTCGCTTAGCACAATATATTTACTTCCCTAGAGAGTTCCAAATAAGTTTAAAGGTTGCATCATTCCAACAGTGGAGGTGGAGGTAGGGAAGTCTCACCCAAACTGAGACTAAAGAAGGAGCATCACTGTCTGGGTTGAAGCAGGGACTCCACCTATCCAAATAAAGCCTCTCGGATCCCATGAAATAAGGACCACTCATGAATACTAAATTGCGATCCAATCTGTTTTCAAAGTAGAAGGTGAAGAGTCTCTTACCACATAATGACGAGATGACCTCTCCTTTGATGAGTGGTTCCAGTTCTATTTTATCCAAAACCAAACCAAGCGCGGAGAGGGCCAGAGGGCCATGAACTTCCCAATCATTAGAGAAATTTTGAGGTCTAAAATGGGCCTCCTAAGGAAAATGTACAACCAAAATAAAATTTATAAGAACCAATAGGATTTAAGATGATTATGTCAACCATGGGGGATGATTCACCATTTTTGGGGTAAAAGAGTAAAAATATTAAAAAATAATAAAACTACTTTTGCTACTTTTATTTTCAACTTATCGCCCCTGATATTTTACTCAAGTTTCGAGCGGGAGTACTAGTTAGATGAAAAATTTAATTCTTCATCCAAGGAGTACCCATGTTTCATATTTTCAATGGACACTGTTACATGAAAAATGAGAAATATATGAAAAATGTGATTGCAATCATGTTTTTCATGTATTTCTCATTTTTCTTGTAGTAAGGTCCATTAAAAGTATGCAACATGGGTATTATTTAGATGAGGAATCAAATTTTGCATCCAATGAGTGTTCTTGCTCGAAACTTGAGTAAACACATAAGGAGATAAGTTGAAAATACAAGTTGAAAAAATAGTTTTTTCTTTTGTCCCTCTAAAATTTGATGATGTAACTTCTAATATTATTTTATTATTTCCACTATTATTTTATAATTTCATTAGGAGGCCTATTTTAGACCTCAAAATTCCCATAATGAAGACGTCAGTTCGCGAGTTGCAATGCACGGGATCGAGCTTGTGGGGCACTAATCTCAAACTTTGGTATCTCATCCACCTTTTTAAAAAATGATACAAGCCTTGCTTCTGGAATTTTGGTGCAGGATCAACCAGGGAGTTGGTGGCCATGATTTCAGTAGCTAGAGAGACATCCTCGGCCGGCGCAGCCTTCAAGTTCGTCCAACCAGTAGAAGCTTAAACGCAAATCCTGGAAGAGTGAAGGGGTACTAGGGAAAACGAGTAAAGGGGGAAGGGGAGGGGAGAAAGCCCTCAACAAGAGGCCATGAACATGCAACAAGAGGACATGAGCGCGTAGCTCCTCTCCTTAACATTATTAGATTTAAAACTTTTGAAAAATAATATATTTGATTATTTCTTAATGAACAACTCAAAAAATATATTTTTTTCCACATACTTATCATGATATAAGTCACTGTATTTCATGGTTTTCACATTTCTCATAGTTGATATTACGTCATGTTCACAATGATAAAGGCATGTCTACTTTAAATAATATATATATATATATATATATATATATATATATATATATATATATATATATATATCATCTAAATAGGAAACAAAAATGCATCACCAAGTCTGTTTGAAAGTCAAACAAATGCCTCTTAATCACCATCACAAATTCTCCTCTATATAGAATATAGTCAAATTTCGGATATGCATGATATGATATGTACTCAACACCCAACGTTTTTAACAATTGTTTTTCCTCTTCGTAGCTACCTGGCAAGACATTATCACTCGGAATAACCTTATCTTTGAATATCCTATAGTTGGTGAGGAATATAATTGTACAATGTCAATATTTAACATTCATAAAATCGACCATTTTTAATTTTGATTGTGTGACAAAATATAAGGAACTTAATCAATCATGCAGGTCAATTACCTCAATATTAACGATAAAAATGCATTCAACATGCCAAAATTTGGTTTCGCATTGTACAACAACATCATTGTCACCAGCTTAGTAGACCTTGACTTGTCGCCGAGTACAAAGAGAGGGATGGTGGAAGTATATTTTAGTTTTTTGAATATGGTATCAGTTATATGAGCATCATCCCCTAGCTCATCGTTCTAGAATTCATAGAGCAACATTTCCTCCATGGAAGTTGTATCTCATAAGTAATCATCCATAGCAGCCTCTATTTGATTGCCTCTGTTTCCAACTTTTCATGAAGAACTACTATTGTTGTATTCATTTGTAATTGGTGAATCTGGACATAGTGGGAATTGAATAGGTGGTTTATTCAACCATTATTTGTATGTTTCCTCTCTAATTATTTATCTTAATGCAACCTTCTCTCAAGTTGACATTTTAGAGGGGTGCACCAAAAGATGGTAGGTTGGTCGCTCATCATCACTAGAATCCTAATTTCAAAAAATATTGAACATCATTAGTACAATATCAATGATATTAGTAAGCACATCAATGCAATTTTTTATTGAAAATATACTATACCAAACAATTATTACCATCATTGATACATGATTGTGGCTGGAAGATGCCATGTTCCAATTGGAAGGGTGAAGAGGTTGTCCATTTTCATCTACCAATTGTTTGCGATATGTTGCTCCTGAAAAGAGCTTCTGATGTTTTTGAAATGGAGGAATATTTTATGTATCTAAACTCGATTATGAATCGGGATCCTGCAAATTTGGATACATTTTTATTCAAATTTACATGGATTAAAAAAGAAATCAATTAGATAATTGAAATATAAATCAAATCTAAACTTAATTGAGATAGATAAAGAGAACATCATGAAGGACTTTGATCAGCAATATGGAACGAGCTGGAATTTTAAAATTGGCAATTTCATATTATTGAGATTTTGCCTCTGCATTTGAGAAAAAACATAACTAAAATTTTGTGTGCATATCTAAAATTAATCTCGATAACCATATAACCACAATTTGAATTTCAATATAGTTTTCAAACCATTTTTCAATAATAAGACGACTTTAAGCGGAAATGTGTACTATGAACTATTGTAATTCATATCCATGCATCCTAAAGGATAATTTGAGATCAATATGTCATTTTATGGGAAATTAAAATTTAGATAGATTTTAAACCAAACTGATGCGCTTATTAGAACAAAGTGCACCGATGCGTTCAAAAAATTAATATCTTCAAAGTGTTCAAATAATACCCGCATCGGTATCTGGCATTCGGGAAACAAAATATGTTATCATATCAATGCTCTTCTACAAAAACGCACCGATGAGTTTAAAAAACAAAAAACACTGCTACGCACTTCTTACTATATTTTAGAAAATAAAAAGGAATTCAACCAACTCGGTGCTCTTATAACTATTAGAGCATTGATTCTTTTAAATAGAAATCGCATCGTTGTGTTAAAAAAAAAAATCGCACCATTTCGGGATTTCAAAAAAAAATACCATGTCCGTGCATTGAAATAATTTGGCATCTCAGCAATGTCTGTGTGCTTTTATTATAAACACACAGGTGCGCTTGACTATTGAATGCATCGATGTGCGAAGAAATTGAATTAAAAAAAAAAAAAAAATGTAATTTTTTTTTTTCCTTTTTCTTTTTTTTGTAAGTTTGACAGGACTACATCTTTATCATGTCCAATATATCACCCCGATCGAAGCGAGGAATTGAACTGGCGACTTCACATCAAGTAGTACCTTAAGAAAGCACCCGATCACCGTCTATCCAAAACCCCACGGACTTTTTTTTTCCTTTTTTTTAATTCAAAAATGAGCAGCAACTAATTTTTTGAAATTAAATTTCATGTCTTTTATAGTAAAGAGTTATTCACCATTTCATTATTTTACCCAAAATTTCAAGGGAGTGATTTGCAAGAGAGACATATCAGGAGCATTGTGCAACAACAAAATACTTAGGAGTAGCAGAACAATTCATAAGATCAAAAGTTGAAAGGTATGGTGATTCACTCAAAAACCTACATAGTAAAAAAATTATTTTTTATTTTTTATTTTAATAATAAAAAATTTAAAATTTTTGTTAGGATTTGATTAAAAGAGAGATCGTTTGCAAGAGAGACATACTAGGAGCATTGTGGAGCTGAAAAATATTTTGGATCTGCCAAAAGATAAGAAGTTAAAAAGTATGGTTATTCACTCAAAACCTTGGATAGAAAAAATCTTAAATTTTACTATTAAAATATTTTAGAATTCTTGTTAGATTTATTCACAATTCTGAAAATAAAAATAAAAAACAACCTTGTATAATAAAAATTTTACTATATATTTTACTAGTAAAAATATTTACGGGCTCTGTTACTATTTAAATTTAATTAAAATTCAGAAAAGAAAAAAATAAATAAATAAATAATAATAATAATAATAATAATAAATAAATAAATAAAATAAAGTAAATACTTACCTTAAACCGTTGCTTCTCCTTGAAAAAATTCACCTTAGGGTTTAACTTCCTCTATGAGTTCACAATTAAGGTTTTTTTATTTAGGTATTTTAGATTTAATGGATTTGTCTACTTACTATATACAGGTTGTTTAACATGTAAAGTAGGGGAATCATTTATTGAATAAGATCCAAACTCTATTGGCCCTATTTGTTTCTTTTAAAAATGGTTATATGTTCTGCAGTGCATGGTTATATGGTTATAATGCACTAGTATATTATAACACTTTTGATTGTGTCGAGTTCATCGTTTCTCCTGGTGTAATATAATGCACCGGTGTGCCTCTTCCAAATAGCACCGTTAAATCATTGTGGTGTGTTTAGCCTTACAAACCGCACCATCATAATTTAAAATTAATTTCAAAAATCAATTTTCCATGACGGTGTTGAACAATCAAAATGCCCGATGTGGTTAATGTTATAAATGCACCAGTGCATTGATTTAGATAAATGCATCGGTTACTATAGTTTTTTTGGCTGAAAATTATTTGATTTATTTGTAAAATATATTTAATGGCTTATGTATTGAATGGTATAGGTTGTATATTGATAAAAGAATATCTCATAAGGTCTCAAGTAACAAAAATATCGATTGACACAATGATAACACATCAAAAAAATAGAGAATACAAGTTATTTGTAAATTCTTTACAAAATTAATATGTTTGAATTATATGTAAGTTTAACTAATATGTATTGGTTGGTGTGTGTCATGCAGAGCCATAAAATGAACAAGGTTGATAAGATTATGTCTAATCTAAGTGCAGAACCATGTAAAAGTCTAATAAAAAAACTGTATAATGATTAATTAGGTGAATGAATAAATACTATTCAATATGAGTTTTTTTTTTCATTAATAATATGACTAAGAATATTAGATAACATATTTCAAACAATTTATTAATTCATATATGTTTAATGTTCTACATGGAGCAAAAATGAAGGAAAATACCAATTTCGTTCTAAGAAAAGAAAAAATATAGAACATGTAAATGAAGATAAATTGGTCCTTAGCTCATCAGGAGTGGTGTTGGAGGTTAATAAAAGCGGGGGGGGGTTTACAGAACTAAGAGGGATCTAGTAGAACGAACATATAGACATACTTTCCACTTACAATACAAAAATAAATCCAATGCTTATAAAAACCAAGTTATATCTAAACTACAAGAAGTGTTTAAAGAGAAATGGTCAATGAGACATGTCAAACATGCAATAGCAAAAACATACAACAACAAAAAAAATCATTCAAAAGGTAATATTCCTAATTATATAAAATGGTTTTCTAGAATTATATGTATATATTACTACAACTAATAATATTGATTTTGTTATATGTAGTTTTCATATACCATTATAAAAATAGGATCCATGAAGAAATCTATAGCAAACAGGGGAAAAAATGGCTATGAAGTCCATCAAAGTTTTGACCCTGTGTTCACGATTAGGGTTTTGGTAAATACCATCGCAAAGCTATAAGAAATCGGTATGTATTCATGAAAACAAAACTGAGTCTTTGGAATACAGTAGTAGGAGAGAACAAGAAGAACTATGTAGCCAAGAATGTGGATACTTGCCATTCAGCTCGGTGTTTGTCAAAGCGAAGTGGATTTTACTGTTGAGATGGTCGAAGAGTTGGTAGGCTTTTCCTCTGATCCGTTAGAGTCTGTGTCAATATAGATAGAATCGCCACATCAGGCTCCCGAAATGGAGTTACTGGGATCAGTTGGCTAAGTGGTGCTTCAAGTGGTCTCTTCTAGGTTGCCTCAAAAGGAGGGTTTTGGAATTTATTTGACGCTTTGTTTAGAAATTTTGTTCTCGGCACTCGTTCAGCCACCACTAGGGTTTCATAGTGAAGGTATTCTGGGGTATCATACATGGGATTTAGGTCAGCATAATCCATATTTACCGGTTCCATCCCCGTCAACTCTACAATTCCTGGATACGTCTTAACCCTAGTTGTATGGAGGAAAGGGTGGTGTACATTCCTTATGGTGATGATAATGAGGGGGTCTCAGAAAACTGTGGAGATCAGTCGACATAACATCTTTCAAGGACGAGGGTAGATGGAGCTTCTACATCTCGTGGGTTGGGTTTGACCTCTCTTTCAAAGTGCTCTGGATGTTTTGCTAGATTGACTATTTGTGCACCAAACAAAAGTTGGGTGGAGGCAAGGGCTAGTGGTGAATAATCTAATCTATCTAAGGGTGTAGGAGGTGTGGAGATAGGATAAACTTGGTCAAAGGGGAAAAAATATAAAGCTAAAAAAGTGAAGGAAAGAGGGAGGAACCTGGTTCTAGGGGAGAGTATAAAATTGAGTGAATTTATGGGCACGGTCGGACGAGTCCTTGTGGGTAGAGTTCACAGTTGTAACTACTCTACGACACGCCTCAAGAAATGGGTTTTGGAAGTTTGGGGGAAAGTTTTGGATGTTTTTCCCTCCATGGTGACTATGACTAGAGGATGGTTTTCAATTAGTTTCTCAAGTTTGGATCATGCTCAGTGGGTTCTCATGAAATTTTGGCACATTGAAATGGCCCCTATCATGCTAAAGAGATGGTCTCCACTATTCAACCCTGAGCATGAACAATTGGGAGTCGGACCGATTTGGATTAGTTTTTCGGCTTTGTCGTTACAATTCTTGACAAAGGATGTCTTAAGAAGAATTGGGGATGACCTGGGGATTTTTTTGGATTATGATAAATCCTTTGCTGAGACGGGTAAGATGACCTTTGTAAAATTCGAGTACATCTTGATACTAGGGATGGTTTGGTGGAAATTTGGTTGCTCCAGTGGCAAGGTTTCTCCATATTATAGAAGCTAGATTACGAGGGGTCCCTTTTAGATGTAGAAGGTGCCATGAAGTCGGGAAAATTTTCAAAGAATGTCCATTACTGGCCAATGAAAGGATTGAGGAGATCAAAGAGGTTGGGAAGGATGGTGATGCAAAATCCAACTCGTAGTTTCATTCAAAGGACGTGGTTCGTCAAAGTAGAGGATCGGAACAGTACACTGTAGGACGATCATCCCCTGGTTTGGCCCATTCAACTCCTTCGATCATCACCTGATCTCGTTCAGCATCAATTTCGTCACTTCCGGGGAAAGGAACCATACTATCAATGGTCTATCCAAAGAAGTTGTGAAGCAACAATATGGCACATGGTTGATTCAGGAGCATATGGAGCATGAATTTTTTCAGTACTATCACAGGCCTTTCATCGATCATCAGATACAGGATCCAAGATCTGACTGACCCCTCATTGTTCATAGATGGGACTCTTTTTTATTATATTTCCAAATAACTTATATATTTTGGTTTTCATTTTTGTATATTTATATGTACATAGATACTTAGATGCGATATTTTTTACTGAAATTTATGATGTATGTGGCATGTTGGCCACTAGTTTTGAGATACGCTCCTTTGCATCATCTACAACATGTAATTTTAAATATTTCATATAATGAAAATTATGATTTTTCCTTGGGAAAATATCATTTTTTTTAACCCAAAAGGCATGAACAACCATTCAAAAATTCCTTATTAGATTTTAAGGTGGTATTCCATACATCTGTGGGCTCTATTAGCACCTGGATATAGCCATACTTCAAATTGATCTTGTTGAAATACTTGGCCCCCTAGAGCTGGTCTACAAGGTCATCAATATGTGGGATTGGATACATATTTCTGACAGTAATGTTTTTTAGTGTCTGATAAACATTGCAGAGCCTCCAAGTCCCATCCTTCTTATGTATATGCACAATCGGGCCCCACAAGGTGAAGAACTTGGT
Organism: Pinus albicaulis; assembly: GCA_034641835.2. Taxonomy (NCBI): domain Eukaryota; kingdom Viridiplantae; phylum Streptophyta; class Pinopsida; order Pinales; family Pinaceae; genus Pinus; species Pinus albicaulis. The sequence continues at coordinate 1,061,638,547 of CM076578.1, read as the reverse complement.
TGGATGTACCCTTTTGCAGCAACTCTTGAATCTACTATTTCATATCTTTATTTTCCAGAATGGAGTGGCGGTATATCATCCCATTGGGTAGAGGCTCTCGAGGAGTCATATTGCTCAAATACGAAAACTCAGTGCAAGGGTACCCCTATGGGTGAGGAGATTATGTCCCTGTATTCTTCCACAACCTTATCCACCTGCTTATGTTGCATGGTGGAACCTTTCATGGGGGCCATGGATATGGCCATGATGTTCCCCTAACTTTAAGAACTCATAAAAAAGAAAAAAAAATTCACAGTCTAAGAGATGATCTTACTTCATTGCTTAACAGATATCAAAGAGATGGCAGCAAGCGAAGCTATCTAGACTATTATTTTGTATAACTTACTGCTTAAAGTAATAATAATAGTGTGAGTCCTTGACTCATACATAGCATGACGCTTCCACAAGTATGGTTGGCCTAATAATACATCACAAACTTCACGAGAAGCAACATCACATAGTACCTCATCTGTGAAGGGCTTGATGTTGTAGCGAAGACGACATTGTTGGCTAATGCGGAGATCTCGTCCTTAGTGAAGCCACCCGATGGTGTACGGTTGTGGGTGTGATGTGATCGTTACTCCCAACCGCTTCAAAACCTCTACTAAAATGAGGTTATTTTAGCTTTTGTTGTTGACAATGAACTACAGTCCAGACCTTTTCAACCACATCTGTGAGTGGAAGAGACACTCCCCTTCCTCAGGATCTTCAGACTCAATATTTTAGATCTTGGTGTTGGCAATGGTGGCGCTGGTCTCTGCATCAATAATATGCTTCTCTTTGTTATTCCCCTTGTCAGGTCTAACTTAGAGCCAGAACATGCATCTGACTTTGAAGCCTTCAACTCAGTCACTAGTGACTACTTAGATCGACACTCACTTGTGTTATGAGTGGGGCTCTTATGGAAATCACACCACTTTTTTGTGTCCTTCTTTGTTTATGTGTTGTTGTTGTTTTCTTGCGGCTTCGACGGGTTGTCCTGGTTTACCCTGCCTTGAATTTGTCTTTTTTTGTGTGGTTTGGGGGCACTCTCAACCTACTTCTGATTTGCAGATCCAAAGTCCCGCTTCTTTTGTTTAATGTTTTTTCAATCTTGGCAGCATATTGGTATGTTTCACCAAGCAAGGAGATTTTCAGCAACTCCATTTCATCCTGAATTTATTTGTGCAGACAGTCACAATACTTGAACACAGTGTTTCGCTCAAAGTCTTTGATACCCAACTGTGTGCGTAGAGTATGAAAAATATTCTCTATCTCACGCATATCTTCGTCCCTTTGTTGTCATAGTGTGGTCCAATGTATGTACTTGAGCTCATAGCTCCCCATGGAGTAATATTGTTCCTTAAAAATGTCTCAAAAATATTTCCAACAGGGGGAAGTTATAAATAGAGAGGTTTCGTCGACCCTTTTCTCATAGTAATTTTCCCACCAATCCTTGACATGGGGAGAAACCTTAAGCAGTGAAAAAGTAATCCTCTCCCTATCGGAGAAACTATGGACTTAAAAGTGACCTTCCAACAAATTCAACCATTTATCTACAACATATACATCTATTCTACCTTTGAATATAAGGATATCTAAGTTTACTTGTACCTTGAAGGGGGAAACACCTCCTAAGTGACTGCTAGATGAAGATGCATCATTGGTTGGCATCTACCGAAATATCTAGGCAAAGTTGTCCATCATTGCGTTGCTCAGTCACTCGAGGGCTTCTTCAAGAAATATTTTGAAAGGATATCTTGCTCCCTCATCTTTCTTGTCTTCCACCATGGGAGGTTGTCGGGGTCAGTGAGGCTAGTCTTGCAAAGGTTCAACCATTTTGAGCCCTAACTCCTTATGCTTCGACCTCGCTGGGGTCATGTACAGAAAAACAGAGAAAGAGCAGACCGCCCTAATACCACTGATCCATATTTATGAAGGAACAAAATTAAATAGATATATGAATGGAAACATAGAGATACAATGAAAACGTAACGTTAATTCATTAATAACATAGTACTAAAAATTGTTACATGCAGAATGGAAATAAACTAGCTCAGGCAATGGTAGCTTATATCTGAGAAGAGATGTGGCATCTACATGCTTTCTAAACTATGTTACTATGAGGCTCAGAGGCATTTGTATCATTAAGAAATAATGGGAAACCCTAAACATCCAAAAACCTAACCCTAGGAGATGCAGTGCCGAAATCTTGTGGGCCCTATTGGGGTTACTTGGCGTCAATTTCCCGTGGTCATAAATTTCGCATATGATCTTCGTTTGGCTATCATAATACCTCTTTTAAAATATCTCTAAGAGGATGCCGAAAAAATATGGGTAGATTATTACTACACTTTTCCGGTCTCTCTATTTTCCCAAGAAAACATTATTTAGGCCCTCAAAATGGTTATGGAAGTTTAAGACCTGAAAAAAATAAATAAATAAATAATAAAAAATAAAAATAATATATATATATATATATATATATATATATATATATATATATATATATATATATATATATATATTAAGTTGTGCTAAAATTAAGGAAACTTAAAGAAACAACAGTGGGGGTCCAAGTGGAATACATGGGTGGCCAACAATATCCACCTGGATCAGCAAGTTTATCTAGCATGTTCGAAAGGTAAATGTTAAGTTTAATTTTCAAAAATTTTGATCTAGGGTCCCTTTTCCTCTAAAAATATGAATAATCTCCAAAATGTGTCCTATAATAGTATATTTTGTCCTATTTTTGTTTCTTCATTCCAAACCTATTGATTTGGTCAATCACTTCAGTAGGTTTCTTCATGTCTTCCTCCCTCGCTCACTATAAAAACTTCATCAATGGGGTGTTTGAAACCTTCAAGTTGATACCAAGTTGTGACATACCCAACACCGTCTCTTATTCTTTTTTGAGGACATGGGGTACTTGAAAATACCCATTTACTAAACCAAAATGACATGCTCTTATACCATGTAAAAATGAATGTGTACAATGTGACATACGAGGTCAAACAATTATCATTGACCTCTAGCATTATAAGAGTAGATTGTTCCTCAATCATGGCAGCATTTAAATACACAAAACATAGAATAAACATAATAGTGAATCATAGCATTAACACAACAAATAAGAACAATGACTAGAACATTTGACTTTATGAAAATTTACACATTTGGTTGCATACATTGGACATACCACTAAACCATAGGCATTGTTGCACTATTCCTCTCTACAACATGCCACCCTCGAGTTAGAGCTATGAGTCCACAAGGGAAGAATTGTTCATATGGTTGGTTACTATCCACACAAACAACCAAGTACCCACTAATTTCGTTGTTATGCAAATCCTCCAGTGATTCCAACCAATGAGTTGTCTTTCACAATAGTTTGCACAAACTAAGGGATGGGATATCCTTCTCTATACCATAGTCCCTCGAGCAATCATCATTCCCTCCAGGGATCCAGCATAGACTTTCTCAAAATATCTAAATGCAAGATCCAGGAAATCCAACTACAATTATAGTCTTCAAAACTATTTTTTCACATGCTTTTGGGTAATTTTTCAACAAATATTCACTATCATGACATCCTAGCTCTCTAAATAATTTATGGCGCCCTCTCATGGTTGCTTTCCAATAAAAAGTATGGTTATCTCTCTTTCTCAAATTAAAATATGTTTTCCCTTTCTTCTCTTCTCACCAAATCAGTTCTACTTCCTCTACTTGAATTTCCTTTTCTTTTTCTCCCATAATTATAAGACTCTTACAATCTCCATAATAATTGTACTCATCCCATGCTTCTGAGCTTACTCTTCCACCAACCTCTTACATCCATTAAATACTAAAATTCCCATTGTGAGTGTACTTAGTGCATGCTTTCATAACTAGGTGAGATGACTCTTCCACCAATCTCTTGCATGCATTCAATTATTGGTTTTAATAAGTCAAAGGGCTTAAATAGTCAATAACAATTATTTATGTTGGTGGCATAGTAATTTAGGCATATGGAATCCCATTTTAAACTTCCCTTTATCCCCCTCTTGTATGGAACCATAGCCCATCATGACTCTTATCCTCATTTTTCTATAGCTAGTGGCGCATTTTATTCTTATTACTTTCAATCTACAATTTTTACATATTACATAACCTTGCCCTCAATCATTCATAACATATACAAATATATAATTCTAATTTGGGGATCAAAACTAGGGTGTTACACATATAATATATTATATGAATGTGGGAATGGTCGATTTAATTCCTAAAGGTAAAAGAAAGAAAAAAATATGGTGGGAGATGGAATTTGATCACTTCACTTTATAGCTCTAACAAGGTACTTGTTACATTGTTATCCAATAGTTTTAAATCAATGACAACAACAAAAATTAAATAGAAATAAGTAATTTTATCAAATTTGTATTTGTATTAGACCATCTTATTATAGCCTATGAAAACTTTTTTTTTTCTTAACCATGGGAATCAATATCTCATTGGGTGATCTAGGCTAGGCATGTGATCAAACCTATTGCTTTCCACTACCATCCAAAAGTATATATAACAACCTACAAGCCAAATATACCAATAAATTGTGACTTGGTAAGGGTTGTGTCATCCCAAGGCACACTATAGTGTACCTATATCTTAGGGGGAATCTATCCCTCTAACCTTATCACAATAGACCATCATGTCACTTGTGGGAATTAAACCTAGGTGTGTAAGAGGACAAGAATATCACCCAACAAATTCCTTTTTCCTAGTATAGTGCAACTCCATGAATATACCTCCTTCCTCAATATAATTAATGGGATAATTTCATTCTCCATTAGGTACTTCAGTGGAATATTCATGTTGTTGCTAAGAAAGGGATAAGGATTCATTTAGCAAGCTAGTGATAGGAGTAGGATCATTGATCAAATTTAGGTGCTCCTAGCTATCGTCCTCTCCAACTTGACCATAGGGACACTCCTCTTCACTATGGAATTCATTACAGGTTTGACACCATAGAAATTCTTATTGGCCAACAAAATTTTCCAGGGCAAGGGTTTTAAACACATTTTGATGTCGAAGATTCTTGCCACTATATTCATTTTTATTGGGAGACCTATCATTATTGAATTGGGCTTTAAAAGGATAGTTTTCATGGGATCCTCTTTCCCTCTCTAATATTTATAGGTTTTCCATCATAGCCATCTTCCCTTGCATAATTTAGATCACTTGTAACTTTACCAAACATTTCGGCAAAAGCCTGGAAGGTGGGGTCAACTTGGGTACTTGCCTTTGATTTGACTTCAACATTAGCGTTAGGATATGAGAACATATCAATATTAGAGGAGCTCAAATTATGTTCAATAGAAATAGAAAATGTTTGATCCTGAATGACGGCTTGAGGTCCCTTGTCCTTTAATGCATAGGACATATGTCTAGGGAAATCCTCTACATATTGGTCAAGGGTTATTTGATCAGTAGGATTGTATAAAAGAGGAATGTCTTTAAGCAACTCATAAAATTGTTGCGTGAACTCCTTAACACTCTCATTTTCATTTTTTGTAGCTCCTTGGAACTTGGTCAAGAGTTTCGTTCATTCCTTAACAGTAGCCCATCTCTTGTCGAATGCTTGATGGAAATAGTCCCCATTCTTAAGGATTCCTTCAGGTAAATCTAGGCACCAGTCCCTAGCACTTCCAAAGATAAGGGAAACAACATCATAATAATATATTCTTCTTATATTATTCTTCCACCAACATCCCAATAGAATTCATGCATGTGTTTTTTGGTTGTGATTGCATCACTCCCATTGAATTTGGGAAACCATTCTTCATATTTATTAGGAAACTTATGTGGATATCAAGAAACTAACTCACATCCAGTGATTTGAATGCAACACTAAGCCATGGCCTAGCCATTTTGTTTGAGATAGAGGAACTACTAAAGAGGTTCCTAACTATACAAGAAGGGGAAGCTATAGTGGAAGTTAATGAGGTAGTAGTATTACAATTATTTCTTCACTTTATTGGAGTTATGGCTTTGTCAAGAAAACTACAAAGGGAAATGGAAGGGCATTCAGATTTTGGAGTCGCTAAATGAGAATAGAAGTTGTAGGATTTAGGTTATTCTCATAAATTTTTTATTGAATCTTAGAATTTAGATTATGAGGAGGTTGAATCAACTCATCCCAAGAAATAGTACCACAGATGTTGCTACAAAATCAACCAGGACCACTACAAGGTTTCATTGGGTAAGGGGTCAGACTTTACGGCAACAACGAGGAAGGTTATCATAGTCACCTTAGCAACCTTCCTCCTACTCTTAAGTGGGATTTCAACCACAATGGAGTCTTCCCTTAATCACCTATAATATATTCTAATACTAGGGCTTAGGATGACTTGTTTTGTATGGTATAAGGATGAACAGAGGGCATGGAAAGGCCAAATATGACCAAAGTATTCAATGCTAGGGTTCAAGCACTCTAGATTTAAACCAATAAGATGGCTACTATAAGTTAGGTTTGAATGATCTTCAATGTTAGGGCATATAATGGCATATATAACCCTAAGAAAAACCTCAAAATGATCTTCAACAAGAAAGGACCACAAGTTTCAAATAGAGACTAGGTTTAACTCATGCAAATAGATTTAGGATTGTTATATGTGCATAAACATCAACCCTTATAGGGCATGAAAGGAAATTTAAAATGCTATATTTTTCTTGCGCATGATGCATAGAAATTAACTTACAATTTAGAGCCACCTTAAACAATAAAACAAGAAGTTTATGCACAAATCTACTCCTAAACCCTGGTGGTTGTCCTACCAATCTAGTAGAGAGAAATTTAGAGAGGTTTTTTTTAAGTGGTCAACACACTTTTAGATCAATTCCTTAACCTACAAGGGCTAATGGAGTATTAGTGGAAAAAAATACTAAGGAAGAACAATGATGGAGTAAGTGGGGATGCTCTAGGGTGGTACTATTAAAACCCTAATTATTATTCTTGTGATGGAAGAAATTAATGATACGGTATGTGCATAAAGATTTTCCTTATAGGATTTAAAGAACACAATTTTGCATGCAATAATGAAGCAAAGTTTCAACAATGATAAGCATTTAAACATAGAATAAGAGAAACCTTGTTTTAAAAATGAAAGCATGCAAAATATCAATGATCAACAATAAACTTACAAAATCTTCCAAAACAACACTTCTTTAAAACCTAGAATAATTTCTCCAAGAAAAATTCTCCTCTGATAGCAAGTCTTATCAAAATATCACATTATGCCCAAGTAGTGAAAAGAGACTAATTCGCACTCTCTTTCAGAGAGGTTGAAATCAATGTGTACGATGATGAAAAGTGAAGTTGGAGGAGGCACTATTTATATGAGCCTTCTCCTGCTCACTTTACAAACAAAACAACTCAGAAGCTCTATTGACAAGTTTACTTAAATTGTTCCACAAGAAAGAGGTTACAAGTGAACCTCATAGCTCAAAAATATAACAAATATATCATAAAATCCCACACTGGTGGGAATAAATGCTACAAAATAATGACGTCACCCTCCAAATGTACACAATAAGACACCAAAAGGTGCGATGAGGGCTAATGAGTGCTCCATACTCCAAGATTTGTCTCTAGGATCATGTGCAAGCCATCAAAGTCACTCCATGCCAACATGTCATGTCCAAAGTGCCCTACGTCACCCTCAAAGGAAGAAAAGGGATGATGTGGCACTTAAAGGTTTTAACCCTATACAAATGATACCTACAAATGAATTCTTTAAAAAAAAAGAAAATATACAAGGGTGAGAATAGAAAATATACACATATATTTTTCTCCTAGAACCCAAAATTGAGAAAACTAGATTAATGTTTCATTATATTCCTTTCAATGTTATAATGCATTGTATATTTGGTATGGGTGGTAGGAGGGGGGTGTTGTATAACCCTAAAGGAATGTTAGTAAATAAGTACGCATGGAAATTAGGCCAAAAAACCAATAACCAAGAATAAATATACGACTTGTTGCATGGATTCACTCTAGCCAAACATTTACAGCTAAATCGCATATAAATCCTAGGGGAATCGCTCCTTACAATCCAACACTTATGCAAAGGAATGCTTCCCAGATACAAGTATAAACCTATGAAACGAATAATAAGGCTCTTAGAAGATAAACCATATAAAATCTAATTCCACATCCTTAGGATTCAAAATGGAGTAGTTGACAATTGTGTTAATGATGCATGTTAGCTCCGAGAAGGGAAACTTGAAATAAATGAGGAGATGGGATGGAAGAACCTCCCTTAATTCTAAGCACCAAAGCTCTATTGATGAAGGAATTAATTTGTAAATATTACAACAAAAAATATAATAAGCCCAAGATCAATAATCCTAGAGAAAGGATTATGGGAAGCATAAGATTTTAATGCATAAAAATACATGGGGGGCGAGGGTTGTTGTGGCACCCCATCTACAATTACCACATGCAAACAGTACATTCATTCACCTCCACATATCACACACACACAAAAGGACACAGAACAATCAAGCAGTTGACCTTTTGTACATGGAAATGGTTACATCCCAGCTGAGAGCACTAATGAAACATTATGTTGGTTATATGTGGGGTGCATGTGGTATCAGATGCCAACAAGTTGATAAGATGAGTTTGGTGCCTACATCACGATTATATTTTGTCATCTCTGGAACACAAATGAGCCAAAAAATCCAAATATTTATATTGAGTATTTGGCAAGTTTTGTGGCCCTTCAATGGTGATGCAGGCCTCTAGGTAAGTGAGCATCTTTGGCTTGAATTTAGCTTTCATAATTGGGATATATGGGCTAGGTAGAAGGGAAATAAAGACTATGAACTAATCGTTCAAATGTGTTTATCACTCCTTAGAGAATTTTTCCAACCCCTAAAGGAATTATGTCTATGACATTCAGTGCATGAAGTAGCAATCCACCTGTATGTGGCATGTGACTTCCTATGCAAGCCTTTTTTAAAGTGGGCTAGCGGCTAGTCTAAGTTCATATCATTGAGCACACCTAGGTGGCAGTGCTTGAGAAAACCCAATATGTGAGAACCCAATTTTTTTTTTGCTGCACCACAACCAATAAACAACGTTCATACCAATCCGTGAAGTGACACCAGGCTATCAACCACCTAATTGTTATGGCGAAAACATATAGCACCACACAAAAAATTTGGACCTGGAGAAAAGGCGGCTTTGGAAAAGTATAGAGGATTGCCACTATAAATACACCCACTTTGACAGAGATGTCGCCAAGCAAAGACAAAGATCCTAGAGGCAACAATAGAACAAAGTGCACCAACTACAAGTATTATGAAAAAGGCATTCAGAATCTGGTAAAATGGACGAAATGCAACTAGAAATGCTAGTTATGAAAATGAGATAACAAGAACAACAAAAGAACATTTTCAATCTGATGGAGGAGTTTCAAGAGTTGAAGGACAATTTTGCTTGACAAATGGATGAAAGTGATGCTTTACGCATGGAAATTGATATGTTACAATACAAAAACAAAATTCGACATTTCAACTCCTTGGAGGAAAGTGCAATGACTAGGCAAGAAGGTGGGTCACTCCTAAACCTCAACCGCTCACCGGAAGAAGGAAGTCACAACATGCATTGAATGTATTTATGCTGCAAATTTTTTATTCTTTTGGGCAGTGTTTGTAGAATGTACTCATGTAGGCATATAGCCAATTTTGAAACATTTTGCAGTCCCTTAGAAGCATTAGAAGCTCTCATACAAAGGGACAAGTTGTTAAAAGCATCTATGTAGAAAAATCACCTAGGTATTTGTTGTGACCAAGCATAGACATAATATAAAAATAGTACTCATTAAATAATGTTACAATATATTATATACATGTTGAAGCATCCATAATCCCCGAATCCATTAACCCTAGATTAGAACATAATCATAGTTTATTTGATCAAATCTACAAAAACATGGACAAAACCATCGTGTGTAAAATCATGTGCAAAATCATTGGTGGGTCCACCAAAAAAACTATTTTTCAAGGTGCTTCCATGAACCCCGTGTAGGGGGGTTGTCGCCTTCCCTATGACCCCCCGCCACACCTGCATAACAAATCACACTTGGAATTAGTCATGCAAAGAATATAACACACACCCAACATTCTCCCACTTGTTTTTTCCCACATGGGGCCACAGGAGCACACAGTCACCGGTCCAGGACTGCAACGCCCATTTTTTCTCTACGGCAAGAAAACTTCTCAATGCTCACAAACTTTGTCGATGCATCCACAACATTCTTCAAAGTGTCCACCTTTACTAGCAACACCTTTTTTTCTTCAACCATATCCCCCACAAAGTGATATTGAACATCTATATGCTTTGTCTTCGAATGATAAGAAGGGTTCTTTGCCAATAAAACTACAATGTGTTTGTTACAATCTATCATTATAGCTTGTTATACCAACCCCATACCTAAAGACAATATTTGTAACCAAATTGCTTCATTTTCTTGCATGAATGTTTGCCATGTATTCAACCTCTGTAATTGAAAGTGTCACTACAGACTGTCTCTTGATCATCCAACTTATTGCTCCTCCAAATAGGTAAAATACATACCCAATTGTAGATCTTCTATGATCTAGATCTCCAACCCAGTCTGCATCAACAAAGTCACGTATGCCCAACACTCCATCCAATATTGGTCCTCCTTGGTAACATAAATCATAATCACTAGTTCCATGCAGATACCTGAAAACTTGCTTTATTTTTATTCAATGCTCCTTCCCCAGTTTTGACATAAACTTGTTCAATACTCCCATTGTATGTGAAATGCATGGTATGGTACATACATTACACACATTAAAATTCCAACTACACTCGCATATGGAGCATGAGACATGTCCTCTTCCTCTTTCTGGGTCTTGGAACATTGTTCGACATATAAATTTACACTTAAAGGAATAGAAACCTTCACTTGCTTACTATCCTGCATATTTAACTTCTGCAATATTGTCTCAACATACTTCCTCTCATTTAACCAAAGTTTCTTATTTTCCCTATATATTTTAATTTCCATGCCAAAATAGATTTTGCAGCACCAAGATCCTTCATGTCGAATTTAGAGGAGAATTGGATCTTCACATCCTGAATAATTTCTCTGTCATTACCTATCAACAACATATCACCCACATACAAGACCAAATATATAATACAATCACCAACTAATTTAAAATACACATAGTGATCTACTTTGATCCTTGTGAAGCCAAGTCCCTTTATATATGTATCAATTTTTTGATACCACATCCTTAGTGATTGGTTTAACCAATAAAGAGACTTTTTTAACCTACATACCAGTTCTTTATTGCCCTTCATTACAAATCCTTCTGGTTTCTTCATGTAGATCTCTTCTTCCATATCCCCGTGTAGGAATGGTGTCTTCACATCCATCTATTCTACCTGGAAATCAAAAGCAACAACAACAAATAAAAGTAATCAAATAGAAACCAACTTAGCAACGGTAGAAAAAATATCACCAAAATCAATTCCTGACACTTGGGAATAAAAAATTTCTACTAACTGAGCTTTATATTTCTCCAATTTGCCTTTTGCATTATGATCTTCTTCTTAAACACCCATTTGCTTCCAATGGGTTTTGTTCCAACCAAAAAATCCACCACATCCCAATCCTCATTCTTATCCAAGGATGTCATTTCTTCAACCATGGCCTTTTTCTAGAGTTTGTCGTCCTCTGAATCCATTGTCTTCCTAACAGTTTTAGGATCATCATCAGTAATAAATAAAGCAAAATTTGAACATAAATAAGATGGAGTATACATCTCTAGTTGTTTTCTTTCCCGAATTAACCTCCTCAAAAATAAAGTGTGTGGTTCTTCTTCTTATTCATGTTTTTCTATGGAGTCTGATTCTTCATCCTTCAGTTCAAACTCTATCTTCTTTGGTTCCCTTTCCATTGGTAGAACTTCATGTTTCATGGCATCCTTCACTTCTCTAAATACCACATCTCGACTATACACAACCTTATTTATTTCTAGGTTCCAAAGCTTGTAGTATTTTAGACCATCTTTATACCCAATTAAAATGCATCTTTAATATTTACTATCCAATTTGGTTCTTTTTTCCTTTGGAACATCTACATATGCATTGAAGAAAAATACCTTGAGATGTGAGAGAGAGGGTTTCTTACTAATCCATACCTCATGTGGATTTTTATCCTCTAACACTGATGAAGGTGATCTATTATCCAAGTAACATGCAGTCTCCACTGCCTCTACCCAAAATTCTTGTCCTAATCCAACACCACGGAGCATGCTCCTTGCCTTTTCCATCAATATCATGTTCATTCTTTATGAAAATCCATTTTGTTGAGGTGTGTACGAAGTAGTCTTATGTCGTGATATACCACACTTCTTATAGAACTCTTTGAATTCCTTCTTGTAGAACTCTCCACCATTATTTATCCTCAACAACTTCATCTTCTTCTCTGTCTGATTTTCCACCAGAGACTTACATTCTTTAAACTTGTCAAATACTTCAGATTTCTTCCTGAGGAAATATATCCATGTATTCCTCGATAAGTCATCTATAAACGAGACATAGTACATATATTTATCCATTGACAAAATCGACGCAATCCCAAACACATCACTATGCACAAGCTCTATTATTCCTTCTGCCCTCTTCGCACTAAAGGAAAACCTCACCTGATTTTGTTTCCCATATACATAATGTTCACAGAAATCAAAATATAGAGAGTAATTAGACATACCTTCCCATGTAGTAGTTGAAAGCCCTTCTCTCCAATATGTCCTAGTCTTTGATGCCAAAACATAGTCTTTTCTCTAGAGACTACAATATTTTCTACTCCACTTTCAGGAACAACAAAATTGTTGCACTCATCAATAACAATACTCCCTAACTTGTACAAAATTATGATTCAGACTCTCCTCATCAATACTAATGCTCCTTGAACCATCCTGTAGGTATCCTTCTCAAACATTGTTTTAACACCTGCATCATCCATTTTCTTATAGAAATTAGATTTCTAGCCAATCCTGGAATGTCCAAAACACCAGGGAGTGTTCTAATCCTTCCACTCATCAACTTCAACTTGAATTTTCCTCGTCCTATGATTCGAGTCTTCCTGTCATCACCTAGGAAGACATCAATGCCATCATATTTCTGGTATTCGTAGAACCACTCCCTATGGGGAGTCAAATGAAAGGATGCACCTAATTCAATTGACCATGCCTCATGATCTACATGTGTACTTGAAGAAGAAGCCAAGAACACATCCCCATCTTCATCTGAGGTGGTTTTCAACTCTAAAAAAGGAGCATCATCAGATCCCTTTTCTTTTATATGGGTTTTAGATCTAAAATATTTATTGTAGTGCACTTTTTTCCACATTTCCAACATACCTTTACAAATTTTCTTAGAGATTTAGATCTCCCTCTAGATGTAGATCTCCCACTTGAGGACTTATTTCTATTTATGTTTTCAGAGTGTCCTCTTACAAACAAGGCATCTCCATTCTAGCTCTCCGTGTTTTTTCATCTCATCCCCTTCAACAACAAGGATGAGACTATTTCATCAAACTTCAAGGTAGTTGTATTACTACATATGGAAACAACATAACTATCCCACGAGTCTAGTAGAAAACATAACAAAATAATGCACTTATCCTCATATGAAATCTTAATATCAACATATAATAATTGGCTTATCACAGTATTGAAGAAGTTTGGATGCTTTGTCACTGTGTCTCCATCCCTCGTGCTCGGGTTATATAGCTTCTTCTACAAGAATAATTTATTTATCAGGAACTTAGATTGATACAAAGTCCCTATCTTGTCCCACAAAGTTTTTGTTGTAGCTTCTCCTAAAACATTCAATGATACTAAATCTGAGACACACAACCGCATTGTTCTCTTTGCCTTCTAATCCAACTTGGTCTAATCTTTTGTCAGCATTGTCGTTGATTTAGTACTTGGATCCACAATGATCCACTAATCTTTGTCCATCAACAGATCCTCCATCTTGAGCTTCCATAGCTCAAAACTCTAACCATTAAATTTCTCAATCCTTATCTTTCCATTGTTCACCATTTCCTTTCACCACAAGAATCAATCCTGTAGATCTCCCATTGTAACAGGGTCTAACACAGGCCCAAACAAAACCCCTTAGCCACAAAGGCATCCCCTTGAAGCCAAAATTGCTCTGGTTCCAAATGAAAGTTTTAACCCTGTACAGATAATACCTGCAAATGAGTTCTTAAAGAAAAATAGAAAATACACAATGGCAATAATAGAAAATATACACAAGATATTTTTCTCTTAGAACCCAAAACCGTGAAAACTAGATTAATTGTTCATTATATTCCTTCCAATGTTACAATACAGTGTATACACCCTAAAGCATTTATACACCCCCAATCCATTTAACACTGGATTAGAACATAATTGTAGTTCCTTTGACCATATCTACAAAACCATGGGAAAAACCACCATGTGTAAAATCATGCAAAAAACAATGGGTGTGTCCATCTAAAAAAAAACACTGTGACCCCCCACCACGCTCGACACAACAAATCATCTGTGGAGCTAGTTGTGCAAAGAACATAACACATATCCAACAACACTAAATAGCTCAAGTGTTGGGGCTCCAAGGTGATGCACAAGCCTCCCTTGTCATCTCAGGGATGACCATCATCATATAGGCTCTGGAACAAGTGATGCCCATCAAACAATGTCAAGGCTAGCCTGGGGGAATCTTGGGTCCACGAGCCACACATCATTAATATCTCAAACACTAAGCATCATTAGCTCAATATTTCAGCATTTGGGGGGGCCTCGAGGTGTCAAGCATCATGTGAAGTCATCAAATAGCCCAATGCTCCACTTCGGTTAGGTAATGTTGCATCATCAAAGTCGATCTCTCTCTATGGATAGGATAATGGCCTCTATTGTTCTACGGAGGAGGTGGGGCAATCACTTGAAGAAGCGTTTATTGTTGTGATGAGAACTACATGACAAAATCTCCTCAATATCAAATATAAATCAACAATCATTAGTTACAAAATCATGGATGCATCAAAGTGGACCATACTTAATGTCATGGGCACAACCAATACTTCACACAAAGATCACCTCCAAATACCTAACTAGTCCAAGCCTCGTGTAAGTGTTCCCTCTCTTACGTTAGGGATGGATAGATGGATAACCCTATTAGGTGTTTCCAAACCCCAAGTGGAAGTTAACCCATCAATCTATAGGTGCATGTGTAAATGGTACTAATGGAGTGGGTATGACTTCAAGGCAAGGTGCCATAACCAAGTGACTAGCTTATGGTGGTCCAACACCCTGAATATATAGATGTAAGGAGAGAGCAATAGTGGAGGCATGAGTTACCCCTTTCCTCGGCCTACTTTTTCCGTTCCTCTGGTGTGTCTTTTAATTCTTTCTGATGATATTTTGATATGGTTGCATAGCTTAGGAGCCCAAGCTTGCATATGAGAGATTTAACATTTATTACCCCTTAATGATGAGGCAGATTATCACTCATCAAGGTTAAGACAATAAAAAGGTTTATTTTTATAGATGGAGCATTAAGTGCTCTAGGAACCAAGTGATGACTAATGATAGGGATAGAGCTCACGCTAGGCTTTTTGTCACATACATTTTTGTATTTTATCTTTTTCTTTCACTATGGCAACTTTTGCATTTTATCTTTTTCTTTCATTGTGGCTTTCTTTGCTTTTATCTTTATT
Organism: Pinus albicaulis; assembly: GCA_034641835.2. NCBI lineage: Eukaryota > Viridiplantae > Streptophyta > Pinopsida > Pinales > Pinaceae > Pinus > Pinus albicaulis. The sequence goes on along the minus strand of CM076578.1, from coordinate 1,061,622,735 downwards.
TTCATTGCATCAACCACTAGGGAAAAGTTTGCCAGCCCAAAATCACGGATGAGGATGAGAAAGAGTCAATCCCCATGACCAATGACCATGAGCCCAAAGAATGGATATGGGATAGAGGGAAAGATGGAAAGTGGTAAGTATGGGATATCATGGACAAGCTATTTCAATGAAAGTCTCCCCAATAGTGTCTGTCCTATAACCCTAAGGCCTCATAGGAGGTCCCACTAGAATAGAGTCAATCTAACCTCCCAAGTGAAGTGAGGGAGCAATAATACAGTTAAAGATCAATCAATCATCTAGATCACCCCTTGATTCATATTAGTATGCCTCAAAATATTAAGAGCGAGCATGTGATTACAAAATGGTTAAAGTACGTGTCAATGGATGACCCACCTTCCTTCAAGAAGGAATGCCAAAAGGGAGAAAGAAATCTAACCAAAGCAATATGTGGAGGGTTTATGGCATCATGTCATGGTGTTGATCAATAGGGCTACAAGTCAGTTAGCTTTCCAAGGAGGAGAAAAAATTCTCCCATAGGTTACCCAATTTTTGGAGAGAACATGGGGGCTTAAACAATGCAACATTATGAAATAATTTTTTTATCAAAAAAATCAACTACGTGGAGTATTTTAAAACTCAAGATAAAGTTTTAATGCATCATGTCTTCTATTCTTCATCCCTTTTTTTGTGCTTCAAGGTACTATAAATTGGAAATGCTTCTCAAATGGTTTTCTGGGGGACACTAGGAAGAAAAAGGAGCTCCATATTAACTTCATGGGACATTTGTATAGTTTCAAGGGAGGTTCAAGGGCTTACTTTCACTCATAATCTAGCTCACGGATCAATGTTGGAAACCAAATGGATTGTTAATGCGATAGAAGGGAAGACTCCCATCAATTGGGTATAAGTCAAGTGGTTGAGAGGAAAGTTGTTATCCTCCCCTACACAAGTTCAAATCCCACTTTGTGGCATGCTTGCTCTTTACATGAGCCAATTGCTGACTATTAATCTGGCATTGAGCCCTAAAAAATCTGGTTTACCTAGGTATCATTCTTTACATGAGGGTAAGTACCTTGTGAGTTTCCCCAAGAAAGGCATTATACAAAAAATAGAAAAAAGAAGGAAAAGGCTCTCTTGGTCATATTCTTTCTTATCAACAATATAGAATGTTTTCCTTATAAGTTGCATAAAAAGGCCTTTTAAGATATATGATGTAGTTGCTGGAACCAACACTTTCACAATTCAATGTCAAACCTCCTCCAGAGGATCGTGTTGGCTTAGTAATGAGTTTCCCAAGAACTGCATTACAATTTTGGTGTATCAAGGAAATGAATGGATCTAGGAACAAGATCTTGTATGGACATTTCCTTCAAATAATGAATAAATTGGTTTAACTCATTTTTTTGCATTAAAAAAACTAGCCAAAAATAAATTCCATACCTCAGGAGACTTGTGGGACAAAGATGTTGGCAAATTATCGAACCAGAGAATTATCAACCTTGCTCAATAAACTTTTGGTTAAGGCAGCCTTTAGAGAACTTTTCAAGTCATTCAGAGTCTACTTTGTTGAAAGTAAGCTTGGATGCTCATTGAGTTTCCATTTAGAGAAATTGAAAAACATCATGCAGATTATAGTACAAAAAGCTAGACAACGAAATATAACAAACTTCTCCAATTGAAACTATACTAACAATACATAGACAGTTCAAGATCATGAAACCGGTGGATTAAAGGCTATCAATATATCTAGAAGTCTTACCTATTTTGATAGATGCTTCCTATCAACAAAGGCAAACATTGATTTTCCTCGTATAAAAATCGATTACAAATGGTATAATAATTTATTACAATGAAGTGAGTGCATCTCACACATATCAACAAAGGAAAACATTTATTTTCCCCGTATGAAAATCGATTACAAATGGTATAAGAATTTATTACAATGAAGTGTGTGCATCTCACAGACTATGGCAACGATCTTTCTATTACTCAACCAAGATTGAGAGATTTATTCTACAAGGTCACCCATGACTTGCATCTTGCTCCAACCACTATGAATGACTCACTTACAAGGACATGTTGACCCTCAAAGGGAGAGGAACACCCTTGCTTTAACAACAAACCAAGCTGCCATTGACAAGTCGCTCATCCCTTAAAACGTAGTTGGTACTTAATACATCATAGATCCATCTTAACACCATATCTATTAAGCACCAAGAAGGATAAAAGATAGATTAAGGCACAAATTTATCAGTGTCTAAAAGACCAGGTTTAAGAGAAATCTGCACTAATTTATTATATTCTATTGTAGGATAAGTTTTTGCAATTTTTCCTTTCTTACAGATTTCATTTTTTTTTTCAATTTAGTTTATTGGTGTTACATTGAATTACACATATCTCTACATAGTAAAATGTATATCACTACTCACAGTGCAATCAAGCACTGGTAGTTAACAATAGACATCACTATTCCAGTTTAACATATGGCTATTGTGTCAATCGTCACACAACAATAACTGTCAAACAAGTTGGGATTGTGGAATTGCTAAAGCATTTTAGGAATGAATCCCAAAGTTTACAAGAGCTAATAATTGAAGTAGAATGAAATTAATTGTGTGGGATACATGTAGCCTTATTCTCCACATGAGACACTGGTGCCACAAACTAAAGAGCTTATTCAACGTTTCAGATAACCAGATCGGGGTGTAGCAGGTTGCCAACTACAAAATTTATGGTACACAATATACAATATCAGGAAAACTATCAACATCTGTATTTGGAGGTTAAAGTACATCATCTGAAAACCTCATCAGTCCTTGTAAATGGGGCTGTCAAACTTTTGAGCAAACCAATCTTACAAGGAGAAAGCATGAACGAAATCCAAAAGAAAACCATGATGAGATTGACTGGTGTCCCAATGCTCTATAGATCCCAGTCTAACTATCAAAAGTAGATTACCATGGATTTGGAATCTATTTCATTGTTCAAGTGGTCTGAATCTGCAAGAAGGAAAATCCCAATCAATTGTTGAGGGTAAGTCAGTATGAAAATTCATGTCCCTTGTAGGAGATATATTTCTTGATCCAAATAGCCATATCTTCTGTGCATGCTTCAGCCTGCCGAGATTTAATAAGATTATCAAGTGTTGCAAATTCGTGAACTGCATCCTTGTACTCCAGCACTGGAGCATCAATGTTCACCTTTCTCAATGCTTCTGAATAGGCAATTGCACGGTCCTTCATCCAGTCAAGTTCTGCCACCACTGTAAGCGTTGGAGGCATTAATTTCAAGGGAGGATCTGTTCCAGGAATAAGAGGGTTGGCTGCAACATGGTCCAAGCTAAATTCTTCATCGGGCAAAAATAATTTCCATGCTAGAATGCATGTTTCTTTATCATAGAAGTATGAGTTTGCTAGCTTGATCTCTGAATGTGTAGGAACACTACCGATGAAAAACGGGTACATAAGCACTTGAGCAACCACCTTTACTGGTTCTAAGCGAGTTCCGGCCTGAACTGCCTTCCGAGCTACATGATCTGCGATATTTGCACCAGAGCTTACACCAACAAGTACACATCTGCCACAAAAGCACAATTAGAAACAACAGCAAAGTTGCAGAAAGTAGATAATCTGAATGTTCGATACTCAGAAAGCATGTGAGGGAGGAATATAAGCCTTAAAACATGCATAACCAAATCCAACCACTTCGATTCTACAAATGGTATGTGTTCAAAATGACAACGAAAGCTGCAAGCATGAAGCAAGTCTAAAACCCAAATAACTTGCAACCCAAGAAATTGACACATAAATTTCACATACTTTCATGTCCATACATGCGTGCATATGTTAATTTGCGTCTATTTTAATTTTTTTGTATGCTTCCAATAAAAACAACAGACAAATTTGTTTAGGAGACTTGAGTAAACATGTTGTGTGCTAGCAGCCAGTAACTGAGTGACAAAAAGCCAAAATAATTATTTGAAATGCAACATTATTGCATTGCAAGAACATGAAATACAAACCTACGTATTATATAAAAAGCACCTAATATGATTGAATTTGATGTGAGGTTGTTAGTTTATAGTCTTCTGAAACTAACGATGGAGTGGTGACATTGTGAAACATATAATACTGTTTGTTTTATCATTCTCTAGGTTAAACTGGGGTTGTTCTATCTCCTCTGCACTTTGATCTCCATCAGTTTTCTCTGCTTGACGAACTCTGTCTCTTTTCCTGTCTAATTCATTTCCCTAATATTTCAAATTACGATGTCTTTGCTAAAATACTATTTTATCTCAAGGTTTGAAATACTTTTTAACAAGTATTCACCTTTATAATCTGAAAATAATGTCAATAGGGTCTAGTTTGAGTGGTTAAAGTGAGGCTTTGTTAACCTCCCTATCCAGGTTTGTAATGCCTAGATTTTTACATTTACCAGAAATTCAAATTAAACATAGAATTTCTAATTTAATTGCAGATATATATCTGGATATCCCGTTTGAAGTCGATCCTGGGCTGACGTTGTTCCGAATCTGCTCCTGCTACCAAACCAACCAAATCCTCCCTGCCTATCTGGGATCAACCTATCCAGTTCCCAGATCCAGAAGACATCGAAATTGAGGTTTTCTGGCCTCTATGCCCAAAAACCCAAGAACAGTGCTCAAATCTCAATTTTTCAATCAATTCCACCCTTGGAATTCCCTGTTTCACTGTCGCTCTTCCTTTGTTTCATTCCCCTCTGTTTCACCAGAAAATTTCCCTTTTCCTGCTCTCCTCCCAGGTTCCAAATCTTTATTTTTTCCTCTTCCGTATTCTCCCACCGTCTTATCTAAAATCTTTGTCTGCCTCCCAACGGTGGCCCCTTGTTTGAGGTTCAGCCAATGATGGGATAAGGTGATAAGGTTTAGTCGAAGTCCAATAGGCATCCGCCACTACATTAATGGTTGATAGCAGAGCCTTCTCTTTGACATATAAAGTTTGTTCGTAAGGCTAAGTTTATTACATATTTTGAAGTTTGAACAATTATTATTATTTTATTTTTCTGTATCCCAGAGGAACCCAGCAGCCCGCCTGACATGTAACTACTCGTAAACCTTTGGGCGTCTACGGTCTGTCCTCCTCTCCGTAAACCAGGTCACAACCGAGGGGATTTGAACCTTGGATCTCTCAGTTTTCAAAGATTTCACATCACTTCGATCACCAATTAATCTGCCACCCTAGGACAAGTTTGAACAATTATAATATTTTATTATAAATATAATTTATTTGTATTTCTTTATTCATTTAATTATAATTATGAATTTATAATATTTGTTTGTAGATATGACTTATTTATATTTCTTTATTAATTTAATTATAATTATGAATTAATAATATTTGTTAATAATCATAATTCTATGAATATTTCTTTATTCATTTACTTCTTAATATAGATTTAGAATTTTCATGTGAGTTAGGTATTCAATTAGTATGCATACTACTGCAATGCATGTGATGCACGCATATGTAGCTATCATATGCAGGCCTCATATGCATGCTAATATTCCTATTTTGCACGTATGGGTCATTACAACGTTTGCTTTCTGCTAGTGACACGCTTGCCCCTCCTGGGCCAATTTGCCTCCGCTAGGAGCCACACAAGTGAATGTGGTGAAGTATGAGTCTTAGGTAACTTTGATGGATCAGATTCCCCTCATATGATTCCTAAGTGACTTTGATGGATCAGATTCTTTGATGGACTAAATTTCGCCATCATGACCACATACCCCATCAAGAGCACTTAGCTAAGAATTGATTCCAGAAGTCCACTAATGAAATTCTCATCGTTGATTGGAAGTATTAAACCAAAAACAAAAACAATCCAATAACTTGCGTTATTTTATTATTTTATAAACTCTGTTCTCCCCTTTTGATCTCTTTGTGACGAAGTACTGCCTTTTCAACTACTAATGAGTAGGCATTCCAACAATGATGGTCCTTTCTTTTTCAAACTTCCAATCAACAGGTTCCAAGTTCAGTATCGCTCTAATACCATGTAAGAAAATAAGGTGCACAAAAGAAGAGAGAATAGAAAAAACATTTAATTATGAGTGTTGCAACTTACAATGTTACATCTCTCACTCACAATGAATCACCATCGGTGACATATTAATAAAATCCCTGGTTGCTTAGGTGGTTTAACCACCTAACCTCTAACATCAATATTTAACATTGCATTGCATTGATCACAAATCACTAACATATTTTATGTGATATTAGCATTAATGACTCCTATAATGATACACAACATATATCTTATCCCGAGTGTCACCACTCTAACACTCCATAGCTCAAATAGATGCAAAAAGTACCTATCTCCTTAGTCATAGACAACTTTCCTCACATGTCAATTGGGTCTAGCCAGGGAAATTGTGAGACGGGAGTGTTATCCTCCCCACCCAAATTCAATGTCACTTTATTGATCTCTTATTGAGCGCACCGTTGACAAAGATTTGAGCTTCTACAAAATCCAGTTTACTCAGGATACCAGCTTCAAAATTGTTAATTTTAGTTAACAATGGTATTTCTATGCTTAGCACAATTTACTTCAAGGTTCCTTTAGCAGCCCAATGACAAATTCCAATTATTTCCAGTAGCAATCACATTAGCCATTAATCACATTGACAGTAAATGTAGATAGAACATAAAACAATATGAAGAAGACAAGCCAAGACAAGAGAACGCCGGATTTGGCGGATGCTAGGGAAAAACCCCAATGTGGGGAAAACCCTTTGATCAATTCTTCTTATTATTATATCAAAAGTTCAGCAGAGGGAGAGAGTACAAAATCAAATTGTCTTGCCGAACACAAATTCAAATCAGTCCTGTCAAATTATGTAGTCAAACTTCAACCCAAACCAGAAAGTCAATGCTGGTCAAAACTGCAGTCAAACACCTCCTTTGAAACTTGCTCAAAAGCAGTCAAACTTGGCCTCCAACAGCGGTCAAAGTCAACCCAAAACAGTGACAAAAGTTGCAGTCAAACTTGGTCAACCTGTGGTCAACCCTGCAGTTAACACAGGTCAAACAACCCAAAAAACCTCAATTTCTATGTCAGTCAATGTGGCCTAAGAAAATCGGAATTTCGCCCCAAAAACTGCAGTCAAACTCAGTCAAAATCTCCTCGGTCAATGCTGGTCCAACTGTCTGAAATTCTGAAATTTCGGTTCTGCAATTCTGTCCTAGAAAAACTCCTCCTCCTTGCCACACGTGTGAGAGAGAGAGGTTGCCCAATAGCTGTAGGAACCAATCTGATGAAAAGAGAGAAGAATGTGTGAGTGATGATGATGCCAAATGAGGTGTGAGGTCACTTGTATTTATACAATTCGATGTGGGTGAAGAGACACGTCCATTGGGCTTCTTGAGCCTACATTTCGCTGAGGCCGGCGTGAACAAATTTATGCACATGTGTGGGCATAAATTCAAAATCATACTCCTGCTTGTCTGAATGAGATGATCTTTTGATCATTTTTGGTCCTCTCGAAGAGAGGAAGTTAATGCAATCATCATCTCCATAAAATGAGTTGTCCCAAGGTGGAATTTGGCCCTAGTTGCCAATTTTAACACTCCCTCTTTACTAGGGAGAATTCCACCTGCCAGTCCCTCTATCGTCATGTACCATCTCTGTCATCTCTACTCTGTTGAACCATGATGTAATAATGAAGAAGAATTGATCGAGAGTGAATCACAAGACCTTACCACTCTCCATTGACAAAAGTCAGTCCAGAGAAAGAACCTCAGTTGATCCCAGATCAAGTTGTTGAACACCATGCACCCTAGACATAAAGAGTACGGCAATACACTATGCATCCATCGGTAGTGCTATGGTCCCTATCCACATTTCACAACTCATTAGCCAGATGAGAGATACTTCCCATGAGTCCCAGACTACATGGGTAGGATGTATGCAGGGGCATCAGTAGGAGAAGGTGAACGTCTCATCTTGCTCATCTGCCATAGGAGAAGGTGAACCACTCATCCTATGCATATGTCAATCGTAGGGGAAGGTGAACCACTCACCCTACATACATGAGTCCACTATCGTAAGGGAAGGTGAACCACTCACCCTACACACATGTCAACCATCATGGGTATCACAGGGAAAGGTGAACCACTCCACCTATGGTCATTCATAGCTACAAGAAGTACCCCAATCCTCCAGGAGCTCCCAAAGTTCAGTGTCCAACTCATGCGGGACCCTCATAGGAGGGTCTTTCCACGACTCCAAGTCTCTCACGGAAGGCTAAGAATTTGACCTTCCCTAAGGGTTTCGTGAGAATGTTTGCGACCTGCTCATCAGTCCTGATGTGTTGGAGCCTTATTGCTTCCCGTTGTACCATATCCCGGATAAAGTGGTACCTAATATCAATATGCTTGGAGCAGTCGTGGAACACGGGATTCTCTGAAAGGAAAATCCCACTTTGGTTGTCGCAGAAGATCACGGTGGTACCCAGCACATGCTCAAATAGCTCACTAAAGAGCTTCCTCAACCAAACAGCTTCATAACAGGCCATCCTAGCAGCAATATATTCGACCTTGGCGGTGCTTAAAGCAAACGATTTTTGCTTCCTGCTCATCCAAGATATTGAAGTAGACCCCAAACAGAAGCAACATCCAGATGTGCTCTTACGATCCACCACACTGCTAGCCCAATAAGCATCAGTATATCCATGTAAACTCAAATTCCCAGCAGTGTATCTCAAACAATAGTTGATTGTGCCAAGGAGATATCTCAAGAGATTCTTGGTAGCAACCCAATGAATGTGATGAGGCTCGACCATAAATTGACTCAATGTATTCACAGTGAAGCATATGTCCGAACGGGATTTTACCAAGAACATCAGGGCCCCCACATGTTGTCGTTACTCAAAAGGATTTGCCAAAGCGAGCCCAGCAACACTTCCACACAGCTTCTTGAAGTTAAGTTCCATCGGAGTAGACACAGACTTGCACTTCACCATCCCACATCTCTCGAGCAACTTCCCAGTGTATTTTCCTTGAGAAAATAAAATCTCACCTGGCTTTTGCCAGACCTCCAATCCTAGGAAGTAGTGCATCAAACCTAGGTCCTTCATCTCAAATTCGGAAACCAACTCCCACTGGCATTGATAAATGAGAGGGTTTGCACCTGTCAAAAAGAGATCATCCACATAAAGGACCAAAATGAGAGGTTTGTCCTTTTCAACCTTGAAGTATAGGTTTGGTTCAGCTTCGCTCCTTGTAAATCTCACTTTCATAAAATAGCTATCAATCCTCTCATACCAAGCCCTGGGACTTGCTTCAACCCATAGAGGGATTTCTTCAACCAGCATACATGTGTTTTTCAATCTTGAACTTCGAACCCCTCAGGTTGCTCACATAGACTTCCTCCTTAAGCGAGCCATGCGAGAAAGCAGTTTTGATGTCCATTTGGTGTAAGCTCCATCCTTGAGAGGCAGCGAGAGCAATGACAGATCGGATAGTGGTGTATCGGGAAACTGGTGCAAATATCTCGTCATAGTCCACTCCTTCCTTTTAAGATAAGCCTCAAGCAACGAACTTGGCCTTGAACTTTTCGACACTCCCATTAGCTCCATGTTTGATTTTGTAAAGCAATTTTGAAGTGACCAGTGACATGTCCTTGGGTCTAGGAACAACATCCCAGACATCGTTCTTCATGATTGATTCATACTCCTCATTCATCGCATCCTTCCATAATTGGTGTTTCACAGATTCTTCGGACGTACATGGCTCAGATTGAACAATGGTACTCATAGCAACTAAAGTACCCTTGGTACCTGTTCGGCTTCTTTCTTTCATGAAATGTCCCATTGGGTGCAACATGTCTTTCAGCAACTTCGAGAGTATCTTTGAGCCACAAAGGTATTTTCCTTGAGGTAGAGGGCTCACCAATAGATGGATCAATGGGATCGGGTCTTCAACATTGGGCATCGGTTCATCTGTCGAAGATTCATCCCACTTTCCTGCATCATTATCATTGTCCTCTGACACTTAATCGAAGGTGACATCATGACTTATTTCTACTTCCCTTTGACCAGGCACATACATTCTATATGTCTTCGAAGTTTTGTTGTCGCCCACAAATGTTCCTTTCTTGCCAAATGCATCTAGCTTGTTTCATTTCTCTTTCGGCGCATGAAAATACACGGGACAACCATAAATTCTAAAATGAAAACATCAGGTTTCTTACCGGTGAAAACTTCTTCAGGTGTCTTGAAGTCCAATGCTTGATGTGGGCACCTATTTTGAACATATACAGCAGTGTTGGCAGCTTCTCCCCATAAGAACTTTGGTAGGCCTTGGTCATGAAGCATGGCAGAGGTAGCTTCTATGATTGTTCGATTCTTCCTTTCGAAAACTCCATTTTGCTCAGGAGTATATGGAGAAGTGGTCTCCCTCTTAATGACAGCCTCTCTACAATAGTCATTAAATTCATTTGATTCATATTCGGTTCCATTGTTGGCCCTCAATATTTTGATCTTTTTCCCTGTTTGATTTTCAACCTAAGGCTTTGAAAGAGCGAAACCATTTGAACACTTCGTCCTTCTTCCTCAAGAAATAGATCCACGTTTTGCGAGAGAAGTCATCCACAAAAATTGTATAGTACAAATATCCTCCCAAAGATGTTATGGGCAACATACCAGATAGATCAGAATGGACCAATTGAAGAATGATGAAGGTTTGACTTTCACTTGAAGGGAATGATCCCTTTGTATGTTTTCCTACATGATTCTTGACATGTAGGCAGCAAGGTGATAACAAGGCCGACCAAAACAATTTGCACATGTGTGGGCATAAATTCAAAATCACACTTCTGCTTGTCCGAATGAGATGATCTTTAGATCAATTTTGGTCCTCTCTAAAAGAGGAATTTAATGCAATCATCTTCTCCATCAAATGAGTTGTCCCAAGGTGGAATTTGGCCCTAGTTGCCAATTTTAACAAAAAAGGAGGGAAGTGCCCAATGGGTTTCCCCAAGAAATGTATTTCATGGAAAAAAGAATCCCTATCGAATTGTATATAGAGAGGGTTTTTGTGTCTCATTCGATATAAGATCATGGATATGGCATTCGTTTCTTATCTAAGGTTCGAAAACCTTTATATAGTTTGGATATCTTTCTCAGAGATTCACTTCTCATATCAAAGGTTTGCACCTATATTCTAGATTCACAGGTGGCTCGCCCTAAGGTACGGTAGTGACATCAGACAGATTTCGGATATGCATTAGATCTTTCTTCTGAACTAAAGTTGACTGGAGTCCCATAAGATTCGCTTCCATTATCACACATTTCATACGCTGTGGTATGACTCAATATTGGTATCGTTGTCATATTGGATCGACATCTTTGTATGGGCATTGTTTTTGACATCACACAGTCTCATATGATGGTCTTGCTCAGTCCTGGCATCGCATATATCTACAACTTCTAACATCGCATATATCTACCACTCCTGGCATCGCATATATCAACAACTCCTAACATTGCATATATCTACAGCTCCTGACATCGCATTTATCTTACAACCATAGCATCGTATGTAACTTCAGTTCTTGGCATCACATTTATCTTGCAATCTTCGACACGGTCTATATGTATATATAAGTTTCGGCACAGTTTATTTATGCCCAAACAATATGGCTCTACTGTAGTCGGCTCACAGTGCTCAGCGATGATATGGCCCGATGGCCCGTCGGTGATGGTATGGCTCGATGGCCCGGTGATGATATGGCCCGATGGCCCAACTGTGATGGTATGGCCCGATGGCCCGTCGATGATGGTATGGCCCGATGGCCCGTCAGTGATGGTATGGATCGATGGCCCAACGATGATATGGCCCGATGGCCCGACTGTGATGGTATGGCCTAATGGCCTGTCGATGATAATATAGCCCAATGGCCCAACGATGGTGTATGACTCGATATGGTCCCGTGTTGCATGGCCCCATGGCCATGTGGTATATTGCTCTACTATATTCAGTGATATTGGAGAATAAGCGTTGAGGATGGCACTGTGGTATGGTTGTGTGGCCCGCAGGCAGGATGGCCTTGGTGGACCAGCATGGCTAGATTGTGATATATGGTTCTTATGGCCCATAGATATATGACAGATACATGATTCAATAATGTTGTTGCATGATATCAATAATGTGGTTGCATGATATCAATATCATTATTATTATTTGATAACGGTATGATATGGATGTATTAACAAATAAATCTTGTTCACAATCGAAGTTGTGAACAAGATATGTATAGGCCTTAGGTAATCTGATGTATTGGTCTATGTCTCGTATCCCAGTTGAAATATTGATGAAATCTAATAGAAGAAGAAGAAGAATTATGAGTTTCCCCCCTTGTGGGGTTTTTCCCTAGTCTCCAACCAAATTTTGGCGTCTCTATGTGTGCATGCTTTTCTTCTATTGTTCCTTTATGTTATGTTGCACTATTGATGAGGTTGTTCTTTCTACATAATTGCATATGATGCTATGAAATTATAATGTTATGGTGTGAATTCAATATGTAAATTATGTAATGCAATTATCTTAAGCAAAGAACAATACAGCCCTAAGAAAAATTAACAAAAAGTACCTATCTCCTTAGTCGTAGATAACTTTCCTCACATGTCAATTGAGTCTAGCCCAGGAAACTGTGAGACGGGAGTGTTATACTCCCCACCCAAGTTTAATGTGATTTTATTGATCTCTTATTGAGCATATTGTTGACAAAGCTTTGAGCTTCTACAAAATCCAATTTACTCAAGATACCAGCTTCAAAATGGAGGGAAGTGCCCAATGGGTTTCCCCAAGAAATGTATTTCATGAAAAAAAGGAAACCTCTCATTGCACATAAGTGTAATGTACCAAATACTTGACATATCACAATATAGTAGAGTACACACCATGTACATTAAATGTGAGCGTGGAGCATAAGTGCAAGATAGATAAAAGACATGAGCTACATAATAACTCCTTAAAGAATATGATAACCTTTTCCAAATGCCACAATACATCCATATATCCAAATCAGACGTTCCCTTCAATAATGACTACATGACATCTATAATATATACTTATTGACTCATTGAACATTTGGGTCGTTTCTTAGGCCAACCCTTATTACATATACAGTTAATCCATCACATATATATTTAACTACATAAATGCCCCCCTTTGGGTCATATAATAGTACTCTCCTACAAAATGCTTTGACCTCAGAGCTTTGTAGTTAAGGAGTGTTATTGGAACTAGACTGGAACTGGTGAAACCAGCCAGTCTGATCGGTTTGGGGGTCAAACCGGTCCGATTCGAGGTCTGGAACTGAAAATGGCCAATTCGATACCAAACTGGTATTTTTTCACTGAATTAGATGGTTTCGTAAAATGTGACCAAAGACATTCCAAATGCAATTTTAAAAATTAAAAAAAAAAAAAACAAGAATTTTTTAGTGGGGCAACCTAATATTCAAGCCTATGGCCCTATTATTGCTATGCAATTCCTGGTAGAGTTAAATTCTCAAAGTAGAAGGATTTAATTACACTTTTAACATTACCATGAATTAACTCGGGATTTTTTTGATTGGTTCCGACATCATTGGATTTCATATGTAAAAAATATAATTTTAGATCTCATTCAAAATCCAAGAGACGTGACATTTTTTTAGGATTCCAGGATTGAGGGGATTGCAACAATTCCATTGGATTTTGTCATGTACGAGGGTATGGAACTAGTATTTAATCAAGAGCACCAAGCCCTCCATGTACCTTGATGTTAGTGCCATTGGTTGTCAAACTCCTCTGTCATGACCCTACTAAAAATGACCCATCACTCAAACAAATTCTTGACATGTTATGTTTTTTTCTATCTTATTTTAATGCTTAAAGGGTGATATTGATGACTAAGATCCCAATATAGACAACGATTTTGACGATATGTAGGCATTTATTATAGCATGAATTTTTTTTTTATATGCTAGAGGCCATCTAGAGCCTGTTTGTTGATGTATTTTCGGTACATATATGGATTGCACTTGGTGCTAATGTGGTTATGTGCACCTTTACATGCTATATGAATGAGAAAATTTGCTTATTTGTGTATAAAGGGTTTGGATTTATATGGATGCACATGAATATATATATGTATTTCGTTAAAATTTGAATATTTTGTGTTTTTGGTCAACAGGTTTTTTTACCAATTCCCAGTTCAAAGGGTTTTCTGGTTCGATCACCGATTTGATTCCGATAACATTAAGTTAAGGGCATTACATGTGATGAAACCAAGTAATAGGATTTTCGTATATTCATGCTTTCCTCTTGCCACTAATGATGATCCATCCATGCAAATTCAATTCTTCCTGATCTTAATCCTTCATAGCTAGGTGTCATATGATTTTCCTTTTATTTTGATTCCATGAGTTGTTGTTGCTTCTCCAATTTGTTGTCGTTGTTGTTTTTTGATAATATCTTGTCGAATAATGGTTTTGTGATGCCCAATTCCATGCATATTGTTTCGTATTCCATCTTCCTCCTTGGTTGTCGCTCTTGATCTTCTTATCTTTCTTGAAAACTTTCTTAGTAACGAGGGTATCAAAATGGTTTCATCTTTGAAGTTTTCCCTTCATTATGCACACCCATGTCATCCATCTTCTTTTCAGAGACAATGGCACCCTCTAGGCTCTCTCCTTGATCTTTGATTACTCAAGTCTTTGTCATAATACCATCATATTTGACATGTACAACCTCAGGATGAAACACAACTTCCTTAAGCATTTTCTAGTAACCCTCATGAATCTTGTCTTCCTTCTCTTTTTGAAGCTAAAAAGTGATATTTTTCATCAATTTATTTCTTCCTTCTTGAATTCTAGATTGAATTTTTTTATTTTATTTCATATGTATTTAGGGCTTCTTCAACCTTTTTACAAGTTTCCTCTTCAAGTGTTTTGGTAGTATTATCTACAACTTTTATAATAATATATTCACCCTTATTCTTTGATTTAGATTCTTGTAAATGCCTTTCCACATTCTTGACATTGTTCAATCATTTTTTGTTCCTTACACAAAGGAGGTACTGAATAGGCCATCTTGGATAATCCTTCTTCAAATCTTTGATAATAGTCTACTAATCCCTTTATTCCTCTAGCTGTGTAAAAACATTCCTAGAAAAGTCTTCCAAGATAATTTGTGGTTCATGTCCTAGCTAAGTCGACCATTAGAGTTGGTCAGGGAGGTTTGGGAACCACATGAGTGGTGTTATATCCATACTCGTAGTATGATCAAGGATTTTTTTCCTTGTCCAAACTTGCTGACAAGACCCATATCCATGAGGCTATCATCCGAAGCATGCAAATATGCAAAAATACCTTAGTGGTATTTTCCATGTAGAATGAGGGTTTTTCATTAACCACATAGCATCATTGTCTTGTCCAATTTTGCTTAAATCCCTGGTCACCTAATGCATCTTTGGCCTTTTTTGGAGTGTATCTCTACAACTATTAGTAGATTTATCTACAACAAACCTATCTAGTTGTTCAACCCTAGGCCCTAGCATAGGGTTTGTCTTACAACCAATTTGTCCAAGCACTGGAAGGAGTTGGTTCCCATAAGGTTGGGAGACGAGATCATAAGGAAACCAATCAAGTACAGAAGCCTACTAGCACCCACTTTTAAAGCCAACACCCAAACCATCAAAACCTTGGTTGTCCAAATGACCCAACCTTGGTCTCAAGTGGTCCAAGCTACTCAAGCTCACCAAGAATATGCAAGCTTATATAGGCCAATGTTGATATTGAGGATAATTGGATCCAAGTGGTGTACCAGAGTGAATGATCTTTCGAAGCCCCAAATTTATGAAGCAACTAAAACAACATGTTGCCCAACACTGAACCCTATTTAGCAAGGTTGTCGTTGAAGGGTCCATTCCCCTTCTTCATTGCTCAATCCTCCATTGTGATTCAATGAACGACTCATTAAATGATTAAGACCTATTACCCTAAACAATTGGATTGTGGCAAGAAAATTAGATGTCTCAAACCTGTACAATGTTCTAATAAGCCTCAAGGGAAATAAAGTGAGGATGGAAGTGATCCTTGAACCATCACAATAAAATTTTCATCATGGAATGTCGAAGGCTTCAGACTCTAGTGAAAAAAACATACTCTATCAAATTAAGAATTTGATTGGATATTTTGCATTTGAAGGAAGTAATCACTAGCTTTTTTCTAAGTAGGCCTTATATTTTATTTAGCAAGTGTTGTTTGTTATTTTTACACCTAGTGAAGGGAGGGATGGAGATGTTTTACCTAGTCCACTTTACTATTATTGGCCTTCCTCACCTATTTATATAAGAAGGGGGATAGAGTCTTCAATTGTAAAATTCATGCAATAAGCATGTGAGAGTGCACTAGATCATTATATCTTGAAGATGAACTCGTCTTGAGTCTTTGTACTTGTCTTTATGCAAGTGAGAAAGGTGCTAGGGCTTGTGAGAGACAAAACCTAGAGATTTGAGAAGTGTTATGTTTGAAATCTTTGTGTGAGGAGGACCTCGGATTTTAGGCAAAGAAGAGACTTGAAGCACTTTTCTTGGAGCTAATGTGAGGAAAGCTTGGTGAAAGGTCAAGGTGGGCTTCTAGGTGTTGATGCTAGCATGTTGTGAAGCATTGGGTGTGTCTAGATAGGTTGATAAGATGCCTTGCTAGGCCTTTGTATAGTTTATTAGAGTTTTCTATTGATGGTGTATGCAATAGGCAAGGTTTGGAGGTGTTACCACCTATACTGCAAGAGGGTTGTACATCTAATCCTTGGTATCACTCCAACTATATTAGTCAGATTTTTGCAAGTTGGTATTATGATCCTAGCCTTCTAAAGGTTGGGACGTTAGTGGAGGCAGCTTATCGCATGAGATGTCAATAAATGGCTTCGTTAGTAGTGCACCATAAAGATCTTTGATTGGAAGAGACTCAAATCTGCTGGGTTGGATGGTGTTGTGCTTGTTGCTCGTGTGGTAGTTTATCATGGCTTGGTTCCTTCTTCATGATGGCATATCTTGGTTGAGGGAGCTTCAGAATTTAGGATTTTGTGGTTTCATTTGATACACTGATTGATGGTTGTGAGTCACTCCATGTCATTGGTAAATGATTATGTTCTTCATGGTTGGCCTTAGTCTCCTTGCATTATGACTTTGGCTTATGATGAATTTACTAGGAAATATCACCTTTATCACCATGGTAGCATGGTACAATGTTGATTTTTAATGTACCTTGGACAAGTAGTTTCCCATGAGTTAGTCTCTACCTAGGGAAAAGTGTCCAAAATAATTATTTTCCTTAGTGTGACTTTATAAAGTGAAAGTAACTTTATAAGTGGTAAAGTCAACATTAAATTATGAAGTGAAAGTGACTTTATAAGTGATAAAGTCAATATTAAATTATAAAGTGAAAGTGACTTTATAAGTGGTAAAGTCAATGTTAAATTATAAAGTGAAAAGTAACTTTAGACATAAAGTACAATGTGGGTACTTTATTTAATGAGTGAGTTAAACAGTAGAAAGTGAGAATTAAATGCACATTTATTCTCATCCCTGGATGTAAATGAATCTGAGCCATTAGATCTTAAGGTTGCCCAAAAGCCATTTAGGGAAACAAAAGGGGGAAAAGAAAAGAGACTGCATTCATTCATTCTTCATGAGCAGATTTAAGAAAGGAGGCAAAAAGCTGGAGAAAAGTTCTGAAAGAGAAATTTGTTGCAGCGAGCTGAAGGAGTGATTTCCGGGCAAAGCTGGGCACGGAAATCAAGGCATAGAAGACAGCAGAATGTGCAGTACGAACAACATTTAATGCTGTGAGCTACACGCAGTTCGAGAGCAGTTTTTGAGCAAAAAAAAAAATTAAAAATCCGTACAGTCCGTATGGAATCCATATAGTACAGTCTACGTCCGTACAGTATTGTTTCAGCTTCAAGTGGGCACGATTTTCAAGGAGTTTTGGGTTGAAGAGATAAGTTGTATTTGATGTTTTGTTTTGTCTGCAAATGTATTTTTCCTGAACTTGAAAGATAAATAAATTTGAAGAGCTCTCTAACAGGTTTTCCCCAGAGAAGATTGAAGGGTTTTGCCTGGGTCTAAGTTGACCAAAAATATGTGTATTTTTTTATGTGTTGCTGGTTTGTTTATGTCCATATTTATTTTCAGCATGTGTTGACAATCCCATGTGTTTTAATCTGAAAATTTCATTTCCAAAATTCTATATGTTGAATGTAGGTTTATGGGAAAGGACATTTAACTGAATGGGAGTGATAAGGTGAAATTAAAACAGGGTTGGGATTGCAAGAAACTTTTTAGTCATCAAATTTGAACATGGTATCAGAGCTACAGGCTGAAAATTGCAATTTGAACAGCAGACAGTAATTTGGGACAGCGAACAGTGGTTTGAACAGCAAACTGAATTTTGGATAGCAAACTGATATTTTAGGACAACAAAGTGAAATTTCACAGAGACTGAACTTTTGGGACAGCAAGGTGTGCTGGAAAGTTCATTTCTCCATTTTCTTGGTTTTGTAAATTTTGTTCAGCAATCATGGCCATGTTCTTAAGGATAGAAGACAGACTAGATGGGATATCCAACTATGCCGTTTGGAAGGACATAATTCAAACAGTGTTTGAGGAGGCAACAGTTTGAGACATAGTGCGGCAAGAGGTTGTACCTCCTACTGCTGCAAATGAACTTGCTGAATTCACAAAAAATAATGCAAAGGAAAAAATGATTTTGATGGACAGTCTGAAGGATCATGTGGTTCCTCAGGTGATAGGAAACATATATGCATATCAAATGTGGACAGCTCTAACCACTCTCTATCAGAGTACCAATGAGAGCAGGAAGATGGTACTCAAAGAACAATTGAAGAACATCAGGATGACAAAGGCTGAAAGTGTAGTTCATTATCTTGGCAGGGTCAAACAGGTACGTGATGATTTGACTGCTATTGGTGAGGTAGTTGCACCCACAGAGTTAGTCAGGATAGTCGTAGCGGGACTTCCTAAGTCTTGGGAGGTCTTTGGAGATATTGTTACCTCTAGGGAGAATCTTCCCAATTGGGACAGATTCTGGGATGATTGTGTGCAGCATGAGATACGAAAGACTAGTAGTGGTGGGGTGAAGATAGCAGATGAGGAAGATGTAGCCTTGACATCCAGGGGGAAGAACAAAGGGAAGGCCAAGAAAGGGGCCTCATCAAATGGGGCTAAGAGAAAGGAGAAGAAGAAGAAGAAAGATACAGATATGTCCAAAGTCAAATGTTGGGCATGTCAGAAGATGGGACACTGTGTTACTACATGTCCTGAGAGGAAAAACAAAGGGAAGAAGGGTATTGCAGCTTCAGCAGAGGTGGAACAGTTTGCTTCACAGTTTGACAGGGACTTTGCATTTATTACTTCTACATCTAGTAGGAGTACATCCTCCGATGTGTGGTACATAGACAGTGGGGCTTCCCGCCATATGACAGGTGCACGGGAGTTCTTTTCAGAGCTTGCAGAGAGGGCACTTGATATTGAGATTGTACTAGGGGAAGACCGCACTGTGAGAGTTGTTGGTGTGGGGACTGTGACCTTTGAGAGGGAGTCTTTGCCTCCTTTGAAGGTTATGGATGTTTTGTATGTTCCAGGGATGAAGAAGAACTTGATTTCAGTGTCTGCTATGGAGGAGAAGGGGTTTGATGTCACTTTCTCAAAAGGGCGAGTATTGATGCATCCCAGGGGAGCTTCCATCACTTCGGCCAAAGTGATTGGAGTACGCTCTGGGAAACTATACAGGTTCAGTTTTCAGTCGACAGGAGCATTGGTGAGTAGCACATCTGCTAGCACTCACACTAGAACCACCAGCAGTAGATACTTGTGTGAGTTATGGCACCGGAGGATGGCGCATATGCATCATGGAGCTTTGAGAGTTCTGAGGGAGATCACTACTGGAGTTCCTGATTTCAGTGTCGAGCATTATGAGGTCTGCAGAGGGTGTGCTTTGGGCAAGTACACCAAGTTACCATTTCCAGCGAGCGACAGCAGATCTATAGGTATACTAGACTTGATTCATACTGATGTTAGTGGTCGTATGGCTCATGTGTCTTTGGGTGGTTATGAGTATTATGTTATATTCATTGATGACTACTCTAGGAGGACTTGGATATATTTCCTGAAGACCAAGGGTGAGGTCTTCAGTCGCTTTAAAGAGTTCAAAGCTCTTGTGGAAAAGCAGACAAGTAGGAAGATTCAGGTCTTCAGGTCAGACAATGGTGGTGATTACACCGATGGTGGGTTTTCTGACTTCTGTGCACAGGAGGGAATTAGGAGAGAACAGAGCTATTATTAAGGCTGCTAGAGCTATGATTCATTATCAGGGGTTTCCTTTGTTTTTGTGGGTTGAGGCCTGCAATACAGTTGTTTATCTTCAAAACAGGAGTCCTCATAGAGTACTGGGGAATATGACTCCGGAGGAGGCCTTCATTAGAGAGAAGCCTCACGTGGGACATCTCGGTATCTTTGGATGTCTCACATATTCTTATATCCCCAAGGAGCAGAGGACGAAGTTGGAACCCATGGCAGAGAAGGGTATCTTTATGGGTTACAAAGAGACTTCAAAGGCCTATCGAATCTTCATTCCTTCTAAACAGAGAGTGGTGATTAGGAGGGATGTGAAGTTTGAGGAGGAGAGGGACTATCGGAGATCACGGGAGTATGACGAGAGAAAGTCACAGACTTCTCCTCGGCAGGGAGGTCATGTACCGGGAGCAAGACCTCAAGGTTCTGAATCAACTGGTACAGGAGTTACTTCAGTGTCAGTGACATTTGGGGCACCAGTGGCGAGTTCACTGAGCACTTCTTTAGGGAGTCCACTGATACAGAGTTCACATGGCACTTCAACTGACATAGGCACAGGTTCTTCGAGGACAGGTGTTGGTATAGGCACACCAGGGTCAGTTGGCAGACCTTCAGGTTCACTAGACTGGGGGGCAGAGGATGAGGTTCCCTATGGATAAGTTTCTTCAGGGAAGAGGAGGCCCAAGTGGCTTCAAGACACCTTGAAGGAAGCGGAGTTCGTTGGTCCTTCGAAGAGAGTGAACAGGGAGAGTGTGCTACCTAAGCAGTTTTGTAATTGTGTAGCCAAGGCTACCAGCATTGTTGACTCTGAGCCTACTAGCTATGAGGAGGCTGCCAGCCAGGAGGCATGGATAGAGGCTATGGTGGAGGAGTATGCCTCTATCATTAAGAATAATGTCTAGAAGGTGGTGCCTGGGCCTAAAAGCAAGTCAGTTGTGACTTCCAGGTGGCTCTACAAGATCGAGCATGTTGTGAATGGCAGCATTGAGAAGGTCAAGGCGAGGTTTGTGGCTAGAGGGTTCTCACAGATAGAGGGAGTTGACTATGATGAGACCTTCACTCCCATAGCTCGGTACACTTCTATTCGGTCCCTTATTTCTATTGCTGCAGAAATGGGTTGGCAGATCCATTAGATGGATGCGAAGACTGCATTTCTGAATAGAGTTATAGAGGAGGAGGTGTATGTTGAGCAGCCACAGGGCTTTGAGGTAGTTGGGCGAGAGACCCATGTATGTCAGTTGAGAAAAGCACTCTACGGACTTAAGCAAGCTCCAAGAGCTTGGTATTCGAGGATTGATACTTACTTGCAGCAGATGGGTTTCACGAAGAGTGATGCAGATCCGAACCTATACTACATTGTTGTAGGGGATGATATACTCATTCTTGTGCTATATGTTGATGACTTGTTCATTACTGGGGCTGAGAGACTGATTAGTGGTTGCAAGGAGGATCTTGCTATGGAGTTCAAGATGAAGGACATTGGGCTGATGCATTACTTTTTGGGGCTTGAGGTGTGGCAGGAGGAGGGGCATATCTTTCTGGGGCAGGGGCAGTATGTTGTGGATGTGTTGAGCAGATTTCACATGGCAGACTGTAGACCCATGTCTACACCTATGATCACCAACTGGAAGAAGCTTCATGCTTCGGATTCTAGTTTGGTGGATCCTACATTGTATAGGCAACTTATTGGGTCCTTGATGTATCTGGTCAACACTAGGCCAGATATATGCTTTGTAGTGAACACACTTAGCCAGTTCATGGTTGAGCCCAGGAGGGTGCACTGGGTAGCTGCAAAGCACATTCTTCGCTACGTGCAGGGGATTGTTGGTTATGGTCTGGACTATAGGCGGGGAGATGGAGTGAGGTTGGCAGGTTACACAGATTCAGATCGGGTAAGGAGTTATTCTGATAGGAAAAGCACTTCAGGGTGTTGATTCGGATTGGGTTCGGTAGTTGTGTCTTGGTTCAGTCGAAAGAAAAAGTCAATTGCTTTGAGCTCTTCTGAGGCTGAGTATATGGCCGCTAGCCAGGCTAGTTGTGAGGCCATTTGGCTTCACAAGTTATTGTATGGCCTATTTGATCAGGAATTGAGACCGACGGTTATTCATTGTGATAATCAGAGTTGCATTAAACTTACAAAGAATCCAGTGTTTCATGACAGGTCAAAACACATTGACATCCGATATCATTTCATCTAGGACTATGTTCAAAAGGGAGCAGTGAAGTTGGAGTATATATCGACAAATGAGCAGGTGGTCGATGTTCTCACGAAGTCATTGCAAAGAGGCAAGCATGTCCATTTCAGGGACAAGATGGGTGTGGTGAGAAACACTTTCCTCGGTAAGAGGGAATGTTGATTTTTAATGTACCTTGGACAAGTGGTTTCCCATGGGTTAGTCTCTACCTAGGGAAAAGTGTCCAAAATAATTATTTTCCTAAGTGTGACTTTATAAAGTGAAAGTGACTTTATAAGTGGTAAAGTCAATATTAAATTATAAAGTGAAAGTGGCTTTATAAGTGGTAAAGTCAATATTAAATTATAAAGTGAAAGTGACTTTATAAGTGGTAAAGTCAATGTTAAATTATAAAGTGAAAAGTGATTTTAGACATAAAGTACAATGTGAGTACTTTCTTTAATGGGCGAGTTAAAAAAATAGAAAGTGAGAATAAATGCACATTTATTCTCATCCCTTGATCTAAATGAATCTGAGCTATTAGATCTTAGGGTTACCCAAAAGTCATTTAGGGAAACAAAAGGGGGAAAAGAAAAGAAACACTGCATTCATTCATTCTTCATGAGCAGATTGGAGAAAAGAGGCAGAGAGCTGAAGAAAAGTTATGAAAGAGAAATTTGTTACAGCAAGCTAAAGGAGTGATTTCCGGGCAAAGTTGGCAACGGAAATCAAAGCATAGAAGACAGCAGAATGTACAGTACAAACAACATTTAATACTTTGTTGCACGCAGCTCGAGAGCAATTTTTGAGCCAAAAAAAAAATGAAAAAAAATCCGTACAATCTGTATGGAATCTGTACAGTACAATCTATGTTCGTACAATATTGTTTCAGCTTCAAGTGGGCACAGAAACCAAGGCAGTGGGCACGATTTTCAAGGAGTTTTGGGCTGAACAGATAAGTTGTATCTTGCTGTTTTGTTTTGTCTGCAAATGTATTTTTCCTGAACTTGAAAGATAAATAAATTTGAAGAGCTCTCTAACAGGTTTTCCACAGAGAAGATTGAAGAGGTTTTGCCTAGGTCTAAGTTGACTAAAAATCTGTGTATTTTTTTATGTGTTGCTGGTCTATTTATGTCCATATTTATTTTCAGCATGTGTTGACAGTCCCATGTGTTTTAATCTAAAAATTTCATTTCCAGAATTATATATTGTAAATTTATGTAGATGTTCTATGCTTGATGCCACTTTACTTTCTCTTCAATACTAGACAACAATCACATAAATCATTAAGTAAAACGCTGATAGAACATACTAGAGGATCAACAAAAGACAAGCCAGAAAAATATATATTTGTTGGTGCGTTACGACGATCAGCAGGATGCTTCAACCAACAAAGTCTCCTTGGTCAGCCAGCCCAGAATGTGTCACAACAACCCTCAAAACAGCCAAACGGTCAACTCAAAGTCAACCCCAAAAAAGTCAATGCTGCCCAGAAAAGTCAACGTAGAATAGCAGCAAGTAAAATTCAACACAACACAGTCTACGATCAACCTTTGACCTCGGTTCTTGTGCCAAAATGTACGGACTGCATAAATCGAAGTCTATGCCAAAATTCAGCTCCTTTTGACCATGCGTTGACCAAAGTCAACGTTGGTCAAACCTACTGTGGAAACCCTAGTTGCAGTTGAAACAGTCTTCGTCCTTCTCCCACGTGTGAACCACAGATTTGCCTCCTTGGAGCTCGAACCAATCAAAAGTGGAGAGAGAAATATGTGTGATGAGGAGATGAGTGAAATGTCCTCCAACGTTGACTCTATTTATATCAATCACTGAGGGTATGTGACACATTTGCTGGGGGTGTAAGACCTTAAGGCCGACCTGCACATATTTTGAAAGTATTAAAAATAAATTCAAAATAAATGTTCTGCTCATCGGATCAAGATGATCTTTAGATCAATCTTGCACCTCTCCGAAAGAGGAACCTAATAAAAATATTGGTGTCTTCATCTGAGCATCACAACATGGAGTTTGGACCTAGTTGTCCAATTTAACACTCCCTCTCAACTAGGGAGAACTCCATCCACCTGTGCAATCAAACATCGTGCGTCATCCCGTCGTAACTTGCTTTGTTGGCCTCTTTATTTCAGAATAGAAGTGGGTCAGTCACAAAGACATCATTCTTGGCTGAGAGATTCAGCCCAAAGGTCCGAAACCTCTATAGGACTCACAAGGAGTCTCATACCAACCCAAAATTGGTTTATCTGACCCAAAGTCAGTAGGAGGTCCGAAACCTCACTTGGACTCAAGAGAGTCATATACTAACCCGAAGTTAGTTTCACTGACCCGAAGTCATTTGGAGGTCTGAAACCTCTCTAGACTTGATCCTAGATCAAGTGGTTGGACCGTGCCATCCTAGATAGAGAGTACGGAAATCTTTGATGCGTCCATCAGTCTTTGCTACTAGTCTCTAGCTTTTCCCACCTCATTGGCCAAATGAGAGGTACTTCCCATGAGTCCGGAACTCAAATGGGTAGGATGCATACGGGGCACAGATCATGAGGCGAACCAACTCAATCATCATAACGGTGGGGCAGAAGCACCACAAGGTTTGGCAAGCCTAGCCCCGTGTGTGCTTATAATTCCGAGAAGCTATCCCCAGAGCCCCCTAGAGCTCATCGTCCAACAGGACCCTCAGAATAGGGTCGTTCCACGATTCCAAGATTCTCACAGAAGGTTAGGAACATGACCTTCCCCAAGGGCATTGTGAGAATATGCGTGACCTGCTCATCAGTTCCTATATGATCGAGCCTTACGGCGCCTCACTGTACCATAACTCGGATAAAGTGGTACCAGCCATCAACATGCTTGGATCATTCGTGGAACACGGGTTTCTATGACAAACGAATCCCCCTCGGGTTATCACAAAGGATAACGGTGGCATCTAGCACATGCTCGAACAGCTTACTGAAGAGCTTTCGCAACCAAGTGACTTCACAACAGGCCATACATGCTGAAATGTATTCGGCCTCAGTGGTGCTCAAGGCTACCAACTTCCATTTCCTGCCTGAAGTAGATTTACGTGCGAAGCAGCATCTAGATGTGCTCTTGCAATCCACCACACTGCCAACCCAATCAGCATCAATATATCCAAGGAGTTTCATGCTTCCGACAGTGTATCTCAGCCCATGGTCTATCGTGCCCCAAAGATATCTCAAGAGTTTCTTGGCACCAACCCAGTGAATGTCATGATCAACCATGTGTTGACTCAAAGTGTTCACTGCACGACATACATCCGTACGGGTGTTCACTAAGAACATCAGGGCCCCTACGAGTTGACGATACCCAGCAGCGCTGCCGCTCAATTTCTTAAAGTTGAGCTCCATCGGTGTCGACACAGACTTGCAATCCACCATACCAAATCTTTCCAGAAGCTTCACAATGTATTTTCCTTGAGAGAGGAAAATCTCGCCAGGTCTCTGCCAGACCTCTAGGCCTAGGAAATAGTGCATCAATCCTAGGTCCTTCATCTCAAATTCTACAGCGAGCTCCCTCTTGCTCTAATGAATGAGAGGGTAAGCACTTGTTAGGAAGAGGTCATCCACATACAGCACCAGAATAAGAGGCTTCTCCCTGTCAACCTTGAAGTAAAGGTTCAAATCAACATTACCACGAGTGAAACCCAGCATCATCAGGTAGCTATCTATCCTCTCATACCAAGCTCTGGGTGCTTGCTTCAGCCCATAGAGGGCTTTCTTCAACCTGCAGACATGGGTGTCTCGATCCTGGACTTCAAACCCGAGAGGTTGCTCCACATATACCTCTTCCTTTTTCGCACCATGCAGAAATGCGGTCTTCACATCCATCTAATGGAGACTCCATCCTTCCGTAGCAGCAAGGGCTATGATAGATCGAATGGTGGTATATCGAGCCACAAGTGCAAATATGTCATCATAGTCTATGCCTTCCTTTTGAGAGAAGCCACGGGCAACAAATCTTGCCTTGAACTTTTCAGCACTTCCATCAGATCCATGCTTGATCTTGTAGAGCCAATTCGAGGTGACAATTGCTTTGTCCTCCGGTCTTGGAACCACATCCTAGACATCATTCTTCCTTATGGACTCATACTCTTCGTGCATAGCATCCTTCCAAACTTGATACTTTACGGCTTCCTCAGAAGATCTAGGCTCAGATTGTACAATAGTACTCATGGCTGCTAGATACCCTTGGTATGTACTCGGCTTCTTGCTTTCACGAAATGTCCTCCTTGGGGCCATATGTCCCTCGGCATCCTTGAGAGTATCCCTGAGCCATGATGGTCTCTTCCCCAGTGAAGGAGGTGGATCAATCGGGTCCATTGGTCCTTCAGCATTGGGCATCGTCTCATTCTTCCGTTCTTCTTGATTTCCAGGACTTGCTTCACGATCTTCCTCAGATCTCGGAAGATTGACTACTTTCCTCAGGGAAGCATCTTCGTCAAAGGTGACATCGTGGCATATCTCCACTTCCCTTTGACCAGGCACATAGATTCTATAGGCCTTCGAAGTTTCGTTGTAGCCCACAAACATTGTGGTCTCCCTCTTGATGCCAGCTTGTCTGCCAGCACTTCCACCAAAGATTTGAAGGTACGAAACCACATGAAAGCCTCATCCTTCTTCTTTAAGAAGTATATCCAGGTTTTGCAAGAGAAGTCATCTATGAACGTCATATAATAAGAACATCCTCCCAAGGATGTCACGGGTAGCATATCAAAATGGATCAATTGCAATACATCAGATGTCTTTGTGACACTTGAGGGGAAAGGTACCCTTGTATGCTTTCCTTCGGAACAACCTTTACATGCACCTTCATGATTTATTTGAAAACTTGGGCATCCCTGTCACCACCTTCCTTGCTTCGGGAAGGGCCTTGTAGTGAAGGTGTCCAAACCTCCGGTGCCATAGTACATTCTGTCGGATAGTATCACATGTCATCGCTCCGAGTGGACTACCTCCAACCTGGTAGAGTGTATCAACTCTAAACCAAATCATGATAGCTTCCTTGAAGCTCTTCTTCCACATGCGCACCTTACCATTAGTGAATGCCACATTGAAACCTTTGTCTTCCATGGCTAATATAGACACAAGGTTCTTCTTCAAATTAGGTACATAGAGTACATCCTACAAGCGGAGGACTTGACCTTGAGACAAGTGGAGGGTCACAGTCCCTGTCCCTTTCACGGGATATGTGGCATTATCTCCAAGGATAATTTCTAGATTAGTATCCTTCTCAACCATATCAGAGAGTGCTTCCTTGAACCCAGTGATGTGCCTTAAGGTACCACTATCTATCAACCAGACATCCATAGTGTTGGGTGGAGAGGCAACAGAGAGGGCAGATACAAGAATGTATTCATTTATTTTATCAACAACATTTGATCCCTCATACCTGGAATTTCTTGACCTTTTGAAAGGTTGACCATTTCCGCCAGAGAGAGCCTTCCTCTTTCCCTTGAACCTGTTGTTCCTTTCATTCCTCCGGTTGTTGTTGTTGTCATCACCATCGGGAGAATCTTTCTTGAAAGGACATTCTAGTGACCTGGCCTATGATAAGTGAAACACTTGCCCTTCTTTCCTTGGGCCCCTGCTTTTCCTTTGTTCTTTGGACCACCAAAGTTCTTCTTTCTAGAATGAGCAGTGTAGGCAGCCTTTCCTTCATTTCCATACTCCTTCATTCTTGTCTCTTCTTGAACGCATCTCGATAGTACTTCGTCAAAGTCAGGTATCACATTATTATTTAGAATGGTAGTGTTGAACATATGCCATTCGGAAGGGAGCCCTCCAAGTGCGGTGAGTACCATCTCTCGATCAGTTATTGTCTCCCCAATAGCCAGCAGATTGTTCCTGATCTCGGTCAGCTTAGAAAGTATGATTGAACAGACTCATCCTTGCCTTTCTTCAGATTCTTCAATTGATTCTTGAATAATTGAAGAATAGTACTTGATTTGCATTGTTGGCCTTGAACATGAGGACCAACTTATCATACATCTCTTTGGATGTGCCTAGCTCAGAGATGTAGGCAACCAGAGTCTTGTGAATTGAGTCCTTGATCATTAGCTTTGCTTTGATCTCCCCCTTCTTGTACTTTGTTTTGGCAACAGCAGTAGCAGTGGATGGAGGTTCTTGGATTTTACCCTACACATAGTCCATGACATCTTGGTCTTCCAATTTAAGATCCAATATCATCTTCTAAGCATAGAAGTCATCCTTCCTAGTCAATTTGTCATCCTCCTTGAAGCCATAGTTTGTGGAACCCATTTTCTTCTTCGGTGATTGCTACAAATTAGGACTTTGTCTTCACCTCAGCTCTGATACCATGTAAATTTATGTAAATGTTCTATGCTTGATGCCACTTTACTTTCTCTTCAATACTAGACAACAATCACATAAATCATTAGGTAAAATGCTAATAGAACATACCAGAGGATCAACAGAAAGCCAGAAAAATACATATTTGTTGGTGCGTTACGACGATCAGCAGGATGCTTCAACCAGCAAAGTCTCCTTGGTCAGCCAGCCTAGAATGTGTCACAACAACGCTCAAAACAGTTGGTGCATTACGACGATCAGCAGGATGCTTCAACCAGCAAAGTCTCCTTGGTTAGCGAGCCCAGAATGACAAACCCTCAAAACAACCAAACGGTCAACTCAAAGTCAACCCCAGAAAAGTCAACATAGAACAGCAGCAAGTAAAAGTCAACGCAGCAAAGTCTACAGTCAACCTTTGACCTTGGTTCTTGTGCCAAAATGTACGGACTACATAAATCGAAGTCTATGCCAAAATTTAGCTCCTTTTGACCATGCGTTGACCAAAGTCAACGCTGGTCAAACCTGCGGTGGAAACCCTAGTTGCAGTTGAAACATTCTTCGTCCTTCTCCCACATGTGAATCGCAGTTTTGCCTCCTTGGAGCTCGAACCAATCAGAAGTGGAGAGAGAAATATGTGTGATGAGGAGATGAGTGAAATGTCCTCCAACGTTGACTCTATTTCTAAGAAACTGGATTCATCCCCTAGGGTGACTGAATCCCGAATCCGGTAAATCGGATACTATTAAGCCGAATTCGTACCCGATTCACCAGGTATGGTCGTATTCGTACAGGGTACGGCGTATCCCAACCGTACCCTATACGGATACGACCGTACCCGGTGAATCGGGTACCGCCGGACACATCCGCCCAAAAAAGTGTGATATTTTTTTTATAAAAGTGTGTTTATTGTTGGTTTTTCTCACCGATTTCATTTTCTCAAGTGAGCAAGGAGTTAGGGTGAGCAAGGAGCAAGTGTGAACAAGGAGAAAGAGAGTTCTTTCGAAGAGATTCGAGCATCCGGTAAGTGCATTGTCCCTCTATATTTTGCATTTAGTTTGTTGTTAGTGTTTGCATGTGCATATGTTTTATATATTTGGTTATTTTTGTTTATTTTTTACAGTATTCATGGCTTAATCAAAGGCAGCAAGACAAGGGCAAAGAAAGGGGAAGAATGTCCCCATTGGAGATGCCCCTCCTGTCCATGTTTCATCAGGGTCTGCAAGTATTCCATCCATTGGAAGTGGGGCTGAAACAGCAGCTTCAAATGTGCAGGGAAAACAAACTGTTGACCCCAAATACCCATTGTGGAAATATGTGACAAGAGAGGGAGGGGCAGGAAAAAAGGGAGGAGGAGGAAATTGTTCATGGAAATGCAATTTTTGCAATGGCCATTTCACTTGCACATATTTTCGTGTGAAAGCTCATTTGTTGGGTATTCCAGGTTGTGGCATTAAATGTTGTACAACAATTGAATCGGCACAAAGGAAGGAATTGGAGAAAGAGCAATATATTGGTGAGGCAAATGTGGCATCAAAATAAAATAAAATAAACAAGAATGATGAACCCCTTCCATTCTTAAGGAAAAGCAACAACAAGTTCCCTTTTGAGACTTTTAGTAGGGGAGAATCAGCAAAGAGAAAGGCAACTGCAGTTGTTCCAATGGACAAGATTTTACAAAAAGAGAAGAGGGAAGAGCTTGATCTCACCATTGCATTTTTTTTCTATCAGAACTTCATATCCTTTAATGTTGCACGGTCACCTCTATTTATTGAGATGTGTCGAGCTCTTAGTCATGGGGCTCCATCAAGGCATGCGCCTCCTGGGTCAGAGAAGCTCAGAACCACATTGTTGAAAAAGGCAAAGAAAGAGGTGGACAAAATGCTTGAGCCTATTAAATCAGCATGGCCAACATCTGGGGTTAGCATTGTTTGTGATGGATGGACAGATCCAGCATGCCACCCACTCATTAACTTCATGGTGTCATCCTTGAATGGTCCAGTTTTCTTGAAATCAGTGGATAAACTTGGACAGTACAAGGATGCACAATATATGGGTGAGTTATTTATTAAAGTTATTGAAGATGTAGGTGTCGATTCATGTGTGCAAATCATTACAGATAATGCAGCTGTTTGCAAGGCTGCTGGCATGATTGTGGAAGCAAAATATCCACAAATATTTTGGACACCTTGCATTGTCCATTCATTGAACTTGGCACTAAAATCTATTGCTTCTGATGTGCTGTGGATTGGAGCCATTATTGAGGATGCACGACATATCCGCAACTTTGTACAAAACCATGCAAATGCCCTCACTATCTACAAGGAGTACAACAATCTATCATTGTTGAAGATTGCAGATACACGGTTTGCCTCTTCATTCATCATGTTGAAGAGGTTGAGGGAGGTCAAGACCGCTCTTGGGTCCATGGTTATTTCAGAGTTTTGGTCTTTTTGGAGAAAGAAGGATCAAGCAACCTCGAAGAAAGTGAAGGACACACTGTTGGATGATATATGGTGGGAGAAGGTAGATCTAGTTATTCAAATCATGAAGCCTATCATTTCCTTGCTCCGATTTGCAGATACAGACCAACCCATCCTAGGAGAGGTTTATGAGGGATGGGATTCCATGATTGAGTCTGTGAGGACCATTGTTTTACAGAGTCAGTGCCCAGAGTATGAGACATCACCAGAGGCCTTCTTCACCGGCATACAAGATATTCTTGTCAGCAGATGGGACAAGAATTGCACACCTTTACATTGTTTGGCTCACTCCTTGAACCCAAAATACTACAGCCATGAGTGGCTGAATGGTGGACCTTCCCGCAGATTCCCTCCTCACACGGGAGGAAAGATGCATTGAGAAGGATTTTTCAGGAGAGGGCATCCCTTGATGAGGTGGAGGATGCCTTTGCAGAGTTTTCCACTGGCACTGGGCGATTTGCAGGCTATGATGTGATTCGAGACAGGGGGGCTAAGAAGCCCTATTCTTGGTGGGCAACTCATGGGGCAACAAGCCCTCCTCTACAGCAGTTAGCCATGAGGCTCCTCTCTCAAGTGACTTCATCCTCTTGTTGCGAGAGGAATTGGAGCACATATGGGAATTTGTATAGTGTGAAGAAGAGCAGGCTTGAGCAGTCTAGGGCAAAGACAATGGTGTATGTGCACACCAACCTTCGTCTCATCTACAGGCAGAGGGAGGATTGGTTGAAGGGAAAGACAAAGATGTGGGATGTCTTTCATGATGATATGGGTCTGGACAGCAGTGTTGAGTTGGCATTGGCCAACTTGGATCTCAATGCGCCAGTGCTAGAGCCTGTCACATTTGATGATGGAGTAGAGGCGTCATCCTCCACACCAGCAGATGCAGAGATGACAGAGGAGGAGGATGCATCAGAGCTAGAGGAGAGTAGTGGTGAGCATGATGATCGGGATGAGGACAGTGATGTTGATTATGATGATGAGGATTGATGACTCATTGACTCTGACTCATTGAGGCTTCAGGCTTGTAGTCTTGTAGACTGTAGTTTTTTTGTATTTTGTTTTCTATTTCTATTTGCCATTGGCAGTGTACTTACGTAACACATTTTGATTCTGATGACTTAATGAGAAAACTACAGCATCTTACTATCTTCAATCTTGTCTTTCTGAGTAAATTTGACAAATGCATGATGTATCAATATATCAATGATCATGTATGAGTATCTAAGATGATAGATCTTAAATCTATGTTTGAATCAATCAATTTTGTATGAATTTGTGTAAAAAATATCTAATTTTTAATATATATATATATATATATATTTTAATAAAATAATATATAAAGTATCGTATCCCAGAAGTATCCTGTTCCGGGGGTCATCGTACCCAAATCCGATTCCTCGAATCCCTGTATCCCCGTATCCCCGTATCAGGTGACTTAGCTCTATTTATATCAATCACTAAGGGTGTGTGACACATTTGCTGGGGGTGTAAAACCTTTAAGGCCGACCTGCACATATTTTGAAAGTATTAAAAACAAATTCAAAATAAATGTTCTGCTCATCGAATCAAGATGATCTTTAGATCAATCTTGCACCTCTCCGAAAGAGGAACCTAATAAAAATATTGGTGTCTTCATCTGAGCATCACAACATGGAGTTTGGACCTAGTTGTCCAATTTAACATATATGTTGAATGTAAGTTTATAAAGGGAATTTAACTGAATGGGAGTGATAAGGTGAAATTAAAACCGGGTTGGGATTGCAAGAAACTTTTGAGTCATCAAATTTCAACATACAAAACCTTGTAAGATACTTCTTGATAAAAATTGTATGAAGACAAATAATTATGGAGCCCACCCCCTTGTTAAATTTCCATGAAACTCTGCAACTACTTAGATGAATATCTGAAAACTGAAATCTAGTTTACTGTCACCAAGATACAGTCTCTTAACAATTCATAAGCAGCGGAATAAAAATATAGAGATAAAAACACATGCACAAATTAACACACTTATTTTCTCAGGAAACCCAACAGGGAAAACCTGCTTGCTTGATGTGGCTATTTTATTGATTGTTCTTAAGCACTTGGATCTATTACAAAGCAATGTGTCTCTTTGAGAAAACGTTATGCTTCTCTCTCAAATCGCAGTTGATATAATTGATCTTGGTTGGCCTTGATCCTACTTGAACTTGACCCTCTAGCACACAATTGTTCCTTTGTTGCCTCCTTGACTTACTCTGCAAAACCTACTCTCTTTTGCTTGATCTTTGCACACTAGAGGCTCCTTAATCCTCGTGCACTAGGTCTCTATTTCCTAGTGCACATGAGCCCCTACTCTCTAGCATAGATCGGCTCCAGCCTCCTCTTCTCTGCACACAACCAAATCCTAAATCCTAGCGCACTTGTTCCTCCTATTTCTTAGGAAACAATTCCTACGCTATCCACAATCAAGGCTCTCTCACAAACTCATGAGCTCTGCCTTGTCACACAAATCATTGTGCACAAAACAATGAATTCTTTGTGACTTTGTCCTCCTCTTTATAGGCCCAATTCGAAGATGCAAGAAGACCTGGTTCAAATTTAGAAGTTCAAATTTAGAACTCAAGTTTAGATTGACGAGTTAACTAAGAGTGTTACTCTTTCTCTCTCCAATCAACATTGGAGTTCTTAACTCGTTCTTCCTTCAATCAAGACTGAAGGCTAACTCGCTTTAACTGAATTGTTAACTACCACCTTGTTTTGTAGTCAAACTGATGAAGACTCCACTTAACTAAAGCTCCAACTCTAAGCATGGTAACTTGAAGATTATTCCAGTAAACTGGAAATAACTCATCCTTACTGAGGTCTAACTCATGAGGAAAATTCGAGGTCTTCACAAGCCAAAGACCTTGCTCGCTACATTTTCAACACTCCCTCATAGCGAGGTAGGTACTTCTGGAAGAACCTCGTCCACCTGGCTATCTTTTCAACACTACCACATTCTCCACTGCTGCAGTTTCTCCCTCTCCAAGTGTTGATTGGAGTAAGGACGAGAAGAACTCTTAGTAAACTCCAAGCGTTGATTGAAGCAAGGATGAGTTAGAGAACCAGATAGACTCAGTTAACTAGTCAATCACAACTCAAGTTCTAAATTTGTAACTTGCCAATTTTAGCATGGATCGAATCAATAAAAGGAGGACAAAGGCACAAAGTTTCATAGTTGTTTTGTGCACGAAGGACTGTGACAAGACACAGCTCACGAGATTATGAGAGAGAGCACAAAGGTTTGTGTGAGAGTTCTTTTCCTGTGGTGTGCGTGGGCGTAAGGAGCAAGAATGCACAGGTTATTGCACTAATTTGTACACAAAAATAGGAGGTCCTAGTGCGCTAGACAATAGAGCAGCAAGTGTGCAAAGAAAGGAGTCAAAATTAGCGTGATTGCAAGGTTGTTCAGGCTATATAGAAAAGAATAAGTGTATTCTCAGTTGAACAGATTGCCTTAAATTTGATTAAACTGCTCAAGTTTATCAATAAATATTACAAACAAAGAAGAGGGTTTTCCCAATTGGGTTTCCCAAGAAAAATAGTTGTGTTGAATTGTGTGATTGTATTTTTATCTCTATGTTCTAAATTTCGTTGCTTATAAGCATTAAGAAATTTGTTATGGAACCAGCTCACAAAATAGAAGAAAAGATATATTAACGACTTAGAATTCAGCCTCTTCGAGGGGGGCAACCTCCTTTACATTACATAAATGAACATTTTTTGGATGATACAAATTACAAAATCTCCTTTCTATATATAGGAGTCCAATGGGTCACAATATAATCCTAGCTGACATAACAATAACAATCTAAGGGCACAACAATAACAATAGTGGGCTTCTATGGGGCACAATAATAACAATATGGGGACTACATGGGCAAAACAATAACAATAAGGGGGCAATACTAACAATAACAATAAGGGGATGCACTAGTATTATAGGGACCTAACATGCCCCTCTTCTTCAAACAAGTGTTGTTCTCAACACTTGATTATTTCTGGATGCTTCTATACAAAATAGATCAACCAAGATCATATCTCCGAAAATATTATGAACCAAGATCTGAAATTTTTCCACTAAGTTCCTCCGGATTTCGACGCAAATGAGTTTTTTTTTTAGCTTCTGAACCATTGTAGAAAACAAGTTATAGCGAAAATGCAACGATGACATGTGTGCAGCAACGAAACCCTAGAATCCAAAGCTCTGATACCAAATGTTATGGAACCAGTTCACAAAATAGACGAAAATATATATCAACGACTTAAAATTCAGCCTCTTCGATGGGGCAACCTCCTTTACATTACATAAATGAACAATTCTTGGATGATACAAATTACAAAACCTCATTTCTATATATAGGAGTCCAATGGGTCACAATATTATCCTAACTGACATAACATTAACAATGTAAGGGCACAACAATAAAAATAGTGGGCTTCTATGGGGCACAATAATAACAATATGGGGACTACATGGGAAAAACAATAACAATAAGGGGGCTATACTAACAATAACAATAAGGAGATACACTAGTATTATAGGGACCTAACAAAACTGTGTCTTGGTGAAAGAAAGGAGCAAATCTCAGTAGTGTTGGAAGATAATGGAGTGCTCGAGTATGTGAAGCAAGCAATAGCTCCACCTCAAGATGCCCAACAGTTGATCCAGCGTAACAAGAATGACACCCAGGAGAGGAGGATCATTCTTGAGGGGATCAGATATCATATTATTCCTCGTCTCCATGAGAATAAGATAGTGTATATAAGATAGTGTATGCAATGTTTAAACCTATCTTAGATTTGTTTCAGGATTCTAGTGATGTCAGGAAGCTTACTCTCAAAGAGAATCTAAGAAGTATCTGGATAAGCAAAGATGAGCCCATCATCACATATCTTTTGAAGTTCACT
This sequence comes from Pinus albicaulis, assembly GCA_034641835.2. NCBI lineage: Eukaryota > Viridiplantae > Streptophyta > Pinopsida > Pinales > Pinaceae > Pinus > Pinus albicaulis. Next base: position 1,061,586,406 of record CM076578.1, on the reverse strand, counting down.
CAGGTTTTATATGAGCTAGGTGGTGTGGGCGTGACTGTAGTAGGCAGTGACCTTGTGAGTCTTACACTTCTGGGACTCCATAACTCTTGGTATAGTTTCCAAGATGCAATAAGTGGCTGAGAGAATATGCCCAAGTGGGAAAGGCCATGGTGTGATTTTGTTCAAGAAGAAATCTGGAGAAGGACGAAAGCTGGTAGAGAAGCTTCAACAGAGGACGAGGAGAACTTGGCCTTGGCAAGAAAAGGTAGAGCCAAGGGCAAGAAGGGCCAAGGAGAGACCAAGTCCAGTCAGAAGGGAGAGAAGAAGAAGAAGGATCTGAGCAAGATCAAGTGCTTCCATTGCCATGAGTTTGGGAACTATGCCACTAAGTGTCCTAATCGGAAGAAGGAGTCTAGTGAGGATCATGTGCCTGCATCAGTGGAGGTAGATGCATTTTTTGCCCAGTTCGAGAAGGATTTCTCATTGATAGCTTGGATGGAAAGCTATGCATATAGCAACGTGTGGTATATTGATTCAAGAGCATCCTTCCACATGACCGGGAACAAGAACTATTTCAGCCACCTAAAGGACATGCAGTTTCAGATCGAGCTAGGAGATGATGGTATGTGTGCAGCTAGAGGAGTTGGTACTGATGGTTTTCAGAGGGAGTCAGGTAATCCTCTCCATCTCAAAGATGTCCTCTATGTTCCACGCCTTAAGCAAAACCTTGTTTCGGTAGCTACCCTTGGAACAAGGGTTATAACTTATGATGTCATCTTCAGCAAAGGTAAGGCTTACCTCCAGCAATTAGCTTCTAGATGTAAGCACATAGGTGTGAGGATGAAGAATCTCTACAAGTTCTAGGTAGAGATAGGCACACCCTTGAGCAGCAAAGCAGAAAGTGTGCAAAGTAGAGAAATGATGGTTGAGGAGAGTAGAGCTTTGAGAGAGTCCTTGGAGCAAGAGCAAGTTAGATTCCTTGAGAAGAAGTTACTCAAGATGGAGCCTTAGATAGTATCTCAGTTTGAGTCTCGGCTAGTTGGCAGTTGGGCTGACTAGCAGGATGATGAGGAGCAGAGCCCAGGGCTAGTAGAGGAAGCCACTCAGTCAATGACTCCCAGTACAAGGAGAGTTCGAGCCGGGTGGGCAGAAGAGTTGTTTAGGGAGAATCAAAGGAGAGATGGACCTACCAGTACCACCTTCAGCCAGAGTAAGCAACCACAGAGATACACGAGGTACATGGCAATTATTGTTGAAAATTTGGTAGAGAGAAGTTTAATTCAATTCTCTTACTTGATAACTACTTGTGGTATATTTGTTATGCTTCTTTACTTAGATCTTATCTTAGTTAACTTAATATGTCTTTCATCAAGTCAATTATCAAAATACAAGAGACACAAAGTTTAGGCTCTTCACACCAGGGCCAAAACCTCTCCCTCTTGGACAGGAAAACTCGAAAGTAATTCTTCTTCTAAATATTCAATTGACAAGTACCATGACCATGACCTAGACCCTTGACACCAGTATGCCTCCAAGACCTTGTCGCTACTCTTTCTAGGCTCCTCATGCTAACCTTATTTTCTACACCGTACTACACTAACACTAGGGAAAATCGGTCCCTATTTTAGCAACGCTAACTGATGTGCTTCTCTTTGATTCTTCTATAGTCTGAGCTCAGCCTCCAGCAAACTCTTCCTTGGTCTTCTTATTATACCCAAGATACCCTATACCGAGAGCACGTGCACACCTTGCAAGCCTTCTTATCCTTATTGGCTAGACTTCCTTCTACGCACTAGATTACAATCCTCAAGAGATCTTTGGACTACCTCATATGAGTGAGGTAGATACTAACTCAAAACAAATATGAATTACCCTTTTCTTATGTTGGATTGTCTCTTCATTTCTTCCCTGGATGATCACCTTTCTGTGGTATATTACTCGCACCGCAATCTGTACTTTGTTACAGTCTTCTACTCAAAAACAATAGACCTTATTTTCTGCGTTGTGCTCCCCTTGTCCTTCGTTGGAATTCCTTTTCTTTTACACACCAAATACGCATCTATTACAAACCTTAATCCGCACTTTATCACGGAGCCTTATCCAAACTTCCTTCCTGCAATCTAGCTCGAGAATCTCAGAGATATGCGAACTATTCTGTCTGTCATTTGCGCGAAGTCCACATGGGTATACATAGTGGTTTGACCCTGTTTATTAGCTGACCTTTGCCAATGAACCGTTGTGACTTATTTCAGCGAGCCAACATGACTAATAGTGCATCTTGAGGTTGACATCATCAAGGAGACTTCTCATCATGTCTAAGCTTACTTGTGGAGCATATTGACAAGGTCTTGAGGCATACTTTACATCAATGAATGTCCTTTACAAGTGTAACAATCCTTCATATATAAGACTCTAAATTATACATTTATGACAAGATGATAAAACCCCTAAAGACATCAAGAAGAAGTCTTTGACCTATAATAAAAATTTCTTGCTCATGAAACCCATGAAGCAAGTATTTACAAAATACATTTTATTATCTTTGTCTTCTTCATTACATAAACTCATAATTACTAGTCATTATGAAGACCGAACCTAGTTACACTTTCCAACACTTATGACTGAGGTGATAGACTCGCAGAGCATGGTTGGAAAGAACAGGTCTTCATATCAAATTCCGCAGCAAGAACCAGGGAAGTCTTCTAGTTCAGAGGGAGCAGTTGCAACAGTAGAGAATGTGGTAGTGTTGAAGACAGATCCAGGTGGACAAGGTTCTTTCGGAAGTACCTTCCTCACTAAGAGGGAGTGTTGAAAAGTGTAGCAAGAGAAGGTATTCTTTGGTGCGTGCCTTAGCCAGAAAGACCATGAGTTGTCTTCCCTTGACGATGGAGAAGTTCATGGAGATGGTGAATCCATGCGTAGTTTTGGAGGAACAAATACGTGGACAATTAGTTTGACTACAAGTTCGAGTGGCATTTATAAATTTAGATAAGACAAGTTGAGAGCTTCAGCTTTTGATTGGAGCGAGGACGAGTTAGAGAACCAGTTAGACTAAATTATCTAGTCAATCACAACTCAATTTCTAAATTTGTAACTTGCCAATTTTAGGATGGATCAAATCAATAAAAGAAGGACGAAGGCACAAAGTTTCATAGTTGTTTTGTGCACGAGGGACTATGAAAAGACATAGCTCACGAGATTGTGAGAGAGCACAAAGGTTTGTGTGAGAGCCCTTTGCTTGTGGTGTGCGTGGACTTAGGGAGCAAGAACACACAGATCACTGAGCTGATTTGCACACAAAAATAGGAGTTGCATCCTAAATAATACGAGCCCAAGTGTGCACAGAAATAGGAGGTCCTAGTGCGCTAGGAAATAAGGAAGCAAGTGCGCAAAGAAAGGAGTCAGGAACAGCGTGATTGCAAGGTTGTTCAGGCTAGTATAGCAGAGAATAAGTGTATTCTCAATTCAACAGATTGCCTTGTATTTGATTCAATAGCTCAAGTTTATCAATAAATACTACAAACAAAGAAAAGGGTTTTCCTAGTTGGGTTTCCCAAGAAAATTAATTGCGTTGAATTGTGTGATTATAAATTCCGTTGCTTATAAGTGTTAAGAAATTATGTGTCTTGGTGAAAGAAAGTTTAGTTTCAGATTATTCATCTAAGCAATTGCAGAATTTCGTGGAAAATTAACACTCTTGACCATTCTAAACCATATGAAAGATTACTTAAAGAGTCAATAACCGCTTCATTCATAAAGCACATGCATAAAAGGGGGTACATATGTTGCTAAGGGATTATAATATATTATAAGGAGAGGTTATTTTATTAAAAAGCATAAAGTGCATAAAGGAGTTCGAGAGCCAAGATTCATATGGAACCACTGGACTTGCAAACATATACCATGTGCATTAAAAGGCACATATGTGGAGGTGGAAATTAATATTTTATTAAGAGCCTTTTGCCATGACATGAACAATGTATAAGGGGGTTGATGCATAGTTATAGAGCCACCTTCTTGTTGAAACACGTAACTAGGTTCGGTCTTCATAATGTTTATTGTAATCATGATTTTATGTATTTGATATTAAAGAGAGAAAAAATTTATTATTGTCATTCCTGAGGCATGGTTTCATGCTCAAGATAAATTTATTTATAGGTCAAGCACCCATTGAGTGCTTCTAGGTTTGTCATAGAATTATGGAGTCAAGAGACATTGCCATACATGTAAGACCCCTTTGGGCATCTTGTATTATGTAAAATAAATTTATTTGAGTCATAAAAGACCCTCCAAGGCCTTGTCAATGAGATACAACAAGTTGGCCTACATCAAAGATCAAGTCAGCCTCATGGAGACAATTCGTACCCCTGGAAAGCCTATCTATAAGAAGGAACTCGACCTCATTTGAGCACAAGACAAGCAAGTTTGATCTCCTCAAGAAGAAGCTGGAAAAAGGACTCCTCAAGAAAGAAGCTGGAAAAAGGACAAAAATCAAGGAGAAGAAGAAGAAGAGCAAGATTGAAGTTTTGGACCTCTCTCTCTCTCTCTTGTGTTAGGGTTTCTAAAGTTGTTGGAAAAGTCGAAATTGTAGAATTTGTTGGGCAAGTTGAAAATGCAGAAATTGCTAAGAAAGTCAAAATTGTAGAAGTTGCTAGAAAAGTTGTTGGGGTCAAAGTTGCTATAAAATTTGTTGGGGTCTAAGTTACTGGAAAAGTTCGTGGGGTCGAAGTTGTTGGAAGGTAAAAGGTTGTTGCTATAAGTTGTGTAAGGAAATCTCATCAACAAGGAGGGTTGAGTTTGTCTTGGAGGGTTCTTTGTCAAGGGTCTTAGGTCTTGGAATTAGTCATTTGAAGAATATATAGAAGAGAAGAATTCTTGCAGGCTTTTGGCCCTGGCTAGTAGCCTACATTTTTTGTCCTCTTGTCTCATTGTTCTTTAATTGTTTGGTAGTTGTTTGATGATAAGAACATAATAATAATAAAGTGAAGGAAGAAGCTAACCAAGTTAAGTAAAAATACATCACAAGCAGTTATCAAAGTAAGAGAAATCCCTTAATCTAGTTGCCCCTAGATTTCTCAACATGGTATCAGAGCTAAGGTGACAAGTCAAGAGGAGGCAGCAGGAATATCACAACATTGAGGAAGGATATATAAGGGTCGAGCACAATGAAAACATTAAAGAGGACTAAGAATCACCAAGGAGAAGTAATCATCTCAAAAGCTCACATCATCACAAGGAGAAGAAGACCTCAAGGACCCTACCTCCACTCAAAGAAAGGAGGACTAAGCATTTGAAGCATCTTGAAGTCTCCATATTCTACATTTCTACATCACAAGGAAGCAAGAAGAAGCATTGCCATCATCATCAAAGAAATCAAGGTGATCTCCCCTCTCTTTGAAGGAAGGATCACATCTCAAGCATATTTGAAGAAAGACGTCTCTAGAAGAAGAAGTATTGTCATCTTCAAGGAAGCAAACATCATCAATCATCATCAAAATCAAGAAGGCATCAAGTTGAAGATATCATCACCAAAGGAGCATCTTCACTTGACAAGTAAGTATCTTTATATCTATGTATGAATCTACTATCAAAATGACTTCATTCTACAAGGAAAGCAATGAGTTGGTTGGGTCATCAAACTTCCTTGCATGGAAGAAGATGATAGATTTAATCCTCATAGAAAATGAAGTTGTTGAATATGTAAAGAGCTCCATCTCGAAACCATCTCAAGAGCAAGCTAAAGCATTATTGAAGTATATAAAAGGGGAAATAAGGGCTCAAAGAATCCTTATAGAATCAATCAAGGATTCACTCATCCCTTATGTAGCAAAGATGGAGACATCAAAATAAACCTATGGAAAGTTGGTAGAATTGCAGAAGAAGTCATATCATTGAGAACTGAATTATACAAAATGAAGGAATCAAAGAAAGAAGGGATAGTCTCATACCTTGTGAGGGTGTCACAAATAAGAGATCAACTAGAAGAACTAGGAGAAATAATGTCTGATAAAGAAATGACCATCGTTATGATCAATGCACTACCTGATGAATGGGGCAACTTTGTATCAAGTATCTATGGGAAGAAGGAAGCCACTCCATTCAATGAACTTTGGTCATTATGTAAGTTTGAAGAAACTAGGTTGAAAGCAAAAAGAAATGTTGGATCAAATGAACAAGTTCAAGCATATGCTGCCATGGCTAGGAGAAAAGGAAAGATTGGAAAGTTCGATTCTCGGAAAAAAGTGGAAGATCGATATGCCAAATGTTATGAGTGTAATGAATATGGGCACTACAAAAGGAATTGTCCCAAACCCAAGAAGGACAACAAGAAGAGAAAGGAAAGAAATGAAGCCCATATCACTGAGGAAGTAGAAGAACCTAAAAATAAGAAATCGAAGGAGGAAGTGAAAGATCTCTACTATGACTAAGATAATCTCCTTGGTTCTTTTCAGTTATAGAAAATGATAGGAAGCATCACAGGTATGATAGGATGCATTAAAATTGGATAGAGATGACATCATCATAGAAGCATGGAAGGATAGCTAAAGTAGAAAGTCTACATGGTTATAGCAGTCATCATGATAGAAATGGCATCTCCATTGAAAGCATATAAGGACAACCAAGCAGAAGTATATATGGTTGGAGGAAAATCATCTAGCAAGACAAAATATAGAGAAAGGTCATCATACATCATTATTATTAGAAAGGAGCATTTACAGAATGAGGATCATCGAGATCCTCCACTAGAACCTTTACAAGAAGGTTCACCTCTACTTGGAAAAAGCAAGTGTCTCGTTGATAGTCTACATTCCACCTTGTGTGGGATCCATTGTTTAGAAGGATGATGGTATGGTGACAAAGGAGTGCAGTATGTCAAGTTCGTTGAACTTTTGAAGTGCTTTCAGCTTCAAACAAGGAAAGGAAGTTGCTAGAAGGAAGTCTAGATGACCAAAAGGAGGAAGAAGTATGTATATATTTGATAGATAGAGTCATGTCATCATATAGTTGCAGATAAAATGGTTGAATGCTCTATCTCATGATCATGATCAAAGAAGAAGGATCTCTTCTATTAGAATGATGCATTAAGGCATGTAGAAAATGAACCCTAAACTCTTCTACATATTGATAGGATGAAATCAGCATAATATGACCTCATATGGAAAATGGAAGTGTTTGACAATTATGGTTCCTATAATGAAGGAACTATGTATAGAAGTTTCTAGGGAAGTAATATATGAAGGAAGGAAGAAGATTTTGTGAAATATGCAACTATAGTCACATAAGATAAGTAATCAACATCCAATAACTAGAAGAATTAGCTATGACATCTCCATATAGAAGAAAGTATGAAGACCCTGATATGTATAATGGAAAAGGAAGGCCTTGGTAATATATGTCTTGGAGATAGGTTCATACATGTGCAAAATGTTGATGTTGATGTTGATGTTGCAAGAAGTTGATGTCATGACGAAAGGCCATCATTAAAAAGGTAACTTTCATTTGATGTTTATCATGATTTTTTTTTTAAACATATGGTTAGGTTGATACAGGGCTACCAAAAGAGAGTTGTAGATGTCACCTACAACTAGTACTCATGAGATTGGACTGAAGATCCTGAAAGAAACATGACTTGGAAAAGGTAGTTGTATGAAGGATAGCCAGATGTTGACTAGAAGATCACTTTCCGATGAAGAGAAGGGTGACATGACTATTGGTTTAACACTATGGTTCGTTGAAGGGAAAGTGATGGAAAAGATAATCGATGCCCTACAATGAAGTGATGATGAAGAAGGCTCCATGACGAAGATGTTGAAGCTCATGACATCGAAGAAGGAGCCCTACTAGCAGTTGAGAGTACCATGATATCCACCAAAGAGTTGATACCTGATGTGTTGAGAAATCTAGGGCAAATATATTAAGTGATTTCTCTTTAATTAGTAATTGCTTGTGAGAGCTTTTTACTTCTTTAGATTAGGATCTTCATTTAGGTTATTAGTGTTCTTCATCAAACAACTACCAATGCATGAACATAAATAGACAAGAGACATAGAATATAGGCTATCAGCCAGGGCCAAAACCACTCACTCTTTGAGAGGAAAACCCGCACAAATTCTTCTTATAGAGATTCCAATTGACGAATACCAAGACCATGATCCTTGACCCATTTGCCACTCCCAGACCAAGAAACAAGTTCTCTTGACAGACAACCTTTTGCTCCTTTCCTCTTCTCGATTCCTCTTCCACTTCGACCTTCTTAGCACCGAGACACTATCACCATCAAGATCTTCTTATTGTGGTAGTACTGAGATCTTATTCACTGTGGTAACACTGAGATCCTTTTGCTACGATAGCACCGAAATCCTTTCGCAATGGTAGCACCGAAATCCTCTCACCGTAGTAGCTTTGAACCCTTATCACTATGACAGCACCAAACTTATTTGTTGTGGAGGTACCGAGATATAGCACTGAAACATTAACTGTGATATATCACTGAAGTTCTGCCTTATTGGTCTTCACTGTAATCCGCTTTCTATCTCAGAAAATTATGCAGAGAATATCCCTGTGATCTATCCGAACTACACTCTGAGATTATCCAAAATTCTTTATGCAATAAGGCCGAGTTTTTGTGCCCTTATCCAAGCTCTTTCACCAAACTTTTGTCTCTGCAATTATCATCTGAATTTCAGAGGTGATCGAACTGCTTTTCTGTGGAATAGGTCGAGCTACCTATTTATAGTAGTATATCCATGTATATTAGCCGACATGACCATATGAAGAGTTGTGTCTCCAATTTGAGTGAGCCAACATGAGTTCTACATTTCATCTTGAAGCCGACTTGAAGAAGGATAACTTGTGCTTAGCTTGGAGGGCTACTTGACAATCCTATTGACCTATATACATTTGTAACATGCCCAAGAAGGGTTATTCATACATGACATTGACTCTATTTGACTTTATGACTAGATGACAAATCCTAAAGGCTCACAATGGAAGCCATCTAAAAATAAATTCCTTGCTCATGAAACCCATGAGGCAAGCATTACAATAATAATTTTATTTTTCTTCTTTACATCATTTACATAAAAATCACAATTACATGTCATTATGAAGACCGAGCCTAGTTACTTTTCAACACTCCCTCTTAATTAGGGAGGTATTCATAATGGTACTTCATCATTCTCAATCTAAAGAATTTCTCATAAGAAGAATCAGATTGGTAGCCCATCTGTATAGCATCATATCAACCAGCATTGTCACATAGCAAGGCCTTGACTAACAGCTCTATCTCTCCACGAGATCCAAGCACAATGCTGGTGATACCAATGATGTATAGACACCCTCATCATTGTCTCTCTCAAAACATACCCCACTTGAGTTCTCATTGTTTGTTCCACCAGAACTATTCTTATCTTGGATTCCCAGTCCTGAAAGAATATCAGCCCTCAACGACTACTCTTATCTTGGATTCCCTAGTACATCCTCAAAGAGCATCGGATGTCAGATGCTTACCCAACACACCATTTTGTCTTCCCAAGTGAAGACAAGAATAATGTGTCTATCTCTCCCTCTTAATTAGGGAGGTATATATATTCCAATAAAGGAATGTACTCATTCCTACAGAAAGAATGTAACTAAGCTCCCTCTTAGCTTAGGAATTTCCAAGTTTCTTCCAAGCAAGAAACTTGTTACCAAGCTCCCTCTTAATCAGGGACCTATAGCAACTCCTTAGGTGGAGATGATGGGACAGCTAGCTGCTTGTAGAACTCCTTACAATGTCATAAACTTCTATTCGTTATCTACGAGTCTTCATGTTTGGGACTTCTACATAGGGCACCGACCATCCATCACTTTCATTCATGAGTCATCCATGTCATCATTGGAATGTGATCCATCAATCCATATCTCGCCTTCCTTCATGCCATGTTTACTTAAGGATCTTTCATCCTACTACATGTGCATCGATGGTGGAAGACATCCATAGATCTTCCCTTGGCAGCCCTGCATAAAGCCATTCAGATAAAGGAATGAACATTTAAAATCAACATTACCTTTGTGATGGTATTTCATCATGACACCTAGTTTGCATCAGCATCCTGCATACAAATCGACACATCTCCCAAAATACATATTGTCAAGGGCCTCTTTCTTTTTTAGACTTCATCGGAGTCTCTTTATATCTTTCATGGAGATATCTAGTCAAATCTTTCTTGGTCTTTCAAATGTTGATTGTCTTTTCCATGGTTGCATATTCCATGATCTCTTCCCTCCTTTCGTCACACATTTCATTCCCACGAGATTTTATTCAGTGTTCCTCAATTGTTTTCAACAACCTCATACTTCATATGAAGACATAATATGTTGATTTCATCTAGTGAATGTGTGAACCGTGCATTTTTGCAATCCTTCGAGGGAGGAGATCATTCCCTTTTGATCATGTTCTTAAGATAGAGCATGGGTTCGTGATATCTATAACCGTATGACATGACTTCCATCATACATAACTCACTTTTCCTTTGGGTCATCCAGGCTTCCTGCAGCAATTTCCCTAATAGAAAGAGCTCTAATCCCTTGATCTGCTTCACTTTTATGCCATCACACCACCATCCCATGAAAACACTTGCTTTCCCTTATGATCGGTGAACCTTTCAACAAAGATTCCATCAGAGAATCTTGAGGATCTGAAGTATCCCCATCAACAGATGTTTCTTTTGACAGATGTATGATGAACCTTGTACTAGATGACCTTGCCACTTAGGTTTCCAATGAGATTCCTACGAGTTATATCCTTGACTTCCATAGATTCTAACCATCTTTCATGCTTTTCTATGATGATGTCCCGAGCTCTTGTGCCCAATGATTCTATGATGCCTTGATGCATCCTATTTAGTGAATCATGATATCCATATCTTACAATAGAAGACTTAGGAATTTGAAAAGAACTAAGGTGAGGAAGACTATCTCAGTCATAGTAGAGATCTATTACTTCCTCTATCTTGGACTTCTTCTTTTTAGCTTCCTCCACTTCTTCGGTGATATGAGCTTCTTCTCTTTTTCTTTTGTTATTGTCCTTCTTGATCTTACGACAGTCTCTTTTATAGTGTCCATATGCTTGACACCCATAGCATTGGATTTTAGCCATGTTCTTTTTCTTTTTATGAGGACCAAACTTTCCAAATTGTCCCTTTCTTCTTATCATTGCAGCATAAGCTTGATTTTGCTCACCTTCTCCCACATCAGATTTGGCCTTTAGTCTAGATTCTTCAATCTTGCATAGTGACCATAGATCCTGGAATGGAGTAGCTTCTTTCTTCCCATAAATACTTGAAGTAAAGTTACCCCACTCCTCCGGTAGTGCATTTAATACTATTGTAGTCATTTCACTATCAGACATGACTTCTCCCAATTCTTGTAGTTGATCCCGGATCTCAGATATCCTCATAAAGTATGAGGCTATTCCATCTTCCTTAGACATCTTCAACTTGTAGAGTTCTTGACTTAATGAGATGACTTCTCCAGCAGTGCTTACGAAATAGAACTCTACCAGTTTGTCATAGATTTCTTTTGAAGTTTTGAGTTTAGATACATATGGGATGAGGGGATCCTTAATAGATTCTATGAGAATCCTTTGAGCCCTAACTTCCCCTTTCATATACTTTGCAAGTTCTTGAGCATTTTCTTCTCCTGGTTTGGTGATAGATCCTTTGACATGACCCATGACCTCATTTTCAATGAGATTTAGATTTGTCCTTTTCTTCCATGCAAAATAGTTTAAAGCCCCAACCAATTTGTTGCTCTCCATGCAAAAAGACATTTTGACAGATTCAGATAAAGTCATATACTTATTTGATAGGATGTTCCCTTCTCCTTGCTTCCTCCTTGATGTTGATGATGATATAGAGAATAGAAAACTTCTCTTAGCTGAAGATAGTTTTCTTCAATAATGATCCTTGATCTCACAGAAAGGGAGATACATTTTGATAGTGAAGTCATGTTGATGAAGATCAGTGATGACTTCTTGTTTCAACGAGGGAGAGTCTTGATGACACTGCTTTTTGATCTAGCTTCCTTTGGATAGATAGTCTTTTAACTTGATTTGTAGATCTCTTCGACTTAAGTAGATGTAGGGTTTTGTCCTTCTTGTCTTGATGATGATCCCAATATGTTTTTGTAGACTTCTTTGATCTAGGGTTATGATGTTTCCTTTGACTTCAAGATGATCTTTGCTTTGATGCCTTCCTTGAGATTTGATCCTTGAGTGTCCCTTGATTAGATGCCCTTCGTTGTCTTAGTGACCTTAGCTCTGATACCATGTTGAGAAATCTAGGGCAAATATATTAAGTGTTTTCTCTTTCACTAGTAACTGCTTGTGAGAGTTTTTTACTTCTTTAGATTAGTATCTTCCTTTACTTAGGTTATTAGTGTTCTTCTTCATCAAACAACTACCAATGCATGAACATAAATAGACAAGAGACACATAATGTAAGCTATCAGCTAGGGCCAAAACCTCTCACTTTTTGAGAGGAAACCTGCACAAATTCTTCTTATAGAGATTCCAATTGACGAATACTGAGACCACGACCCTTGACCTATTTGCCACTCCAAGACCAAGACACAAGTTCTTTTGACAGTCAACCTTTTGCTCCTTTCCTCTTCTCGATTCCTCTTCCACTTCGACCTTCTTAGCATCGAGACACTATCACCACCGAGATCTTCTTACAATCGTAGTACTGAGATCTTATTCACTGTCGTAGCACCGAGATCCTTTTGCTATGATGGCACTGAAATCCTTTCGGTGTGGTTTCGTTGTGTTGAGATTTTGTGTATTTGGGGTAGCATCAGTTGTGCTCTAGGTCCCAAATTTTGAGGAAGGACTAGAGTTCACCTGATCTACAAGACCCATAAATGGATTTGGGAAATTTCATCTGGTTTAGGAAATATTAAATTAATTAATTATTTTAATGTATTTCCTAAGTTAAAACTTAGGAAAATAAAATAATTAAGTGAATTTAATTAAACATGTGATGAAATTGTCTTAAGTCACACGGATCAAGCTTTCTTTTAATCTTATCCATTGATTAAAGATTTAATCTTGGCCGTTGATTTGTCAACGAGAAAAGTATAAAGGAGAGGCTTGGGGTCATTTGTAAAATAAACAGAGGCAGAGCACTAAAGCTAAGCTGAGATTCTAGGGTGGGGTTGCTAAGAATTCTCAAGTGTTTCAGTTGCAGAGAGGGGAATTTAGACTAAGGGGATGATCTGATCTCGGGGTCTAGAATACACAAGAAGCAGAGAAGAGATCAGGAAAGACAGCGCAGAGGAAGGCAGCAGCAACAACAGCAGACAGCAGCAGCAGCGGACGGCAGCAGCAGCAGATGGCAACAATGACAGCGTGATTTTCAGAAAACCTTCAGGGGTTACGCAGAGACCCTTAGGGGCAGCGTAGTGACTACGTCACCCAGTCTGGGGTAACACAGTCCCTTCCAGTGACAGCGTTGAGCATTTGGAGGCCTTCAGAGGCTGACGCAGTGTCTTTCAGGGGCAGATTTGGGGTTTCTAGGCCTAGATCTGGCTGAGTTCTGTAAATCCCGTTTGAGGGTGTGGATCAGCCAGTATTGTTGGTCTTAGATCAACCAAGTGCTGCAGATCTAGAGTTTTCTCTGTAGGGTTTTCCAGATCTGGAACCCAGAGTTGTGTATTCAAAAATATTCTTAATAATAGAGCCCTCCAGCAGCCAGAAACCGGTTTTCCCACATTAGGTTTTTCTGGGGACAGTTTGTCCAGAAATAACTGTGTCACTTTGTTTATGTGTGCATGTGCTTATTCTAAATCTGAATTGGTAGAGATCTGTTATGTGTTTTGCTTTGATGTTAACTTGAATTTATTCAGTTGATAACTTGTATAAGTAGGAGAAGCTTAACTGGATTAACAGAAATAATTTCTGCATAAGAATTAAAATTTAGAAAATTCTACACATTGTGGTAGCACCGAAATGCTCTCACTATAGTAGCTCTGAACCCTTATCACTGTGATAGCACCAAACTTATTTTTTGTGGAGGTACCGAGATATAGCATTGAAACATTAACTGTGATATATCACCAAAGTTCTGTGTTCTTGATCTTCACTATATCTGCGTTCTATCTCAGAAAATTATGCAGAGAATATCCTTGTGATCTATTCGAACTACACTCTGAGATTATCCGAAATTCTTTTTGCAATAAGGTCGAGTTTATGTGCCCTTATCCAAGCTCTTTCACCGAAATTTTGTCTCTGCAATTATCATCTGAATTCAGAAGTAATCGAACTGCTTTTCGGTGGAATAGGTTGAGTTGCCTATTAATAGTAGTTTGTCCATGTATATTAGCCGACATGACCATATGAAGAGTTGTGTTTGTCCATGTATATTAGCCGACATGACCATATGAAGAGTTGTGTCTCCAATTTAGGTGAGCTTACATGAGTTCTAAATTTCATCTTGAATCTGACTTGAAGAAGGATAACTTGAGCTTGTCTTGGAGGGCTACTTGACAATCCTATTGACATCTATACATTTGTAACATGTGCAAGAAGGATTCATCATACATGACATTGACTCTCTTTGACTTTTATGACTAGATGACAAATCCTAAAAGCTCACAATGGGAGCCATCTAAAAATAAAATTCCTTGCTCATGAAACCCATGAGGCAAGCATTACAATAATAATTTTATTTTTCTTCTTTACATCATTTACATAAAAATCACAATTACATGTCACTATGAAGACCGAACCTAGTTACTTTTCAACATCGTGTTGGAAACAAGTCCCTAGTTAAGAGGGAGGTTGAGAAAGTTCCTAAGTAAGAAGGAACTTGGGTATATTCCTTTTATAGGAATGAGAGTATACCCTCCCTAGTTGAGAGGGAGAGATAGACACATCATTCTTGTCTTCATGTTATGAAGAAAGTATGGAGGATTGGGTAAGCATCTGAGATTGATTTCGATACTCTTTGAAGATGTGGTAGAGCATCTAATAGGAAAGAGTAGTCGAAGAGGAAATTCCTCGAGGATGTGTTATTCCAAGATAGGAATGGTCCTAAAAAGACATACCTTGTGAACATCCAGATGGGGTATGTGCCTTGAGAGACAATGATGATGGTGTCTATCACTCATTATTTCACCAGCATTATGCTTTGATCTTGTGGAGAGATAGAGTTGTTAGTCAAGCCCTTGCTATGTGACAATGTTGGTTGGTATGATGAGATGTATTGTTATAAGTTGATATAATAGCTTATGAGATGGTTTACCGATCTGACTCTTCTTATGAGAATCCTTCAGTATGAGAATGTCCAAGTACCATGTATGGATTATGAATACCTCCCTACTTAAGAGGGAGTGTTGAAATGTGTAACTAGGTTCGGTCTTCATAATGTCTATTGTAATCATGATTTTATGTATTTGATATTAAAGAGAAAATAAATTTATTATTGTCATTCTTGAGGCATGAGTTTCATGATCAAGATAAATTTATTTATAGGTCAAGCACCCATTGAGTGATTCTAGGTTTTTCATAGAATTATGAAGTCAAGAGAGACATTGTCATACATGTAAGACCCCTTTGGGCATCTTGTATTATGTAAGAGAAATTTATTTGAGTCATTAAAGACCTTCCAAGAGCTTGTCAACGAGCTACAACAAGTCAGCCTACATGAAAGATCAAGTTGGCCTCATGGAAGCAATTTGTACCCCTAGAAAGTCTATATATAAGAAGGAACTCGACCTCATTTGAGTACAAGACAAGCAAGTTCGATCTCCTCAAGAAAGAAAATGGAAAAAGGACGAAAATCAAGGATAAGAAGAAGAAGAGCAAGATCAAAGTTTTGGACCTCTCTCTCTCTCTCTTGTGTTAGGGTCTCTAAAGTTGTTGGGCATGTCGAAATTGCGGAAGTTGTTGGGCAAGTCAAAATTGCAGAAATCGCTAGGAAAGTTGAAATTGCACAAGCTGTTGGAAAAGTTGTTGGGGTCAAAGTTGCTGGAAAAGTTGTTGGGGCCGAATTTGCTGGAAAAGTTGGTGAGGTCGAAGTTGTTGGAGAAGTTGTTGGGGTCGAAGTTGTTGCTGGGAGGTAAAAGGTTGTTGTTGTAATCTATGTAAGAAAAGCTCATCAAGAAGGAAGGTTGACTTGGTCTTGGAGGTGTCTTTATCAAGGGTCTTAGGTCTTGGAATTCATCATTTGAAGATTCTATAAGAAGAGAAGAATTCTTGTGGGTTTTCCTCTCAAA
The DNA here is from genome assembly GCA_034641835.2 of Pinus albicaulis. Lineage (NCBI taxonomy): Eukaryota > Viridiplantae > Streptophyta > Pinopsida > Pinales > Pinaceae > Pinus > Pinus albicaulis. The sequence goes on along the minus strand of CM076578.1, from coordinate 1,061,570,170 downwards.
AGGAGAGGTTTTGAACCTGGCTAGTAGCCTACATTTTGTGTCCTCTTGTCTCATTGTTCTTACAATGTTCGGTAGTTGTTTGATGATAAGAACATAATAATAATCAAGTTAAGTAAAAATACATCACAAGCAGTTATCAAAGTAAGAGAAATCACCTAATCTAGTTGCCCATAAATTTCTCAACACTTCTTAAATGCAAGTCGGTGGGGCCATTACCCACATCATGTGATGTGAAAAGGAGGCCACAAATCTATTAGATGGGTTTTTTCTTCTATATGGTCCAAGTCCACGAATGAAAATGCCACGAATTTAAAAGTATTTTTATGAAAAACCACAGAATTGATAACTTGTTGAACTAGCATCGAGTTGTGTAGAAAATCAACAAAATTTTGATTTGCTAATATGAACAATCTGAAATATAATTTATTTTCATACAAACACATAATTTCACTATCAAATTTTGCAGCAGAATAGGAACAGAAATAAATGCACAATTCACACAAGAGAACACAACAATTTTTCGAGGGAACCTGTTAAATTTAGATAACCATGGTATGTTCTATGCTTAAATGCAGTTTTACTTCAATCTTCTTTAAGGCCCAATTCAGATTTAGCAATCACATAAACTTGAAAGTAAAATACTGATACTACATAAGAATAGATCAACAAAAGACAAGCCAAATAATATATCAGAATCTGTAATTCTTCTTGTCTAGCAAATAGATAGATAAATGTTTGTTACAACAGTCAACAGGATGCCCTAGCCAGCAAAGTCTTGAGTTGGCCAAACCAACTTCTCCAATAACCAAATCAGCCTTTCTCTGAGTGTCAAACACACCCCTCAAAGACAGCTCCAAAAAGTCAACGCAAGTCAACCCCAAATGGTCAACGCAAAAGTCAACATTGCAGTCAAAGCTGCAATCAATGAACAGTCAAAGTCAACGCTTCTCCTCGATTTTTGTGCCCTCAAATGCGGCCTCAAGAAATTGGATTTTCTGCGCTGAAATCGAAGTCAAAGCACAAGTGTTGACCCAAAGTCACTGTTGGTCAACACTGTCCAGAAAGCCCTAAAAACAATCCAAAAATTTCAGCAGCTTCTTCAGGTTCAGATTCACATGTGTGAGGGAAGGAAGCCTCTCCTAGGCTGTACGAAACAATCAAATCACGAGTAGAATGTGTGTGATGAGATGATGATGAAATGAGCATCATCTCTCTCCTATTTATATCCATCAGTGAGGGTCTGTGACACATTTGTTGGGCTTGTGAGCCTACATTACAAATTTCGCCAACCTTGCACGTGTGGAAAATAAAATCAAAATACAAGTTTTGCTCATCCAAACAAGATGATCTTTAGATCAATCTTGCACCTCTCCGAAAGAGGAATCCAACAAAAATATGATCATCATCATATGAGCAGTGCAACATGGAGTTTGGACCTAGTTGCCCAAAATTAACACTCCCTCTCAACTAGGGAAAACTCCATTTGTCCAACTGTGCCATACTGTCCTCAGTACCATCGTGTATTCATCATCATCATCCTGCAATAGTATGTCATCCTGCTGTAACATGCTTTGCCGGCTCTGAGAGCAAACAAACAAGAGTGAGTCACAAAGACATCACACTCCGCTGACCCAAAGTCAACTTCGAGGGTAAAACCTCAATTGGACTCAAGAGAGTCACATACTAACCCGAAGTTAGTTTACTGACCCAGAGTCAGTTTAGAGGTAAGAACCTCATCAGACTTGATCCCAGACCAAAGTGTTGGACATATACCATCATAGACATAGAGAGTACAGCAATCTCTGATGTGTCCATCGATCTTTGTATTGGTCTCTATTCACATTTCCCACCTCATTGGCCAAATGAGAGGTACTTCCCATGAGTCTAAAACTCCATGGGTAGGATGCATGCGAGGCATAGATAAAAGAGAGGGTGAACCAACTCAACATCATAACGGTGGGGCAGAAGCACAAAAAGGTTCGGCAAGCCTAGCCCCTTTGTGCTTATCACTCCAAGAAGCTATCCCCAAGCCCCCTGGAGCTCCTTGAGCTCATGTCCAACTCAAGCAGGACCCTCACAATAGGGTCTTTCCACGATTCCAAGCTTCTCACAGAAGGTTAAGAATTTGACCTTCCCCAAGGGCTTCGTGAGAATATTTGCGACCTACTCATCAGTCCCAATGTGATTGAGCCTTACAACGCCTCGTTGTACCATATCCCGGATAAAGTGGTACCTAATATCAATATGCTTGGATCAATCGTGGAACACAGGATTCTCAGAAAGATGAATCCCACTCTGGTTATCGCAAAGGATAACGGTGGTATCTAGCACATGTCCAAACAGCTCACTGAAGAGCTTTCTCAACCAAACATCTTCACAACAGGTCATACTCGTTGCAATGTATTCGGCCTCAGCGGTGCTCAAAGCAACCGATTTTTGCTTCCTGCTCATCCAAGATATCAAAGCAGAACTAGAGGTGAAGCAACATCCTGATGTGCTCTTACGATCCACCACACTACCAACATAATCGACATCGGTATATCCATGGAGTCTCAAACTCCCGGCATTGTATCTCAGTCCATGGTTGATTGTGCCCTGAAGATATCTCAATAGATTCTTGGCACCAATCCAGTGAATGTGATGAGGCTCAACCATATGTTGACTCAAAGTGTTCACTGCAAAACATATGTCCGGACGGGAGTTCACTAAGAACATCAAGGCCCCTACGAGTTGTCGATACTCGGTGGGATTTCCCAGCTCGGGCCCAACAGCACTTCCACACAACTTCTTAAAGTTGAGTTCCATCAGTGTCGACACAAACTTATAGCGCACCATTCCAAATCTCTCCAGCAGCTTCACAATATATTTTCCTTCCACAATATATTTTCCTTGAGATAGGAAAATCTAACCTGGCTTTTGCCATATCTCCAAGCCTAGGAAATAGTGCATCAGTCCTAGGTCCTTCATTTCAAACTCGGAAGCTAGCTCCCTCTTACATTGATGAATGAGAGGATCAGCACTTGTTAGGAAGAGATCGTCCACATAGAGAACCAGTATGAGAGGCCTTTCTTTATCAACCTTAAAATAAAGCTTTGGATCAACATCACTTCGAGTGAAGCCCAGTTTCATCAAGTAGCTATCGATCCTCTCATACCAAGCACTGGGGTCTTGCTTCAACCCATAGAGGGCTTTCTTCAACCTGCATACATATGTGTCACTATCTTGGACTTCGAACCCCAGAGGTTGATCCACATAAAGCTCTTCCTTGATTGAACCATGTAGAAAGGTAGTCTTCACATCCATCTAATGGAGACCCCATCCTTGCATTGCAGCTAGGGCAATGATAGATTGGATGGTGGTATAGTGGGCAACAGGTGCAAATATATCATCATAATCTATGCCTTCTTTTTTAGAGAAGCCTCGGGCAACAAATCTTGCCTTGTACTTTTCAACACTTCCATCAGCTCCATGCTTGATCTTGAAGAGACATTTCGAGGTGACAACAGAATTGTCCTCCGGTCTTGGGACCACTTCCCAAACATCATTCTTCATGATAGATTCATATTCTTCGTGCATAGCATCCTTCCAAACTTGAAGCTTTACGGCTTCTTCAAATGATCCAGGCTCAGATTGTACAATTGTACTCATGGTTGCTAGGTATCCTTGGTACGTATTCGGCTTCTTACTTTCACGGAATGTCCCCCTTGGGGCAATATGTCTCTCGGCATCTTCGAAAGTGTCCCTAAGCCATGAGGGTCTCCTTTTATTTGAAGTAGGTGGATCAATAGGATCTATTGGTCCTTCAACATCGAGCATAGTTCATCCTTCGGTTCTTCTTGCCTTCCAGCGTCTTCTTCTTCTTCTTTGTCTTCCTTTGAACTAGGAAGATTTCTTACTTTCTTGAGGGCAGCATCTTCATCGAAGGTGACATTGTGGCATATCTCCACTTCTCTTTGACCAGGCACATAGATTATATATGCCTTCGAGATTTCACTGTAGCCCACAAACATTCCCTTCTTCCTAGAAGCATCCAGCTTGCTTCTCTTTTCTTTCGGCACATGAAAATAAACAAGACTTCCAAAAACTCTAAGGTGGGAGACATCAGGCTTCTTACCAGAGAAGACTTCCTCGGGACTTTTGGAGTCCAAAGCGAAATGCGGGCATCTATTTTGAACATACACAGCAGTGTTCGCAGCTTCTCCCCATAGAAACTTCGAAAGACCTTGGTCATATAGCATGGCACGAGCAGCTTCCATAATGGTTCTATTCTTACTTTCAGCAACACCATTTTGCTCAGGAGTATACACAGTTGTGGTCTCCCTCTTAATGCCATCTTCTCTACAGAAGTCATTGAATTCATTTGACTCATACTCGGTCCCATTATCGATCCTCAAAATTTTGATTTTCTTCCCGAATTGATTTTCAACCAAGGCCTTGAAGGTACAAAACCATTTGAATGCTTCGTCCTTCTTCTTCAAGAAATATATCCAAGTCTTGTGGGAGAAATCATCTATAAAATTCATGCAATAGGAGCATCCTCCCAAGGATGTCACGGGCAACATACCAGATAGATCAGAATGTATCAATTGCAAGATACTTGAAGTCTTTGTGACACTTGAGGGGAATGGTCCACTTGTATGCTTCCTTTCGGCACAACCCTAACATATACCTTCATGATCATATTTAAACACGAGCATCCACGTCACCACCTTCCTTGCTTCGGGAAGGGCTTTGTAATGAAGGTGTGCAAACCTCCAGTTCCATAGCTCAGTTTGAAGAGTTGTATCACATGACATGGCCCCCAACGAACTTCCTCCAACTTGATAGAGTGTATCAACTCTAAAACCAATAGTAAGAGCTTCTTTGAAGTTCTTCCTCCAAATGTGTACCTTTCCATCAATGAATGCCACCTTGAATCCTTTGTCTTCCATTGCCGAAATGGACACAAGGTTCCTTTTCAAATCAGGTACGTACAACACATCTTGTAAGTGGAGGACTTGAACTTGAGATAGATGAAAAGTCAGAGTCCCTGTCCCTTTCACGAGATAGGTGGCATTGTCTCCAAGGATAATTTCTAAATTAGTATCCTTCTCAATTAGATTAGGGAGGGCTTCTTAATATCCAATGAGGTGCCTTGAAGCACCACTATCAATCAACCAAACATCTAGGGTGTCAGGAGGAGATGCAGCAGAGAGGGCAGATACAAGAATATATTCATTTTTCTTATTATCAACAACATTGGACTCATCATACCTGGAATTTCTTGACCTCTTGAAAGGTTGGCCATTTCCACTTCAATCAGAGGGAGCCTTCATCTTTCCTTTGAACCTGTTGTTCCTTTGATTTCCATTCCCCCTGAAGTTGTTGTTGTCATCATCCCTGGGAGAGTCCCTTCTATTGGAGCACTCTCTTGCATAGTGACCAAGCTTGTTACAAATGTAACATCTTCCCTTTCTTCCTTTGGGCCCCGCTCTTCCATGGTTTTGATTTCTCGGACCACCATGGTTCTTCTTCTTTGCATGAGCGATAAAGGCAGTAGGGTCACCTCCATTCCCATTTGAGGGATGGTCTCTTTCCATCATTCTTGTCTCCTCTTGAGTGCATCTTGTCAACAATTCATCAAAATCAGGAATCACATTATTATTTAGAATAATAGTGTTGAATACATACCATTCCCAGGGGAGTCCTCCAAGAGCAATGAGGACAAGCTCTCGATCAGCTACCTCTTCTCCTATGGCAAGAAGATCATTCTTGATTTCTGTGAGCCTCATAAAGTATGATTGGATGGATTCATCTTTTCCCTTCTTGATATTCTTCAACTTGTTCTTGAAGAAAAGAACTTGATTAGCATTGCTAGCCCTGAACATGCTAACCAACTTATCATACATCTCTTTAGATGTGCCCAGCTCGGAGATATAAGCAACCAAGTGCTTATGTATCGAGTCCCTAATAATCATCTTCGCCTTGACTTCCCCTCTTCTATATTTTGTCTTTGTGGCAGTCGATGCATTTGATGGAGGTTCATGATTCTTCCCCTGCACATAATCCATGACATCTTGATCTTATAATACCAAATCCAAAGACATTTTCCAAGCATGATATCAGACCTATCAGTCAACTTATCATCAGACTTGAAACCCTTGTAGGTTGAGGAGGCCATTGATCCTTGACAAGACTTCTTCTTCGGTGAATGCTCACACTTATCTTGGGCTTTGTCTTCACCTCAGCTCTGATACCATGTTAAATTTAGATAACCATGGTTTGTTCTATGCTTAAATGCAGTTTTACTTCAATCTTCTTTAAGGCCCAATTCAGATTTAGCAATCACATAAACTTGAAAGTAAAATGTTGATAGAACATAAAAATAGATCAACAGAAGACAAGCCAAATAATATATCAGAATTTGTAATTCTTCTTGTCCAGCAAATAGATAGATAAATGTTTGTTACAGCAGTCAACAAGATGCCCTAGCCAGCAAAGCCTTGAGTTCGCCAAACCAACTTCTCCAACAACCAAATCAACCTTTCTCCAAGTGTCACACACACCCCTCAAAGAGGGCTCCAAAAAGTTACCGCAATTCAAACCCAAATGGTCAATGCAAAAGTCAACGCTGCAATCAACGGACATCAATCAAAGTCAATGCTTCTCCTCAATTTTTGTGCCCTCAAATGCGACCTCAAGAAATCGGATTTTCTGTGCTGAAATCGAAGTCAAAGCACAAGTGTTGACCCAAAGTCAACGTTGGTCAATGTTGCCCAGAAAACCCTAAAAATAGTCCAAAAATTTCAGCAGCTTCTTCAGGTTCAGATTCACACATGTGAGGGAAGGAAGCCTCTCCTAGGTTGTACGAACCAATCAAATCACAAGTAGAATATGTGTGATGAGATGATGATGAAATGAGCATCATCTCTCTCCTATTTATATCCATGAGTGAGGGTGTGTGACACATATGTTGGGCTTGTGAGCCTACATTACAAATCTGGCCGACCTTGCACATGTGTGGAAAATAAAATGAAAATATAAGTTATGCTCATTTAAATAAGATGATCTTTAGATCAATATTTCATCTCTCCAAAAGGGGAATCCAACAAAAATATTATCATCATCATATGAGCAGTGCAACATGGAGTTAGTTGCCCAAAATTAACAGAACCCAACTAGGAAAACCCTCGCTTGAGAATATAATTGAAGAGATTTGAGCAAAAGATCTCTTACAAATACACTTGCTTCAATAGAGAATACAATGATCTCTCAGCCTTAAACTACGCTCGAAACAATCTGCAAGAATGTTGATCCTTTCCTCCTAAGTCTGTGTGCACTAGAAGCCTGAATTTTGTTGAAGAATGTAACTTGGTTCGGTCTTCATATTTGTATTTGAGTCATTATGAAATTTATTTATTTAGAGAATGAAAAAGAAAAATTGTATTATTACTACAATGACTTATTAAAGCATGGGTTTCATGCTTGGGTCATCATTCTATAAGTCTAAGTCCCCATTGTGGACTCCTAGGATTTATATTGAGTCATTAGAGTCATTGTACATTGTATGAGACCCTTCTTGGGCTTTTGAATCATGTAAAAAGAAATATTTTTTAGTCAAACATGCAGTTTGTCACCTCCACACCAAGTCGGCCCTTCCCTGATGAAGTCGACCTACAAAGGAGCAATTCGACCCACAAGAAGGCTATATATACAAGTGCAGCTCGATCTATTTGCTCACCAACTCAACAAGTTTGATATACACAAGAAGCAGTGCAGAAAAGTGCGAAGTGCAAGAAGGAGAAGTAGAAGGAGAATTGCAGGATCGAAGTTCTTGGGCTATTTATCTCTCTCTTTCCTGCGAATTTACTGGGCAGTTGCAAGATCGAAGTGTTGCAGTTGCAGGTATCGAAATTCTGCAATTGTAGGGTCAAAGTTGCAGGAGGTCGAAGTTGTTGGGGTCGAAGTGTTGTTGCTGCATAGATCTAAGTTTTGCTGCTACAAGGTCGAAGGTCTAGATCGAAGTTGCTAGAAGGAAGGGCCGACTTGGTGGTTGGAGGATGTCTGTGTCTAGGTCGAAGAGTCTTGGATTATCTCGTGAAAACTATTGAACGAAGAGGTTTGACTGGGTTTTCCCCTAGATAGGGGTTTTTCCCTGACTAGGTACCTATATCTTGTGTCTCTTGTTTTGTGATCTTCATACACACATAATTTGGTAATTGCTTGATGAAAGATAACATAACAAAGAAGTAAAAGAAGCCAACACAATTCACAAGTAATTATCAAGAAAGAGGAATCAAAACCCTAATTGCACTAGCATTGATTTCTCAACAAATTGCTCGCGCAAATTCACCTCCTATGAAATAGGGAAGCTCCTATTTCTATGCGCACTTCCTTGGGAAATTGCCTTACTCTCCAATAATTCGCACAAGGTTTACCCTTCTTTCACAAGCTCACACAAATTATGATGTAAATTGTACCTTCATTCCTTCTTTTAAAGAAATTTGAATGGCTAAGTTTAGCAAACTTCTAATTAAGGAATGATTTTGTGATTGATTGAGTTAACTAAACAAAAACTCACATGCAACTCATCTTGTCTCAAATCTAAGACTTGAAACTCAACCACTTGTCCTTTTCCTCAATCAATTCGCACTAGAAGACAAGAAACTTGTCCTTCTACTTGAGCACATTAGTTAATTGCATCATATCTCATCCTAATTTTTAGGAAATCGAGCAAGCCAAAGAAGAAACTCGAATTTGACTCCTTGAATTAAGGCACAAATCAAGGAATCAATTTCTCGCTACTATTTTCAACACTCCCTCTTAGCGAGGATACAACTCCCAACTTATCTTTGTGATGAACAAAATTGCTTATTTCCAACACCTTGGTCAAGATGTCTATTGTCTGCTCCCTTGTTGGAATGTATGGTAGCTTCACTATCCCTTTCTGCACACAATCTCTAAGATGATGGTACATGATCTCGATATGCTTTGAGCGATCATGAAACATTGGGTTCTCAAAGAGCTTAATGCAACTCTGATTATCATAATGTATCATGGTAGGCTCCATCCTCTGTCTGAAAAGTCCCACATGTAACTTCCTCATCCAAATATCCTCACATGCTGCCAAACTAGCAGCCATGTACTCAGCCTCTATTAAACTAAGTGCAACTGATCTTTGCTTCCTGCTATACGAAGAAACAATTGTTGACCCAATGTTGAAGACGCTACCTAAAGTATTCTTCTTGTCTGTGAAGCACCCTGCCCAATATGCATCAATGAAGCCCTCAAGCCTCACTCCATCAACCTGTTTGTACCACAATCCATAATTTGTTGTGCCTCCGAGATATCTCAACACATGCTTCGCAGCAACCCAATGCACTCTGGTCAATTCCACAATGAATTGACTCAACTAGTTGACTGCAAAGCAAATATAAAGTTCTATTTTGACCAAGTACATCAACGACCCAATGAGTTGCATGTACACTGTAGGATCCACTCACACCCCTCTACTAGCATCCACCTTCCTCCAATTTGTGACTAGAGGCATGGTCATGGGCCTGCAATCCTGCATATGAAATATTTGGAGAATCTTTGTAGTGTACTTGCCCTGTCCCACGAAGATCTCATCGTCACCCTGCCAAACCTCCAAGCTAAGGAAATAGTGCATAAGCCACATATCCTTCATCTCAAACTCCCTTGCAAGGTCCTCCTTGCAATCTTGGATTAAGCTCTCATCTTCGGTCAGTATAAAGTCATTGACATAGAGAACTAGAATGAGCGAAAGCCCTCCAACCATAATGTAATATAGGTTTCCATCCACCTCACTCTTAGTGAAGCCCAATCCTCGAAGGTAGTTGTTAAACCGAGTGTACCATGCTCTCAGAGCCTGCTTGAGCCCATAGAGAGCTCTCTTTAGCCTACACACGTGTGTCTTTGTTGAACTGCTCAAACCCCTCTGGCTACTCCATATAGATCTCCTCCTCAACCACTTCACTGAGGAAGGTTGTCTTCACATCCATTTGGTGGATCTTCCACCCCATCTGTGCTGCAAGTGCCAGAATAGTCTTGATGGATGAATATCGTGCTACTGGGGCAAAAGTATCCTCATAATTTATGCCCTCAATCTGTGAGAAGCCCTTGGCCACAAACCTGGCCTTATACTTCTCCACACTCCCATCTGCGTCATGCTTCACCTTGTACAGCCATCTCAATCCAACTACTAATTTCCCCTCAGGTTGTGGAGCAATCTTCCAGACATCATTCTTCATGATAAAGGAATACTCCTCCACCATGGCATCCTAGCAAACCTGCTGAGAAGTTGCCTCCTTATAAGAAGAAGGCTTAGTGTCCACCAACTCTGTCATCAGTGCCATGTAACCTGTGTACCTCTATGATTGTTTACTCTGCCTAAACATGGTGGTAGGAACCTCGACCTGCTCCTAAATCAACCTCTCAGCCCACTTGGCCTTCTTCCTGCCTATAGTGGGTAGCCCTGGTTGATCTATCTGCTCTTGATTTGATTTCTCCTCCTCATCTTGCTGCAAATCCTGTTGCGCTACCCTCTTGCCAAGACTGTGGTTGTGGCTGACTCTAAGGTGTTGGTTGTGACTCTTGTTTGGGAGGCAGTAATTCCTCCTCAGGTACTGCAATTTGCTCATGCTCTAAGGAAACTCTCAAAGCCTGATCCTCCTGTAATCTCACATCTTGCCTAAGAATTGTCTTCCTAAGTCTTGGAAGATACACCCTATATGCCCGAGTTGTCTCACTATATCCCATGAAAATCCCCTTTTTTGTTGTGGGCTCCAGCTTATTCTTGTTATCTTTGGACACGTGACAGTAGACCTTTGTGCCAAAGATCCGAAAGTGTGAAAGATCAAGCTTCTTTCCAGTAAAATCCTCCTCTGGTGTAACTTGTCCAAGCACCCTGTGTAGACTCGTGTTCTGCAAAAATACTACAGTGTTGCACGCTTTTTCCCACAAGAACATAGGCAATCCCTAATCATGCAACATAGCCTTGGCAACTCCAACAATACTCTTGTTCTTCCTCTCAGCCATCCCATTCTATTGAGGGTTATGAGGTGTTGTCAACTCTCTCCTAATACCTTCCTTTGTACAAAACTCCTTGAAAGTAATGGAGACATATTCTCCACCATTGTCTCTTCTCACAGCCTTGTTTTTCTTCCCGGCCAGCTTCTCTACCAAGGCCTTAAACTCCATGAACCTATCTAAGACCTTATCTTTCTTTTTCATAAAATAAATCCAAGTTTTTCGAGAAAAATCAAAAACGAAATTAACATCATACCGGTGTCTCATAAGTGATGGAGAAGAAAAGGGCCCACACACATCTGAATGCACTAGCTCCAAAATCCCTTTGCCCTGTTGTCTTGACCATGGAAGGAAGACTTGGCATTCTTGTGAAGCATGCACCCCTTGCACACTCCACTGCTGTCAATGTCACCTATTGGTAATCTTGTGGCAATCAGTGCCCCATGATGCAAGTGTCCCATGCGCCTATGCCAAAGTTCACTAACATTTTCACATCCCACCTTGTTGCTCAAGGTTGCATCTATCTCTCCCTGCAACTTGTAGAGATTCTTCACCCTCACACCTATCTTCTTCACTGTCTCCGAAGCTAGATGCTTGAGGTAAGCCTTACCTCTGTTGAAGATGACATAATAACCTTTATCCTCAAAGATAGTTACTGAAACCAAATTCTTTTTCAGCCCTGAAACATGGAGAACATCTTTGAGATGGAGAGTGCTCCCATACTCCCTCTCAAAGCTGACAGTACCAACTCCCTTGGTAGCATACTTGCCATTATCTCCAAGTTTGATATTCACTTGCAACTCCTTCTCTTCCAGCTGGCTGAAAAACTCCCTATTCCCAGTCATATAGAAAGAGGCTCCTAAATCAATATACCACGTGTTCCTCCCTACTGAACTTGCCATTCAAGCTATCAATGAGAAATCCTTCTCAAACTAAGAGGCAAACTCATATACCTCAATTGATGCAGGTACATGCTCCTTATTCGACCTCTTCTTCTTCCGGTCAAGACACTTAGAAGCAAAGTGCCTAAAATCATGGCAATGGAAACACTTGATCTCACTTAGATCCTTCTTCTTCTCGTCAAACTTCTAAATGTTCTCGCACTTCCCTTTGCCTTTACCTACAAGAGCAAGATTTTCTTCTTCCTTCTCACCCTTGGAACCCTTGCCACTGCTACCAGAAGCTTCAACTAGTCTGAGCCTTAGCTCCTCCTTAGTAAAGTCACTCCAAAGGTGTTCCCAATCCAACAGTGTATCTCGTCCAATAATACTTTGAACGAAAGTATGCCAATCCTTGGTAAAGCAATTTAGAGCCACACGCACTAGCTCTTTGTCCACCAACTTCTCTCCAACATTTGCTAGCTCATCATGGACTTCCTGAATTCTGGTGAGATAAGCAGTTACATTCTCACCCTTCTACATCTTGATTGTCCTCAGCTTCTCTTTGAGGACCATATTCCTTCTCTCGGAAGGGTTTTGATAGAGCTTGACTAAGGCATCCCACATCTCCATAGTTGTATCTTTACCTGCAACATGAGGGACTACATGATCTCGAAGTCCATCTAGGATCATCCTCTTGGTCTTGGCCATCTGCCATTGTAAAAGCCTTAACCCGTCTAGAGCTAAAGCTTTTGCAACACCTTTCTCTACATAATCCTTCATCCCAAAGTTGTCCAACAAGAACGTTTTCCTGACTTTCCAAACACCAAAATTTGAGATGCCATCAAGTCTATCATGCTCTCTCAATCTTACTCCTGCGTGTGACCTCCTTCAACCTTGAAAGTTGTGTGTTGCTCAATTCTTGGTCACTGCTCTGATACCATGTAGAAAATCCAAGAAATTTTGATCTGCTAATATGAACAATCTGAAATATAATTTATTTTCATACAAACACAAAATTTCTCTACCAAATTTTGCCACGGAATAGGAACATAAATAAATGCACAATTCACACAAGAAACCAACTAGGAAAACCCTCGCTTGCTTGAGAATATTATTGAAGAAATTTGAGCAATAGATCTCTTACAAATACACTTGCTTCAATAAAGAATACAATGATCTCTCAACCTTAACTAGGCTTGAAACAATCTGCAAGAATGTTGATCCTTTCCTCCTAAGTCTATGTGCACTAGAAGCTTGAATTCCTCGCGCAAATTCACCTCCTATTTCTATGCGCACTTCCTTGGGAATTGCCTTACTCTCCAACAATTCGCATAAGGTTTCTTGGCACCTTTGTCTCACAAGCTCACATAAATTATGATGTAAATTGTGCCTTCATTCCTTCTTTTAAAGGAATTCAAATGGCTAAGTTTAGCAAATTTCTAATTAAGGAATGATTTTGTGATTGATTGAGTTAGCTAAGTGAAAACCCACATGCAACTCATCTTGTCGAAAATCTAAGACTTGAAACTCAACCACTTGTCCTTCTCCTCAATCAAATCGCTCTAGAAGACAAGTAACTTGCCCTTCCACTTGAGCACATTAGTTAATTGCATCATAGCTCGTCCTTATTTTTAGGGAATCTCCTATTTTTTAGGAAATCGAGCATGCCAAAGAAGAAACTCCAATTTGACTCCTTGAATTAAGGCACAACTCAAGGAATCAATTTCTCGCTCCTATTTTCAACAAGTTACTGCCTCTTTTTTGTATGATAGCTTATTTTCACAAAGTCAATAATGTCAAATGTTACGGGATCCATCCATGTGAAATGGGGTTGTGTAATGGAGCCACTGTTGAAATCAAATATTTGAGAAGTATGTAGCTGCTTTCATTTATGCATGGAAAATTCGACCATCTCAAACGTTTAAACATTACATGGATCTAGTCGTGGGTTTATTATGGTGATAGATCATCATACCATGGTGAGGTGTCATACGGATAGAATCAATTTCACATATAGTTGAAGTCGCCTCCTTTATTATATGTAATCGTTTGTAGGGGACAAAACCACAAGTATCTTCATGTTCTTCACGAATTATGTAGTTGTAGGATTGGAATTTCACTTCATTGAGCCTTACATTGTGGGGTTGTCTTGCGCATGAACCACTACATAAATACATGACCTGCCATGGATCCACCTATTGTAGGGAGTTGCCATCATTTGAATTTAAAGCATTGTATGTCAAATTTAATGTATGTCAAATTTTGAGGAGTCTCCTTCGCCTAGCTCACAAGCTTGTAAGACAGCTTCATATGGCATGATTCGGATGAGGAATGGGCCCATCATGCGATGGCACAATCAATGAAGGGTAACGTTGGATTATTATACATTGTTATGGCCACTTGCATTCCAGAACATATGGACCGGCCCAATGTTACACATAGGGAAACATCATATTCACACCGTTTTATTCATACATGTCATGGCATCACCATTCACACAGGCTGATTCATTCATGGAGTATCACGAGGGTTCACCTATCAAAGACAAGTGATCACATAGAGGAGTGGCCCACTCCCAGAATGAATAAAACATTACGTTTTTTTATTGTAAGAGGTCGAACTAAAGCTCTATTTAAAAGAGCAGCTGCCTGACTTCAGAGTTCATGATTAGATTTGGGAGAACTCCCTCCTTTGGAGCTTAACAGCAGATTCTTGCATGTTCTTGGAGAACCTAATTTCTTGTGGATAAGGATGTGTGTATATCTCTATTGGTGTTCCCTTTCTTGCTGAACTAGCTAGATATATATTTATGGGTTTGAAGTTGGTGTATTACTCCCATCTTCATGTGTTATCATTAGAACTTTGTTTACGAATACATTTCCTTTTCTATTCATGGATTGACATTTATCATACATGGTTCTTGACAGCTGTAGTAACCTAAAGTAATGGATGTTGTCTAAATGTGGAATACTCTTCGCCATATTTCTGCAATACACAACAGCAAGAGAAGGGTATTATTGACTTGTGCTTTTCAGCCATATTACCTCTAGAACAACCTCCCATTTGTGCCTTTGTTGTGACCCCATTCACCCAATGGACTAGGCATTAATCTCCACTATCCAGTCCTACCTGTTAGTTTTTCTAGCATCGGATGTGTTCTAGCCACGAAACCTGGTGGAGAGGCTAGAATACATGAGATCTCCATAACCCATAAATCGTTTATGGAAATTTCACCTAGATATGACTTAATTAGATTATTAACCTATTTTTTAATATTTCCCAAGTCTAAACATAAGGAATATGGTTAATTAATCGGAATTAATTAATTCCAGGTGAAAATAGTCTAAAAACTCACAAGGATCGACTTCAAGGTGATCCTAGCCCTTGATTAAGATTTAATCTTGGTCGTTGGAGTCACAACAAAGGATTATAAGAAGAAGTCGATGAGCACTTGGAGAACACACCAGAAGTTCGTTTTCCTTGGCATATCGATTTCCAGAGAACAACAGTAGCTGACGCAAAGCCAGAGATCGAGGCAGAGACGGTGAGGGGCAAGGACAGTGAGGCTGGAGAAAGACTTCCAGATCTAGCGAGTGCATTTGCAGAGAGGCAGAAGAACCACAGTGAGGCTGACGCAGAAGCCTCTAGAGGGTAGTTCGATTTTGCTGGAGAGAAACTGAGTTTCAGTTCCAAAGGTCGAGAAAGGGTTCCAGAAGGCCAAAGAGATAGTTTCTCAGCCAGTGGCAGACAGGACAGCTACAGGAGTAGCTGCTTAAGGTTGTGCGTGGAAGAGAATTGTGCTAAGGTGACACAAGCCTGCGTAGAGGCAGTTTGGACAGCTCACTTGGAGCTGCAGTCAAAGCGAGGATTTTCCTGTGGGGTCAAGAAAAATTCCTCACTAGATTTTTGCCAGTATTTTTCTCTGTAGGATTGCCATATTTCGGCATCCAATTGTACTCAAAAATTCTCTCACTCATTTATGGGTTAATTATTGTGTGTGTGTGTGTGCTAGTATTTTCTCAATTTCCAGCACTATTATTTCCACAATTTTATTTGTGAAGGTTGCAGTGTGATTTATTCAATATTTTCCATAACAAAATAATTTGTTAAATTACTTAACAAATAGAAGAATAAATTCCAGTTGTTGCAAAAGGATTTTAGATTTGAAATTCTAACATGGTATCAGAGTGTAAGTGATCAGCCAGGAAGCTCAGAAGCGAAAGCGAAAGAGAGAATTTCACTGCTCGGAGGGAGCAGCAAACCGAAATTCTTAGAGGCAATGCAGTTCCTTGACAGGCAAGCCGAATTACTGAGGCAAAAATTCGATTTTCAGTTGCATGGTTGCAGAAAAGACGAGTTGCTTTGGTTAGTGATTACCGTAATCAGAGGGAGCAATTGCAGCTCAGATTTTCACTAAACAAATTCCTTAGTTGGACGCAAAGGGTTTTGCAGCAGCAAAACCAGTGTTAAGTGGAAGAGAAAAGCACACACAGCAGAGGGAAAATTTCTCTCAGAGAACATCGAGTCTCAGAAGCTCGATTTTTCCAAGCAGATTGGTAGTAGCAGCTAGCAGATCTGCGCATTCCATAAGGGAGTGTGAGTAGCAGAGTAATAGCCAAGTAGAGGGAAAGAGGGAGTTTTCGACAATTTTTGAGATGTTTACAGCCGAACTTAGATATCAGGATAGGTTGGAGGGTTCCTCCAACTATGTGGGATTCTCTCTCCATGCAATACCAGGGTACTTCCGAGCAGCGGAAGATGTTCCTAGAGGAAAAGCTTAGATGCATCATGATGCAAAAGGGGGAAGGCATATATCCCTTCCTCACCAAAATTCAGAAGGTCCAAGATCAGCTTGCAGCTATTGTGGCAGTGCCTCAACCATCAAAGCTAGTGTGTGTGATTGGCACTAAACAGTGTCTCGGAGGATTGGCAAGTGTTTGTCCAAAGTATATTGGGCAGAGTAAAAGATACTTGCTATAGAAAGAACCAGTCCTAATAAGGCAGCCGAGTTGGAAGAAAGTCAAGATAAGAGGATGCCGAGGGAAGCTAGAAGGAATCACCTTGCAAAGAGGGCCTATTTCAAGGAGACCGAAACTACTAACGTCTAAAGTAGCCGAAGTTAAAGAGAAGCCGAGAAGGAGAAAGCAAAAGATTGACTACCGTTGACTCAAGGAAGAAGGACTTCATCAAAGAAGCTTTGTGTCTTGCTCTTGGAGTGGCAAATAGGTCAAGGGTCTTGGTCTTGGTATTCGTCAATTGGAATCTCTATAAGAAGAAGAATTTGTTCGAGTTTTCCTCTCAAAGAATGAAAGGTTTTGGCCCTAGCTGATAGCCTATATTCTATGTCTCTTGTCTCTTTATGGTTTATACATTGGTAGTTGTTTGATGAAGAAGAAAAATAATAACCTAAGTAAAAGAAGATCCTAATCTAAAGAAGTAAAAAATAAAAAGTACTCACAAGCAGTTACTAATAGAAGAGAAATCACTTAATCTCTACGCCCTAGATTTCTCAATAGCTAGAAAGAGTGCATCTTGTGGAGGAGAAGGCAGAGTAGGACTCAAACCCCTTGATGGCTAGGAGGGTCCATGGAGGGTGGTTGGCAAGAAAGCACCTTGAGGAGGAGAAGGCCAAGTATGCCTCAAACCTGTGGCAAGAGCTGAGAGGGTCAAGAGGCTCTAGTTGACTGAAGAAGATTTGAGGAGGAATTGCTAGGGGAGATTTCTAGAGATATTCAAGGGAAGTTGAGTAGGAAGAGAAGGACCACCCTGAGGGGCCAATTTGTTGTAGAGTTCGAGTTATTTCCTTGGGCTGTTTTGAAAAGTGTGTGGGTTGTACGATTCCCAAAGAGGTCGTGAACAGGGAGGGAGGGCTGAGAGCACTCCAAAGAGGTCAAGTTTGTCTTGGGGCCAATTCCAGTTCAGTGTTTAAGTTTCCAGGAAGCCATAATCTCCAAGGGTCCAAGTTACAGATTCCCCTTCAGCAGTATTTCTCCGAGTAATTTTTTGTGGGTCAAAACAAGGGATTTTTTGTGTAAATTTTCCCTTATGATTTTCCATTTTACTGAGCATTGTAAAAGGGCCATTTTCCCTTGTATAGGAGCTCTAGATTCTTGTTGAAGGACTAATAAGAGTTGTGTTTTGGGGCTGAAATTGTGTATGACTATGCATGATCTAATTGTTGATTCCATAAGTTTCATTGTGTAAAATTTGTTTATGGTTAGGCACATCAGTGTGTTTCAGTTAATTAGTTAATTTGATATTGTTACTAGATTTGGTGTGTATGTGTGCACTAAGCCTAGTGCCCAAAAATCCAACAATGTAAGCAACACATTCAACTGGGCAAGGAATCCCTCTCTAAGTGGTCCATGCGGCATATGTGATGATATGGCATCCTTATCATCGCCTAGTGCACAACCACAAGTCCCAATGTAATGACATGTTTCTAGAAAAAACGTCATGGATCTTAAGGCATGGCACATAAACCCCAATGCAAGGAGCTTACTTGGAGTGGTGAGTCCAACTTCTTGATGTGCCATTAGGAGGCATACCTTTAATGATTTCTTCAAAGTTCAAAACACAACATAACAAAGGTTAGTTTTATGATTTACCTAAGTATTTCCATGGGGGGGGACAATTATTAACACCCTTATAGGTGTGTCAAGTCCGAAGACAAGGTCTATTTTCCAAGTCCCTAAGTAAAATCATGGAAAGGAAAGGGGAAAACTTCATGTAATGACTTTCAAAGTTTAGTAATGATGCATAAGACTTACATTTATGACCATATAGCTTTCAAGAGCTGGGCACTTGTATATACAAGTCTTTAAAGAGGGAGCTTAGCATTGAGTTTCCTTCCTCAACACCATTACTTTCTACCCCCTTTTCCTTTTTCTTTAACTGGTTGTTTCATCGAACAAGTCACTTTTTCCTTAGATATTTATAGACAACCAAGGGACTAGGTGCAATGGCTTCATAGCGAGGTGGCACTTACTTAAGCTATACATTTATTAGCTTTTAACTTTCTATTTGCTCTCCACCTTAGGCCTTTTAGCATCAATGACAAGCTTTTTCTTCTTTTACACCTTTTTGTGAGTTTTGATAAGTAATACATAAAAGGGGAAGGTTTTTTTTATGAATGATGTAACAGACCCGACTAAAAATTCATGTAATAAAAGTTAATAAAGGCAAAATAAGACCACAGTTAAGAGACACTTATTCCAAGTTGAATGTTGAGCAAAGATATCCTAGTGGGCATCACTAGATGTGTTTATGACCAAGGGGAAATTGGAAAAGGCAATGGCTAAGGCATTTGAAAGGAAAAAAGGTATTTTGGCACATTTATTTATGAAAATAAAGGAAATTAGGAGAAAAGGAAGGTGAAAGGTCACAAGTTGTTGCATGCGAGGAGGAAATTGAAGGAAAATAGTGGAAAATTGAAGAAATTAGAGGCATGAATGATAAAAAGACCTCAGAGCATCAGTTGGCATTTTTTTGTCAATTCATTTTCAGAATTACACTCAAATAGGAGAAGAGCACCAAGAGGAGAAGAAGATCGAGCAAGGAAAGGAAAGGAAAAAGCAAGCAAAGAAAGGATGAGGAAAAGTAAGCAAAGCAAAGATCAAGCAAGGAAAAGCAGGATTAAGCAGCTTCAGCAAGAATACTTGCAGGTAACAAATTGCATGTATGATTTCCTAGTTGGTTTTGACATGCATGGTATGTGCATGTTGGTATTTGGTTCTTTTGTTGTCGATGGAATGGTTTTGTCGGGTTTTGACAGTGGTTTTCAGCCTTGCCTTGCCTTTTTCCGGATAGCCATGGTGTGATGGGATTGTTTTCGGTTTTGAGCTTTGGAATTATCGGATGGTTTCGGAATCTGAGGCAGAGGTGGTCTCAAGAACATTCCCGAAGGCCTAGGAATCCCTTGACTGGTTTTGGCGCGATACACAATAAAGCCCGAGGGTGGTATCTCGGTAAGGGCCTTCGATTACAAGATGTGTTGTACGTACTACGTACCTAATTTGAAGAAGAACCTTGTGTCCATTTCAGCAATGGAAGACAAAGGGTTCAAGGTGGCATTCATTGATGAAAAGGTACTTATCTGGAAGAAGAACTTCAAGGAAGCTCTTCCTATTGGTTTTAGAGTTGATACACTCTACCAAGTTGGAGGAAGTCCATTGGGGGCTATGTCATGTGATACAACTCTTCAAACAGAGTAATGGCACCGGAGGTTTGCACACCTTCATTACAAAGCCCTTCCCGAAGCAAGGAAGGTGATGATAGGAATGCCCGAATTTAGAGATGATCGTGAAGGTATATGTCAGGGTTGTGCCGAAGGAAAGCATACAAGGGGACCACTCCCCTCAAGTGTCACAAAGACAATTGATATCTTGCAGTTGATACATTCTGACTTATCTGGTATGCTGCTTGTGACATCCTTGGGAGGATGTTCCTATTACATGACTTTTGCATATGACTTCTCTTGCGAGACCTGGATATATTTTTTGAAGAAGAAGGACGAAGCATTCAAATGGTTCCATACCTTTAAGGCCTCAATGGAAAATCAAAGTTTTGAGGACCAGCAATGGGACCGAGTATGAGTCAAATGAGTTTAATGACTTTTGTAGAGAAGCTGGCATTAAGAGGGAGACCACAACTGCGTACACTCCTGAGCAAAATGGTGTTGCTGAAAGAAAGAAAAGGACCATTGTGGAAGCTGCCCGCGCCATGCTATGTGACCAAGATCTTCCGAAGTTTCTATGGGGAGAAGCTGCAAACACTGTTGTGTATGTTCAAAATAGATGCCAGTATTCCACTCTGGACTCCAAAACTCCCGAAGAAGTCTTCTGTGGTAAGAAACTTGATGTTTCTCATTTTAGAGTTTTTGGTTGTCCTCTTTACTTTCATGTGCCGAAAGAAAAGAGAAGCAAGTTGGATGCTTCTGGAAAGAAGGGAATGTTTGTGGGCTACAGAGAAACTTCGAAGGCATATAGAATCTATGTGCCTGGTCAAAGAGAAGTGGAGATATGCCACGATGTCACCTTCGATGAAGATGTTGCCCTCAAGAAAGTGAGAAATCTTCCTAACTCCAAGGAAGATAAAGAAGCAGGGAAGCAAGAAGCCGAAGAGATACTAAGGGTATCTAGCAGCCATGAGTACGATAGTACAATCTGAGCCTGGAACATTTGAAGAAGTCGTAATGCATCAAGTTTGGAAGGATGTTATGCACGAAGAATATGAGTCCATTATGAAGAATGATGTTTGGAAAGTGGTCCCAAGACCGAAGGACAAATCTATTGTCACCTCGAAATGGCTCTATAAGATCAAGCATGGATCTGATGGAAGTGCTAAAAAGTACAAGGCAAGAATGGTTGCCCAAGGCTTCTCTCAAAAAAAAGGCATAGATTATGATGATATATTTGCACCTGTGGCCCGCTATACCACCATCCAATCTATTATTGCCCTTGCTGCTACGCAAGGATGGAGTCTACATCAGATGGATGTGAAGACCGCTTTTCTGCATGGTTCTATAAAGGAAGAGGCGTATGTAGAGCAACCTTTGGGGTTCGAAGTACGAGATGGAGACACCCATGTATGCAGGTTGAAGAAAGCCCTCTATGGGTTGAAGCAAGCCCCCAGGGCTTGGTACGAGAGGATAGATAGCTACTTGATGAAGTTGGGCTTAACTCGAAGTAATGTTGATCCGAACCTTTACTTTACAATTGATAGAGAAAGACCTCTCATTCAAGTTCTCTATGTGGACGATCTCTTCCTGACGGGTGCCGACCCTCCCATTCACCAATGTAAGAGGGAACTAGCTTCCAAGTTTGAGATGAAAGACCTAGGACTGATGCACTACTTCCTAGGCTTGGAGGTCTGGCAGAGGCCATGCGAGATTTTCCCTTCTCAAGGAAAACATGTCGTGAAGCTGCTAGAAAGATTTGGTATGGTGGACTGTAAGTCTGTGTCGACAACGATGGAACTCAACTTTAAGAAGTTGAGTGGAAACGGTGTTGGGCCCGTGCTAGCAAATCCTACCGAGTATCGACAACTCGTAGGGGCCCTGATGTTCTTAGTGAACTCTCGTCCAGACGTATGTTTTGCAGTGAATACTTTGAGTCAACATATGGTTGATCCTCATCACATTCATTGGATTGGTGCCAAGAATTTGTTGAGATATCTTCGAGGCACAATCAACCATGGGCTGAGATACACTGCTGGGATTTTGAGACTCCATGGATATACTGATGTCGATTGGGCTAGCAGTGTGGTGGTTCGCAAGAGCACATCTGGATGTTTCTTCACCTTGGGTTCTACTTCGATATCTTGGATGAGCAGGAAGCAAAAGTCAGTGGCTTTGAGCACCGTTGAGTCCGAATACATTGCAGTAAGTATGGCCTTTTGTGAAGTTGTTTGGTTGCGAAAGCTCATCAATGAGTTGTTCGGGCATGTGCTAGATACCACCATTATCCTTTGTGATAACCAGAGTGGCATTCGTCTTTCTAAGAATCCTGTGTTCCACGATCGATCCAAGCATATTGATATTAGGTACCACTTTATTCAGGATATGGTACAGCGAGGCGCCGTAAGGCTCGATCATATAGGAACTGATGAGGAAGTCGCGGATATTCTCACGAATCCCCTGGGGAAGGTCAAGTTCCTAACCTTCCATGAGAAGCTTGGAATCGTGGAAAGACCCTATTTTGAGGGTCCTGCCTGAGTTGGACTATGAGCTCTGGGAGCTCCAGGGGGCTTGGGGATAGTTTCTTGGAGCTATAAGAACTTACGGGGCTAGGATTGCCGAACCTTGTGGTGCTTTTGCCCGACCGTTATGATATTGAGTTGGTTCGCCTCTCTCTGATCTGTGCCCCGCATGCATTCTACCCATGGAGTTTCAGACTCATGGGAAGTACCTCTCATTTGGCCAATGAGGTGGGAAAAGTGGATAGAGACCATAGCAAGACCGATGGACGCATCAGAGATTGTTGTACTCTCAATGTCTAGGATGGCACGTGTCCAACACCTTGATCTAGGATTAAGTATGATGAGGTTTTATCCTCTAAACCAGTGTGGAAAAATTCGGCAAAAAGTCCTAACTTTTTGAAAAATCCTGAATTTTTCCCTAAGCCGACTTTATCGGCCAACTTTTTGCCGACTTTTTCATCCCTGAAAAAGTCGCGATTTTATCCTCGAAGTCTCGACTTTTTGCCGACTTTTTCCAAAAAATTGTGAGTGAGGTAATTTCTTTAATAGTTTTTTGAATTTTTTTGAAAAAATTGGGATTTTTTCCAAAAAATCGGGATTTTTTCCAAAAAGTCGAGATTTTTTCAAAATATGAATATTTTTGTATTTTTTTAGTTTTGCCGACTTTTTCAAAAAACTCCAGACTTTGCCGAGTTTTCCAACTTTTAGACCCTTGCCGATTTAATCCCGACTTCGACTTTTTCCACATTGCTCTAAATTGACTTCGGGTCAGTAAACTAACTTCAGGTTAGTATGAGACTCTTTTGAGTCTAAGAGAGGTTTTTACCTCTAAGCTGACTTCGGGTCAGCGGTGTGTGATGTCTTTGTGACTCACCTTTTGTTCTAAAATAAAGAGCCAGCAAAGCAAGTTACGGCAGGACGACGCATGATGTTTGGTTTGGTACATGATGGATGGCACTTGTGGACAGATGGAGTTCTCCCTAGTTGAGAGGGAGTGTTAATTTTGGGCAACTAGGTCCAAACTCCATGTTGCACTGCTCATATGACAATGGTCATATTTTTGTTGGATTCCTCTTTCGGAGAGGTGCAAGATTGATCTAAAGATCATCTTGATCGGATGAGCAAAACATTGATTTTGAATTTATTTTCCAGATGCGCAAGGTCGGCCAGATTTATCCCACGTGCCTAAGAGATGTGTCACACACCCTCATTGATGAATATAAATTGGAGAGACTTGGAGGTCATTTCTCATCATCTCATCACACATTCTCTCATTGTGATCTGATTGGTTCGATAGCCTTTAGAGGCCTTTTTTCCCTCACACGTGTGGAGCGAAGCTACTATTTTCTGCGCTGATCTGTTTAGGGCTTTCTATTTTCTACGCTGATCTATTTAGGGATTTTCTGCTGCAGCATTGACCATGGTCAACCCTTGGTCATTTGACCTCAATATTTTGCAGAAATACCGATTTTAGGAGGCCGTACAGTTGGGCACTAAAATTGAGGAATTTTGAGTTGTTACACTAAGGCCCTAGTTTGCTGCGTTGACTTTTCTGAAGCTGCCTGTGTTGACTTTTTTGCATTGTCCATGGTTTGCCTTGCGTTGACCTGTGATGAGCTGTCTTTGAGGGTTGTGGGTGTGACACATGAAGGGCTGGCTGACCGTGAAAGACTTTGCTGGTTGAAGCATCCTACTGACCGTCGTAACGCAACAATATCTCATATATTTACTGGACAAAAGGAATTGTAAATCTGATCTATATTTGGCTTGTCTTCTATTGATCTATTATTGTGTTCTATCAGCATTTTACTTTCAAGTTTATGTGATTGCTATTTTGTATTGGGCCTAAGAAAGATTGAAGTAAGAGTGCATCAAGCATAGAACACCATGGTTATCTAAATTTAACAATAGTGTTCAGGAGGCGCATACAGTTGGGGATGTTGGTCATAGCATTCCTTGGATTTATGCAGTTGTGGACAACAGGCAGGCAGATCACCAAACATCTATCATTAAGATGGACGGTAAGCTTTGTGATTAAGTTATTTCTATTTTGATTTATCCTAGATTAAATTATAGTTATGTTAAATCTGACCTGGTGGATAAGTGTGGCTTGAGAAAAGAAGTGCATGCAGAATCTTGGTTGGTGCAATTGGCTATAGGTACGAAAAAGAGAGTTCACCATTGGGTAAGAGCTTGTGCATTTGAGTTAAATGGTATGCCTACAGCAACACATTTGAATGCCTACAAGTTTCTGTGCCTAGTTATAAGGAAAAATGCATCCCGAAAATGGACTTGGTTATAAACTAAGTGACAACATAAAATGAGTTAATAATAATAGGTGGTCAAGTCTCCAAGGTTTTTTTTCAATTCATTATTCAACCTACTGAGCACCTAGAGCACTTGTTTGTCCAAAATTTTAAAAAAATGATGATAATTCAAGTTGTTAATGAACACTCTAGATGCTCATTTCAACATTTGGAAAGAATTGCAAATCAGTCATATAATCGTCGAAGACTTATGTCCCATAAGATACCTAATCAATAGAACTATGGCTTAAATTTTATTTTAACTCCTCACTTCATTTGCACTCTACTTGAACCCATTTTAGCATTACGTTTCCATTCAACTCCCGAGCTTCGACCATTAATAACCTTATTGCTCCTTGTATTCTTAGTTAAACTGGTTGCATTCTAAATTGAACAGGTATATCTATCTTTGGAAAGAAATTTTCAACTATGTATGAGCCTATTGAAAGTCCATCAATATTATTGGAGTGTTAATAGTCCAATAATGGTGGTGAAGTCTCCAAGGATTTTGTGCCTAGTAATAAGGAAAAATGTGTCCCAAGAATGGACTTGGTTATAAACTAAGTGACTACATAAAATGAGTTAATAATAATAGGTGGTCAAGTCTCCAGGGTCTTTTTTCAATTCATTATCCAACCTACTGAGCACCTAGAGCACTTGTTTGTCCAAAATAAAAATAAAAATGTTGATAATTCAAGTTGCCAATGAACACTCTAGATGCTCATTTCAACATTTGGAAAGAATTGCAAATCAGTCATATAATCGTCGAATACTTATGTTGCATAAGATACCTAATCAAGAGAACTTTGGCTTAAATTTTATTTTTAACTCCTCACTTCATTTGCACTCTACTTGAACCCATTTTAGCATTACGTTTCCATTCAACTCCCAAGCTTTGACCATTAATAACCTTATTGCTCCTTGTATTCTTAGTTAAACTAGTTGCATTCTAAATTGAACAGGTATATCTATCTTTGGAAAGAAATTTTCAACTATGTATGAGCCCATTGAAAGTCCATCAATATTTTTGGAGTGTAAAGAATGTAAAGGTATTTGGGAGGATGACTTGACTTGGGATGAGTTTGAGAGGCTCTTCAAGAAGAAGTACCTGTTGGAGAGGTACTATGCCAGAGCTAAGGAGTTTTATGAGTTGCAGATGACAGATGATGAGTATACTAGCAGGTTCTTGGAGTTGTTGAGATATGTGCCTTACCTTAAGGAGAAGAAGGCCAAGGCTTAGAGATTTGTCAGTGGACTGTTAGTAGCATACAGAGACCGGATTGAGTTTGATGAGCCTAGATCGCTAGAAGAAGCCATTTGAAAGTTGAAGCATTTTTATGAGCAGTTAAAGCACAAAGTTGAACCTAAACGTGACTTGAAAGGAAATGAGAAAGCTAAAGGGAGATGGTCACCAAAGCGAGGAACACCTCAAGATGCTGGTGAGAAAGAAAATATGGTTCCTTACAAGAAGTTCAGTGCAGTTGAGAAGGGACATGGATCGCAGACTAGAGGTGATGGTAGAGCACCATTGCAATGTTGGATATGTGGCAAGGATCATCGCAAGAGGGATTGTCCGCAGTATCATGGTGGTAGAGCCAAGATCTATAGTGTTCAAGAGGCGGATACAGATGGGGATGTTGGTCATAGCATTCCTCGGATTTATGCAGTTGTGGACAATAGGCAGGAGGATCACCAAACATCTATCATTGAGATGGACGGTAAGCTTTGTAATCAAGTTATTTCTATTTAGATTGATCCTGGATTGAATTATAGTGATGTTAATCCTGAACTAGTGGATAAGTGTAGCTTGAGAAAAGAAGTGCATGCAGAATCTTGGTTGGTGCAATTGGCTACAAGTACGAAGAAGAGAGTTCGCCATTGGGTAAGAGCTTGTGCATTTGAGTTAAATGGTATGCCTACAACAGCACATTTGAATGTACTAACATTGGGATCGTATAGCATGCTTTTGTGTATGAATTGGCTATACCTTCACAGGACCAAAGTTGATTGTTATGACAAGGTGTGAAGTTTTGTAGATGTTCTATGCTAGTAGCTATTTCACTTTTCTTTCTGCAATCATACAAGTAGTTAAGCAAAATGCAGATAGAACATATAAGTAGATCTTACAGAAGACAAATCAGAAACAAGAAAAATGTGTATGTTCGTTTCGGCGGTCAACAGGATGCTTCAACCAGCAAAGTCTCCTTTGGTCAGCCAGCCTAGCATGTGTCACAACAACCCTTCAATCTGTAGATGAGTCAACCCAAGTCAACTCTGCAAAAGTCAACGCTGTCCTGAAAAGTCAACGCAGGGGCAGCAAGTTAAAAGTCAACGCAGCAGCAAAACGGTCAACCCTTTGACCTCGATTTTTGTGCCAGGTAGTACGGCCTTCATAAATCGAACCTTCCACCAAATTTCAGCTTGTTTGGACCAAGAGTTGACCAAAGTCAACACTGGTCAAAGTTTCTGCGAAACCCTAGCAGCAGCAAATCCGTACTTCAGCTTAGCCGTACATTTTGTCCTCTTCGTCCTTCACACGTGTGGCTGAAACTCGTCCTTCTTGGTAGCTCGTACTCTAAGATGAGAGAGGAATATGTGAGTTGTGATGATGATGAAAATCTCTCCAACTTTTCCTGTATATATATCCATCATGCGGGTGTGTGACACATCTGTTGGGCATGCGAGCCTACATTACAAAACTGGCCGACCTTGCACATATAATTTATTAAAAATAATAAATTCAGAATATAAGTTCTGCTCATCGGATTAAGACATATTTTATATGGATTTTACACTTCTCAGAAAGAGGAATCCAACAAAAAATATTAGCCTCTTAATCTGAGCATCTTAGTATGGAGTTTGGACCTAGTTGTCCAAATTTAACACTCCCTCTCAACTAGGGAGAACTCCATCTATTAGTGCAATCAACATCGTGCGTCATCCCGCCGAAACTTGCTTTGCTGGCTTCTTTATTTCAGAACAGAAGTGGGTTAGTCACAAAGACATCATCCCCGACTGACATAGTTAGTCCAGAGGTCCCAGACCTCACAAATCTTGATCCCAGATCAAGTGGTTGGACCGTGCCATCCTAGATAGAGAGTACGGCAATCTCTGATGCGTCCATCAGTCTTTGCTAATAGTCTCTAACTTTCCCACACCTCATTGGCCAAATGAGAGGTACTTCCCATGAGCCCTGAACTCAATGGGTAGGATGCATACGGGGCACAGAAAATGAGAGGTGAACCAACTCAAAATCACAACGGTGGGGTCCAAGCACACCACCAAGGTTGGCAAGCCTAGCCTTGTGGTTGCCCATAGCTCCAAGAAGCTCTCCCAAAAGCCCCCCAGAGCTCCCAGAGCTCATCGTCCAACAGGACCCACATCATAGGGTCTTTCCACGACACCAAGACTCTCACGGAAGGTTAGGAACTTGACCTTCCCCAGGGGCTTAGTGAGAATATCCGCGACTTGCTCATCAGTTCCTATATGATCGAGCCTTACGGCGCCTCGCTGTACCATATCCCGGATAAAGTGGTACTTGATATCAATATGCTTGGATCGGTCGTGGAACACAGGATTCTCAGTCATACGAATCCCACTCTGATTATCACAGAGTATCACAGTGGTATCTAGCACATGTCCAAATAGCTCACTAAAGAGCTTTCGCAACCAAACTGCTTCACAACAGGCCATACTAGCAGCAATGTATTCGGCCTCCGCGGTGCTCAAAGCCACCGACTTCTGCTTCCTGCTCATCCATGAGATCGAAGCAGAACCAAGATTGAAGCAGCATCCAGATGTGCTTTTACGATCCACCACACTGCCAGCCCAATCGGCATCAGTATATCCACGGAGTATTACACTCCCGGCAGTGTATCTCAGCCCATGGTTTATCGTGCCCCGAAGATATCTTAAAAGATTCTTGGCACCAACCCAGTGAAAATGATGAGGCTCAACCATCTGTTGACTCAAAGTGTTCACTGCGAAACATATGTCCGGACGGGTGTTCACTAAGAACATCAAAGCTCCTATGAGTTGACGATACTCAGTAGGATTGGCCAAGATAGGCCCAGCAGCGCTGCCACCCAACTTTTTAAAGTTGAGTTCCATCGGTGTCGACACGGACTTACAGTCCACCATTCCAAATCTTTCCAGAAGCTTCACAATATATTTTCCTTGAGAAAGGAAAATCTCTCCAGGTCTCTGCCAGACCTCCAGGCCTAGGAAATAGTGCATCAGTCCTAGGTCCTTCATCTCGAATTCAGCAGCAAGCTCCCTCTTACATTGATGAATGAGAGGGTCATCACCAGCCAGGAAGAGGTCATCCACATATAGTACTAGAATGAGAGGCTTCTCTTTCACAACCTTGAAGTATAGGTTCGGACTAGCATTACTTCGAGTGAAGCCCAGCTTCATCAAGTAACTATCCATCCTTTCGTACCAAGCTCTGGGTGCTTGCTTTAACCCATAGAGGGCTTTCTTCAACCTGCAGACATAAGTGTCTCGATCTTGAACTTCAAATCCCAGAGGTTGTTCTACAAACACCTCTTCCTTTATTGCACCATGCAGAAAAGCGGTCTTGACATCCATCTGATGAAGACTCCATCCTTGTGTAGCAGCAAGGGCTATGATTGATCGGATGGTGGAATATCGTGCCACAGGTGCAAATATATCGTCATAGTCAATTCCTTCCTTTTGAGAGAAGCCGCGGGCAACAAACCTTGCCTTAAACTTTTCAGCACTCCCATCAGATCCATGTTTGATTTTGTAGAGCCTTTTAGCGGTGACAACAGATTTGTCCTTCGGTCTCGGGACCACATCCCAGACATCATTCTTCATAATAGACTCATATTCTTCATGCATAGCATCCTTCCAAACTTGATGCTTGATGGCTTCCTCAAAAGATCCAGGTTCAGATTGTACAATAGTACTCATGGCAGCTAGATATCCTTGGTATCTACATGGCTTCTTGCTTTCTCGGAATGTCCCCCTTGGGGCAGCATGACCCTCAGCATCTTCGAGGGTGTCCCTGAGCCATGATGGTCTCTTTCCTAGTGAAGGGGGTGGATCAATAGGGTCCATTGGCCCTTCAATATCAGGCATAGTCTCATCCCGGGGTTCTTCCAGATTTCCAGGTCTTTCTTCATGATTTTCTTCAGATCTAGGAAGATCTACTACTTTCTTCAGGGAAGCATCTTCGTCAAAAGTGACATCATGGCTTATCTCTACTTCCCTTTGACCAGGTACATAGACTCTATATGCCTTAGAAGTCTCACTATAGCCCACAAACATTCCTTTTTTCCCAGTAGCATCCAGCTTACTTCTCTTTTCTTTCGGCACATGAAAATAGACAGGACATCCAAAAATTCTAAAATGTGAGACATCAGGTTTCTTACCAGAGAAAACCTCTTCGGGAGTTTTGGAGTCCAAAGCGAAATGAGGGCATCGGTTTTGAATGTACACAGCAGTATTTGCAGCTTCTCCCCACAGAAACTTTGGTAGACCCTGGTCACAAAGCATGGCACGGGCAGCTTCCACAATAGTCCTATTCTTGCGTTCAGCAACACCATTCTGCTTAGGAGTATATGCAGTGGTAGTCTCCCTCTTAATGCCAGCTTCTCTGCAAAAGTCTTTGAACTCATTTGACTCATATTCAGTGCCATTGTCAGTCCTCAACATCTTGATCTTCTTTCCGGTCATATTTTCCACCAAGGCTTTGAATGTACGGAACCACATGAAAGCCTCATCCTTCTTCTTCAAGAAATATATCCAGGTTTTGCGAGAGAAGTCATCAGTAAATGTCATATAGTAAGAACATCCCCCCAGGGATGTTACAGGCAACATACCAGAAATATCAGAATGAACCAGTTGCAATATCTCAGATGTCTTTGTGACACTTGAGGGGAAAGGTCCCCTTGTATGTTTTCCTTCAGCACAGCCCTTACATACACCTTCATGTTTATTTCCAAAATCAGGCATCCCTGTCACCACCTTCCTTGCTTCGGGAAGGGCTTTGTAATGAAGGTGTCCAAATCTTCGGTGCCATAGTTCGGTTTGTCGGATAGTATCACAAGTCATAGCTTCCAACGGACTCCCTCCAACCTGATAGAGTGTACCAACCCTAAAACCAATTGAGATAGCTTCCTTGAAGCTCTTTTTCCACATGAGCACCTTTCCATTAGAGAAAGTAACATTGAATCCTTTGTCTTCCATGGCAGATACAGACACAAGGTTTTTCTTCAATTTGGGTACATAGAGTACATCTTGCAAACTGAGGACTTGTCCTTGGGACAAGTGGAGGGTCACAGTCCCGGTCCCTTTCACAGGATAAGTGGCATTATCCCCAAGGATAATTTCTAGATTAGTATCCCTTTCAACCATGTCAGAAAGTGCTTCCTTGAATCTGGTGATGTGTCTTGAGGTACCACTATCAATTAGCCAGACATCCATAGTGTCGGGCAGAGATGCAGCTGAGAGAGCAGATACCAGAATATACTCATTTCTTTTATCAACAACATTAGACTCCTCATACCTGGTATTTCGGGACCTCTTAGAAGGTTGATTGTTTCCTCCAAAGTGAGCCTTCCTCTTTCCTTTGGATTTGTCATTTCTTTGATTCCCATTCCTTCGGTTGTTGTTGTTATCGTCACTATCGGGTGAATCCTCCTTGAAGGGGCATTCTCTAGCATAGTGTCCAGGCCTATGGCAGGTGAAACATTTACCCTTCTTCTCTTGAGTCTTTGTCCTTCTTTTGTCCTTAGAACCACCAAAGTTCTTCTTTCGGGAATGAGCACCATAGGCAACATTTCTTTCATTATCAAATTCCTTCATCCTTGTTTCTTCTTGCATACATCTTGACAGCAGCTCATCAAAGTTAGGAATGGTATTATTGTTGAGAATAGTAGTTGTGAATACTTGCCATTCATATGGAAGTCCTCCAAGTGCGGTGAGAACCATCTCACGATCAGCTATTATCTCCCAAATAGCTAGCAGATTGTTCCTGGTTTCGGTCAACTTCAGAAAGAAAGTTTGAACAGACTCATCTCGGCCCTTCTTCATATTCTTCAACTTGTTCTTGAGGAATAGCACTTGGTTCACATTGTTTACTTGAAACATAAGTATCAATTTGTCATACATCTCCTTGGATGTGCCTAGTTCGGATATGTAGGCAACCAGACTCTTATTTATGGATTCCCTGATCAGCAGCTTTGCTTTGATTTCTCCCTTCTTATACTTGTTTCTAACAGCAGCAGAGGCATTGGATGGAGGTTCTTGAATCCTTCCTTTCACATGATCCAAGAGATCATGATCTTCTAATTTGAGATCTAATATCATCTTCCAGGGATGGAAGTCATCACTTCCAGTCAGCTTGTCATTCTCCTTGAATTCAAGACTAGTGGAACCCATTTCCTCCGATGATGATTGCTATAGATTGAGTTTGTCTTCACCTCAGCTCCGATACCATGTGAAGTTTTGTAGATGTTCTATGCTAGTAGCTATTTCACTTTTCTTTCTGCAATCATACAAGTAGTTAAGCAAAATGCAGATAGAACATATAAGTAGATCTTACAGAAGACAAATCAGAAACAAGAAAAATGTGTATGTTCGTTTCGGCGGTCAACAGGATGCTTCAACCAGCAAAGTCTCCTTTGGTCAGCCAGCCCAGCATGTGTCACAACAACCCTTCAATCAGTAGATGAGTCAACCCAAGTCAACTCTGCAAAAGTCAACGTTGTCCTGAAAAGTCAACGCAGGGGCAGCAAGCTAAAAGTCAACGCAACAGCAAAACGGTCAACCCTTTGACCTCGATTTTTGTGCCAGGTAGTACGGCCTTCATAAATCGAACCTTCCACCAATTTTCAGCTTGTTTGGACCATGCGTTGACCAAAGTCAACGCTGGTCAAACTTACAGCGAAACCCTAGCAGCAGAAAATCGTACTGCAGCTCAGATGTACGGTTTGTCCTCTTCGTCCTTCACACGTGTGGATTAAACTCGTCCTTCTTGGTAGCTCGTACTCCTTGATGAGAGAGGAAGATGTGTGTTGTGATGATGATGAAAATCTCTCCAACTTTTCCTGTATATATATCCATCATGAGGGTGTGTGACACATCTGTTGGGCATGCGAGCCTACATTACAAAACTGGTCGACCTTGCACATATAATTTATTAAAAATAATAAATTCAAAATATAAGTTCTGCTCATCGGATTAAGACATATTTTATATGGATTTTACACCTCTCAGAAAGAGGAATCCAACAAAAATATTAGCCTCTTAATCTGAGCATCTTAATATGGAGTTTGGACCTAGTTGTCCAAATTTAACACAAGGCCATTGAGTGCTTGGAGGATAATGGAGAAAAGAGAATTTTGCACGGAAAGAAGAAGCCTACATCAGTGAGGATGGTTACCGCCAATGTTGTAGGAACCGTCCCCCCCCCTCCCAAGGATTAGGAGGCGAAACCGTGTCCCGTACAGATCCGCCACCGATCCTTCGGCGGAACCACAGAATTGAAAATTGGATCCGCGATTTCGCCATTTTTTGACAATTCTTGGAAAATCGAATCTGCAGTTCCGCCATTTTTTGGCGATTCCTGGAAAATCGGATCCGCGAGGACCCGATCTGTGGTTCTGGTTGCCCAATCCACGAATCTGGAAAGGGTTGGGCACGTATCCATGGAGGTTCGGGCGTGTATCCGCTGCGGATCCGAGAGAAAGTGGACGGTTCTACAAGGTTTTTTTTTGTTTTCTTTTAGAAATATCGAACTATTATGTGAGGAAATACGCTTTCTGAATACTCCCAAGGTGCCCCTTGATGCTCCCTAGACGCTTCCTAGATGCTCTCTAATGGTAATGTTAAATTCTTAAAGTAAAAGTGACATTTTTCTTTATCTTTCATTTCCATCCTTTTACTTAAATTTTTAACGTTACCATGAAATGACTCAGGATGTTTGAGAGTAGTTCCAACACCTCATCAGACTTCATATGGAGAAAATAGAATTTCATATCCCATTCAAAATTCAGCAGACTTAACAATTTTTAGGATCAATGGGATTGTTGTGTTTCATTGGATTATATCATGTATGAGGGCATGTGATTGGCATTTAATCAAGACCATTGAGCCCTATATGTACCTCGGTGTTGGTGTTGTTGATTGTTGAATTCCTTTATCATGGCCTTAGCAAAAATCTACCCTTCACTCAAGTCAATTATTGATCATGCATGTTAAGCTTTCTCTACCATATTATAAGGCTTGGATTAGGTTGTTTGATCAAAATTAGGCAATGTTGACTAATATCCCTAGAGAATCGAATTAGAGGCAAAGGCTAGACAAGAGAAGAGGAATCTAGATTCTAGATGGTTGATGCATCTAGATGGTTGATGTTGGAATAATTAATCATTGATGTACAATGGATGGCTTATATATCTTGATTTATGTAAAATATCCATGTTTTCATGTCTTCTACAACCAGGGAAAATTTTAGGGGCTAATATTCGCAGGTGGGCTAATTTTCCATGTTTTTTCCAAAAAAAAGATTCGCCAATTTCCATTTTTTTGAAAATTGATTCGCCCAATTTTTATAGTATAAAATTATTTTACCCTAAAAATCGCCAAAATTTAATATATACTAATATAAAATAATTAGTAACCTGAATATTTTCACAAAAATAACATAAAAATTTTTACAATTTACATATTGGGGACTCATAAGATTCCCCAAAGTTTCTAAACTTTAAGATAAACTTCCATCCTTAAATTTTTCCCTGTCTACAACTAATTTGGTATTTTGGATGTTTCTTTTGAATATAAATGCAAAAAAAAAAAAAAAATATATATATATATATAGTAGACGCTTCACTTCCTAGATTTTTGGGAAATGACGCTTCCATGTCCCCGCTTCCAAAAAACGTCCCCGCTTCGTGCAACATTGGTTACCGCCATGCAGGCTAAGCGCAGTTGCAGAAAAGGTTGTGTGATGTTTGCAATGCATGTTTCCAGTGACAAGGGTAAGGATGTTGAGGATGCAAAGATATTCTAAAGGTATCCTATATTGCAGCAATTTCAGGATGTGTTTCTAGCACAGATTCCAGAGTTACCTCATCATAGGGAAGTAGACTTTTCTATTGAGTTGGTACCAAGGGCAGCACCAGCATCAAAGGCACCTTACAGGATGAGCACGCTAGAGTTAGTAGAGTTGAAGTTACAATTGAAGGAAATGTTTGACAAGGGATACAAGAGGCCAAGT
Organism: Pinus albicaulis; assembly: GCA_034641835.2. NCBI lineage: Eukaryota > Viridiplantae > Streptophyta > Pinopsida > Pinales > Pinaceae > Pinus > Pinus albicaulis. The sequence continues at coordinate 1,061,535,011 of CM076578.1, read as the reverse complement.
GTATCACCTTGGGGTGCACCAATGTTGTTAGTAAAGAAGAAGGATGGTACTCTCAGGTTGTGCATTGATTACAGGCAGCTAAACAAGGTGACAATCAAGAACAAGTAAAAGTTGCCGAGGATTGATGACTTGTTTGATCAATTAAAGGGAGCAATAGTGTTCTCTAAGATCGACTTGAAATCAGGATATCATCAGGTGTGCATTAAAGAAGAGGACATCTACAAGACCACCTTCAAGACCAGGTATGGGCATTATGAGTTTGTTGTAGTTCCATTCAGTTTTACTAATGCCCCAGCTACATTTATGTGTTTGATGAATAGTGTGTTGCGTCCTTATCTGGACAAGTTAGTTATTGTATTCATTGATGACATCTTGATATATTCTAAGAATGAGGAAGAGCAGGTCGAGCATTTAGCAGCAGTGTTGAGATTGCTAAGAGAGCATCAGTTATATGCTAAGCTTAGCAAGTGCAGTTTCTTCCAGATAGAGGTACACTACTTGAAACATGTTGTTTCCAACGAAGGCATAGCAGTAAGAATGTAGAGGAAGTCAGATCATTTATGGGATTAGAAGGTTACTAAAGGAGGTTCATCCAAAACTTCTACCACGCATTGCATATCCTATCACATCTTTGCAGAGGAAAGGCGAAAAGTTTGAATGGACAGAAGAATGTGCAGCTAGTTTTGAGTAGCTGAAGCAGTTGTTGACCAATGCTCCAATTCTTAAGATTGCAGATCCAAATAAAGAATTTGTGGTGTGTACGGATGCTTGTAAAAGAGGACTTGGTGGAGTCCTTATGCAAGAGGGACAGGTGGTATGCTATGAATCCAGTAAATTGAATGAACACACGACTTATGATCTTGAGTTGGCAGCTATTATTCATGCATTGAAGATGTGGAGGCACTATCTTCTTGGCAGGAGGTTTGTATTGTTGAGTAATCACAGTGGGTTGAGATATTTGTTTGACCAAATGAATCTGAATGTCAGGAAAGCTATATGGTTGGCCACCCTTAGTGAGTTTGATTTCGAGATCATATACATCAAGGGAAAAGAGAACAGGGTTGCAGATGCTCTCAACAGGAAAGTACAAGTGAATCATATAGCAGCTATGAGTTCATATGGGACAGACTTACAGGGTCAAATCTTCACTAGGATGACAGGTATATGGAGCTCAGGCACAAGTTACGGAAGAGTACAAGTACAGGTACAGGTGCAGGTACAGGTGATCAGAATGCAGACTATCGTCTCAAATCAGAGCGTTTGGTGAGATTTGGGGACACGATCTATGTGTCGAGTGACAATGAGCTCAAGAAGCTTCTCTTAAGAGAAGCTTATCGTAAGGATATATCGGCGATATTATCAACACTGCCCAATATATCAAAAGACATTGACGATTGGCCGAATCTGAAGAAGGATGTGGCAGAGTTTGTGGCTAGATGATTGGATTGTCAGCAAGTGAAAGCAGAATGTAAGCATCCAGGTGGTCTACTACAGCCTATTTCGATTCTCGAATGGAAATGGGAGTTCATTTCCATGGATTTTATTACAGGTCTTCCGAGGACAGTGGGGCAGCATGATTCTATCATGGTTGTGGTCGATAAGGTTGAACAAGGTGGCTCACTTCATTACAATGAAGACTACATATTCAGCTAGTGAGGTGGCACAGGTCTTCATCAGGGAGATAATAAGATTACATGGTGTTCCGAAGAAGATTGTGTCAGGCAGGGATGCCAAGTTCACTTCCAAGTTTTGGAAGGAGTTGTTTGCAGGTTTGGGAACAGAGTTGGCCTTCAGTACATCCTATCATCCACAGACAGATGGACAGACATAGAGGGTCAACAAGATCTTGGAGGACATGCTGAGGATGTATGCGATGCACCAATAGAGGAAATGGGAGGAGTACCTTCCATTGGTTGAGTTTGCATACAACAATGGTTATCAGGAGTCATTGAGGATGAGTCCTTTCGAGGCACTGTGTGGGCGGAGTTGTAATACTCCCATCAGCTGAAGTGATCCAGTGAACAGGGTACTTATTGGACCAGACATGTTGGCAGATATGGAACAGGAAATGCAGGTTATAGAGAAGAATCTAAAGGCAGCACAGGTCAAGCAGAAGAGTTATGCATACCAGTACAGGGCATTTAAGGAGTTTCAGGTTGGGGAGCATGTGTATTTGCGCATCAAGCCCAAGAAGAGCTCTTTGAGGATTGGATCATGGGCCAAGTTGGCACCATGGTATTGCGGGCCTTTTGAGATCCTTGAGAGGATTGGACCAGTGGCCTATCGACTTGCACTACCTCTAACAGTGAAATTCCATGATGTTTTTCATGTTTCATTACTTAAAAGGTATATAAAGGATGTTGATCATATTATTGATTGGTTTGTATTGTAGGTGGAGCAAGAAGGAGAATTCTAGCGGGAACCTCAGTGCATATTACAGCAGAAGCAACTCGTGCTCAGGAGAAGAGCCATAGAGCAAGTTAAAGTGCAATGGAAGCACTTTGGGCCTGAAGAAGCTACATGGGAGATGGTGGATCAGATGCAAGCTATGTATCCTTCATTGTTTGTCGGTTGAGGCAAAGCAGTTTTGGTATTTGTACATATTTATGTATGGTTGCTATTGTAAATACTGCCATGAGTTAAGTTATAAAGCTCCAATAAGCAGTATGGTTATATTGTCATGTTGTCATGATGGGTTTTGCTTTTGAGCAAGTTATTCGTTGTAAATACTGCATCGAGCTAAGTTATAAAGCTCCATGGGCAATGTGTTTGCTTTTCAATGGTTTTGTTGAAGTATAGGTGTGGTTTAACACCGAGGATGGTGTTCCCCAAGGGGGAGGGTTCTATAACAGACCCAAGCTAAAATTTCATGTAATAAAAGTTAATAAAGGAAAAATAAGACCATGGTTAAGGGACACTTATTACAAGCTGAATGTTGGGCAAAGATATCCTAGTGGACATCACTAGATGTGTTTATGGCTAAAGGGAAATTAGCAAAGGCAATGGCTAAGGCATTAAAAAGGAAAAAAGGTATTTACTATTTTGGCACATTTATTTATGAAAATAAAGAAAATTAGGAGAAAAGGAAGGCGAAAGGTCACAGGTTGCATGTGAGGAGGAAATTGAAGGAAAATAATGGAAAATTGAAGAAATTAGAGGCAAGAATGATAAAAAGACCCCAAAGCATCAGTTCGTAGCTTTTTGCCAGTTCATTTTCAGAATTACACTCAAAGAGGAGAAGAAGATCAAGCAAGGAAAGGAAAGGAAAAGCAAGCAAAGGAAGGACAAGGACAAGGAAAGGAAAGCAAAGCAAAGATCAAGCAAGGAAGAGCAAGATCAAGCAGATTCAGCAGGAATACTTGCAGGTAACAAATTGCATGTATGATTTCCTAGTTGGTTTTGACATGCATGGTATGTGCATGTTGGTATTTTGTGCTTTTGTTGTCGATGGCATGGTTTTGTCGGGTTTTGACAGTGGTTTTCAACCTTGCCTTGCCTTTTTCTGGATAACCATGGTGTGATGGGATTGTTCTCGGTTTTGATCTTTAGAATGGTCGGATGGTTTCAAAATTTGGGGCAGAGGTGGTCTCAGGAACATTCCCAAAGGTCTAGGAATCCCTTGACCGATTTTGGTGGGATACACGATAAAGCCTGAGGGTGGTGTCTCGGTAAGTGCCTAGTGATCAGGTGTAGATTGCTATAAAGCCTAGAGACAACGAGACGGAAAATTCCTCAAGGATAATGATGAGATCCGGAGGCATTCCAAGCTCGGTTCGGTTTAGAGATCTCAGTGCCAGTTTAGGTGAGATCACTGTATGGTGAGGGTGGAGGTGGTTTAACCTCTGGATTCCCTTGGTTGTTTTTGGATTGGTTTATCCATGAGATCCTACGTTCGTGCTTGGAATATGGCACGAGGGTGACTAGCTGAAAGAATGATTTGGTTCAGTCATGTCTATGGTCGGGTGGTATGTGGAAGTCCCGAACCTGGTTGGCTCTTGCCTATGTTTAATGAAAGCTAAGTTCTCTTGCTTTTGTACTTGTTATTATGTGGCTTTAATGGCTATTATCTTATGGTTGTTTATGTGTTTATATGTCAGTTATGAGCATGGTTATGTGACTGGTTCTAGTCATGGTTCATTTCATGTTTTACATGTAACTGAAAGAATAATGGATGCAAGACCCAATTGATGTTAAGACAGCTAATGGGAGAGGGTGGTGATCCTTCTTGTTAAGTCTCATATGAATTTCCAATCCCTGATGCTTAGTCTTGTATTCACAATCTGTAGGTCCAAGTGTTTGACAGAATGTCAGCCCGGTTGGGGATGGTCAGGCCTAGTCCTGGTGTCAATTTTTGGTTTACAAGCATTGTCCTTGTGTAATTTATGAATCCTGGAAGTTACAAGGATTTCTGGGTAGAGGCCTAGCCCCAGCCCTGGAATCTAGCCTTAAAATCCGCAGTCATTGGCACAGCACTGCCAGAAAAAGGCTCCAGTCGCATTAACGCCTTGGCAAGGGAGCGGCTGGGGGTGAAACTCATGGAAAGGTCAAGTTGGCTCAGGGGATGGACACCTGGAGGGGTTGGGTTACTCCTAGAGGGTCCTATGGCACCTGAGAGAAGTTAGTAAGGTTCGTTTTGTCGACTCTATTCCCTTAAGGTCACCTAGGAGGTTGAGTCTTGTCATAGCGGCCCTCATCTCATATTTACTTTGGGTAAGCCGGTGAAAGTGGGTAGATGTGAGGGGAGGTGACGTTACAAATGAGATCAAGTGAAGGGGTATAAAAGAAGGTGTTAAGTATGGTTGGGGATAATGTAAACACTATCTTGACTAGCTTCCCATTAGTACAAGCTAACCCAAGAAATGACAGCACTTATAAAAGAAAACCATTTCCCACATGGTATGAAATGGCAATTAATAAAGCTATAAAATATTATCAAATTTCGTTAGGGTTTACCACTTTGACAACAAGATCAAAGAAGTTATAGCACCACATCCAAGTAAAAAAACCAATGCATGGGATATCAAGATAGAATATGTTGTAACAAAATTGTACCATCCACAAGTGCATCTGTAAATATGAGAGGCAAGGGTGGAGCATCTAATATACCACAACTGGGCTAGCACAATCATCTATCAAAAGGAGAAAATGAGAAAATTTCTCTGAATCTGATGAGCTTGAACAAGAAAGCTCAGAAAAATCACCATCATACACCCTTGTGGGGGTTCCTCTAATGTAGTTACCCCTTGTGGGGTAACAATTGGAACCATGTTAAAGCACATAACTAATTATCAATTGTTTTACAAGATTCAAATACCTTAATTTATGATACCTTGCATAAACTTGGCAAAATAAAAGCTTTTTATAGAGGAAAAGGAGTTGAATGGAGTAGTGGAGTTGAGGCATCAAAATTTAAGTTTCCATGAAGATAAGTGGCAAGTTTCAGTAACTTATAAATGGGAAGGATAAGAAAGCTAAAGGAAGCCTGAAGGTGTAAGTCAATTAGGTACAAAATAGTCGTTGGCTACAGGGGTTGAAACCAACCAATAATTCCAAGTTAACCAGAAGTCACTTCCTACAATATAGGTCAAAATGTATACAACTTTTTTCAATTCATTATTCAACCTACTGAGCACCTAGAGCACTTGTTTGTCCAAAATAAAATAAAAAATGTTGATAATTCAAGTTGCCATTGGCCAATGAACACTCTAGATGCTCATTTCAACATTTAGAAAGAATTGCAAATCAGTCATATAATCATCGAAGACTTATGTCCCATAAGATACCTAATCAATAGAACTATGGCTTAAATTTTATTTTAACTCCTCACTTCATTTGCACTCTACTTGAACCCATTTTAGCATTACGTTTCCATTCAACTCCCAAGCTTCGACCATTAATAACCTTATTGCTCCTTGTATTCTTTGTTAAACTGGTTGCGTTCTAAATTGAACAGGTATATCTATCTTTGGAAAGAAATTTTCAACTATGTATCAGCCTATTGAAATTTGAAAGTCCATCAATATTATTGGAGTGTTAATAGTCCAATAATTATGGTGATAAAAAAAATGGGTTTATAATTATAAACATCCTAGGAATGGAGCCTTCAGTGTTAACTTAAGTGTTAACTCAAGCAATCATGATCAATATGTGAGATCTCTCTCCATGTTGAGGAGGTCACATATTTGACTCTCTTGATCCCCTTTGAGTGAGGTGCTTGGAATCTAGGCATTGACAGTTTACTTGAACTGCCACCTATTAATGGTGGTGAAGTCTCCAAGGTTTCTGTGCCTAGTTATAAGGAAAAATGTGTCCCGGGAATGGACTTGTTTATAAACTAAGTGACTACATAAAATGAGTTAATAATAATACGTGGTCAAATCTCCAGGGTTGTTTTGCCTGGTTATAAGGAAAAATGTGTCCTTGATTCACTCATTGTTTTGAAATTTTGATAATTTCAGTCTTCCTTGAAATTGATTCACTCATTTTTTGAAATTTTGATAATTTCAGTCTTTCTTGAAATTGGATAAAATACAATAAGATAGTAAAGTTCAATGGCCAAAATTCCCATCAATAAAGTAGAACTATACCTTAAGAGCAAAATTCCTACCAGATTCGAGAAAAAATTTTGATTGAAAAAACTGAAAAAAGAATTGAGATTGTCCACTTAACTTACTCCACTGCATAATTAAACAAGTCCCACGGTCCAAGTGGATAACATATTTGTATAAAATCTCATAATGAAGCCGAAGCAGATTCACTGTGAATGATGCCAAACACGGTACCATTAAAATGGATATACAATAGAATCAACAGGCTTACCTGGAAGGATCGCCGTGAGCTGCAAGCCATGGCTCCACCATGGAACCTCCAAAGGAATCCACAATATCTCGACGCCAATCTGTTCTGTGAACATCCACCCCATCACGCAAAACTCCCTTCGATATAAGTCCAAGAGATTTACTGCACTGGGCAAGGTTAGCCTGCTTTCCCAACCAACAGAGAGCCTCAAACCCATCATCAAATGCAGCCGGATAACGGTTCTCAGGGGCAAGCCGGAAGCCAACCGCTATCACTATAGCATTACATAATTTGGCCATTCTTCTGCAAAAAATATCATTGGCAGCTGAATCCTTGCTACCATAAACAAAACTCCCGCCATGAAACTGCAGAATAATGGGTAATTTCCTCTGATAAGATGAGGAATGAGTGGGCAGATATCCCTTGTAGTTTCCCATATTCCTGGTTTTACTGCCAAAGGTATCTCGGCGATCTTTGTCATTTATTTGGCCTAATCCTGATGTCCTATCCGTACACCTCAGCAAACTATCGTTCTCTGATGGATTTACCTCTTCATCCATTCCTTGCCTGAGCAACGAATCCTGACAAACTCTGTGGTGCTTGTCCCCGATACCACCATAGATGCTTCTCCTGTTTTCTACAATACCACCATAAATTTTACTCATGCGCGTTGAACTTGATTCGTAACTGACCCCTTTTGCATTAGTACTGTCACTCCTGTTCAATTTCCTGGAGCTTTGAGCTGAACCCATTTCATGTATGGTCTCTTTCTTGGCCAATCCCCAAGCTCTGAGAGTGAGATCCACATCCCTCGAATCTCTCTGCTGATCTTGTGGGAGGGCTGCTACTGCTAATTCTGGTTCTGGCAGAAAAATTCTGAGGGAAAGCAATGTACTATGATCAATATTGATGTCTTTGGTGGCCACCCCATCTATGAAAGCAGCACTTGCAGGTACTGTGTTTGCTTTGGATCCGGAGGATGACGACCTCGTTTGTCTGTTGGATTCTCCTTGGGAACTGAGACTGGTTTGGCTATGTTGTTGGAGACGGCGCTTCAATATTAATTTGAACACAACGCTGTATAACTGCACCCCAACACTGGGCATCTTGTTATCTCTTGATCTTGGGGGACCTCCGCTACTAGTTTACAAAGGATGAAATTGCATATGCAATCAAATGCTTTAAAATTGTCAATGGTTTTATGGGTCCTATTATGGTTGGTGAAGTTAGTTGTAAAACACAAACCAAATGATGTATATGGTTGAGGAGCAAGAAGAGTCACCCGGATTTGAAGTTAGAATGCCCTTTAAATTTAGGGTGTTCATTGTCAAATTTAGTTAGGTTGTTATGATGCCCTATAAGTTAGGGGTTCATTAAACACACACCAAATTGTATATGGTTGAGGAGAAAGATCACTCACCCGGATTTGAAGTTATAATGCCCTTAAAATTAGGCTGTTCATTGTCAAATTTAGTTAGGTTGTTTACGAGAGTTATGATGCTCTATTAGGGGTTCATGTCAAATTTAGGTTATTTAAAAATCATTTTGATTTGAAAATGAATAATTTAGATTACCAATTATTAAACCGTGATAGCAATATGTTATTATTAGTTTGATCCTCTATAATTAGGGTTCATGTCAAATTTAGGTTATTTAAAAATCATTTTGATTTGAAAATGAATAATTTAGATTACCAATTATTAAACCGTGATAGCAATATGTTATTATTAGTTTGATGCTCTATTATTAGGGTTCATGCCAAATTTAGGTTGTTTAAAAATTATTTTGATTTGAAAATGAATAATTTAGATTATCAATTATTAAATCGGTTATAGTAATATGTTATTATTAGTTTTATATGGTTCGATCGGTATGTTTTTAAATTTTTATTTTTTTTAATATTTTATTCAAAAAAAACTAAATTTTCATTTTTTGAGTTAATTTTTATTTTAAATATTTGTGTTTTCTATAAAGTTGTATGTAATGTAAATTAAATAGTTTATTTTTTATAATATATAAATTATTTTATGTCTTACGGGCAGCTTAATTGAAATATTTAAATTATTTTGTCTTAGGGGCGGCTCAAGTTTTGATAAAAGTAATGTCAAATCTATGAAAATTGAGATACCCAAGGTTTAAGTCTCTTGAAATATTTAAATTATTTTGTCTTAGGGGCAGCTTAATTTTTTATCGAAGTAATGTTAAATCTATGAAAATTGAAAGATCCAAGGATTAAATCTCCTAGATTGTGACCAATTTATAGAGAGGAGGAGAAGTCTTAGACATCACCCCGATCGGGAAGGGAATTGGCCCTGTGATGAGTGCTATAACAATCCACCTCATCACCGTTTAACCAAGTTAATTGGTTCAAAGTTTTATTGTGAATTTTTTACTTCATTACATCAAGTATCATGGACAAATGTCATGGATTTCTAAACTTTAAAGTATCAACAAAATATTAGTTTAGTTACATCTATAAACATGTTTATCTAGGAATAGGACTTCCAAAATTTTAATTTAACTAACCTAGATACATCTTAACTCTAGATCTACTAAGTGTCGAGACAGATTAAATCTCTGGAAGTACAAATCTCATTTAGAGTGAAAAGAGAATTGATCCCTCTCAATTGTTGGTAGATCTGGAGTCTACGAGATTTGTTGATAAATATCCCAACGAATCTAGTAGACTCTAGATCTACTAACAATTGAGTATATATATATATATATATATATATATATATATATATATATATATATATATATATATATATATATTATTGGTTCAAAGTTTTATTGTGAAGTTTTGACTTCATTACATCAAGTATTATGGACAAATGTCATGGATTTTTAAACATTAGATTATCAACAAAATATTAGTTTAATTACATATATAAACATGTTTATTTAAGAATAGGACTTCCAAAATTTTAATTTAACTAACCTAGATCCATCTTAACTCTGGATCTACTAAGTGTTGAGATGGATAAAATCTCTTGAGATGCAAAACTCTTTTAGAGTGAAAAGTGATTTGATCCCTCTTGGTAGTTGATAGATCTGGAGTTAAAATGGATCTATGTTGGTCTTTACCCCTTTAAAGAGTCTTCCCCACTTTAAATAGGTTATATTCCATATGAATACCATGGTTCAATATGTTATTTTCATTTTAGTATGGTTATTTTTATTTTTATTATTTTACTATTTTTGTTTACATAACATAAGAGGACTCTCAATATCTCTTTCATATTGGGTCGAAGAGCGCCTCTCGACACAACTAATAATAATTCTTAAGTAGATGGAAGGGATTTAACTTCCATGGAATATCATAAAATATTTGTAATCCCAGCCTAGATCTATCTTAACTCTAGAACTATCAAGCATCGAGAGGGATCAAATCTCTCAAGGTGTAAACCTATTTCTTGAGCGCAAAAGTTGAGGAAAGATTTGCACTTTGAGAAATTTGATCCCTCTCAATGCTTGATAGATCCGGAGAGGGATCAAATCTCTCAAGGTGTAAACCTCTTTCTTGAGCGCAAAAGTTGAGGAAAGATTTGCACTTTGAGAAATTTGATCCCTCTCAATGCTTGATAAATCCAGAGTTGTTAAGATGAATGTAGGTTGATTTAATTATTATGAATTATTAGTAATTAATGATTATAATAATTAATAATTTAATTTTTTTTTTTTTTATATTATTTTTATTTTTATATAATTTGAGCGAGTCAAAATGTTTTAACTAATAATTATAGTTATATTGTGTGTATGAGAGAGAGATTTGAGTGAGTTAAAATGTTTTTATAACATAACATAACAGGGTATTACAACATCTCTTTCATATTGGGCGAGAGTGCATCTTTACTTAATTAGTTAAAAATATAGTATTGAGATTTATTTGAAAAATAATTATATCAACTTTGTTTTTCAAATTAATTAAAAAAGATCATATAAAAATATAGAAACTTTGATATATCTCTCAATACAAAAAATCAAGAAATCATTATCTAAAATGGTAAAAAAACAAAATATTGAACCACATTTTATTTGCTCTAGGGTAAAAAAATGATAATGTAAGAGATAAAACCAAATACCATTCCCCTAACCAAGTTTAGGGAAGCAGAAGGGATCAAGTGGAATGATCATATTTATTAATTATATTTAGCTTTTTCTTTTTCTTTTTCTTATTTTTTTTAGAATCAATAGTTTGGTAGATTTGTCCGAAGGGATCACATCTTATAGGCTTATTAGTAAAGCTTAACCTCGAGGGGTCGAGGGAAATTGATCCATGACCTTCCATTAGCCAGGTGCTTTAATGACGAGAACTCAACCAATTGAACTTGCCCTCGGGACTAAATTATTTTTAGCAATTAAAAAAGCTTTATGATGAATTCCACAAGCTTTAGGTTAAGTTTACATTAGATATTTATTTATAGCATTGAAATATTATTGCTTATGGTTCCTTTACTCTGTTTTTCTTGTTACATTTTTTTAAATATTTCTATGTTTAACTCATATATAATTATTTGTATAATTAATAATAATGATGATAATAATAATTTAAAAACATTGTTTAGTTATTTTATGATTTTTTTAAAATTTGACAATGTGAGATGTATCATGAAGTTGTGTGTCTCAATAGCTATTATGAATTGATGGATTTATTAGTTATTTAATTTATATGGTTGAACCAACCTATATTAAAAAATGGAAGAGTCTAACTTATAGATGAAATGGTCTTTCTCACCAAAATCTTGCGATTCAATTTCAATCAAAATTGTGTTTTTTATTATTATTTAAAACACATTTTTGAATGCATAAATGGATTCAACACCCTGGAAAACTCCTTGGGCATTTCAATTGTACATATTAAACAACTTAAACTCAAGTTTTTTAAAAACTCTTCCATATTTTGGTTAAAATTAACCACAAAAAAAATAAAAATAAAAATAAAAATAAAAAAATTGCCTTAAAAAAGGTCATTTCGTTTACTATTTAGACTAAGGGTTAAAAAAAATGAAATGACTTTATACATGCGAAAATGAATTTGGGATATTGAATTACACCCCCTTCATATCGTTATAAATCGAGATATAGCTGGAAGTGGGGACCCCCAATCGGGGTGCCTAGTGTCAGGTGCCACAGGGCAGGAGGTTCAGGCATGAGAACTTCGGCCGGCATTTATTAGACAGTATGAGGAGGTACACGACAATCACGCTTATGATGGTGGATATAGCAAGACAGCTAGCAATGTCAGGAGGGCATTGGAAAGCACAAAAGAGGGAAAGCCTAAAGAGGCAAATTTAGAAACATAAGAAACCAATTCATTTTGGTAGGAGCAGCGACTTGGGGCAAGCGGCTGCAAAAAACACCCTGACTGGAATCGTTGCAGATAGTGTAGAGAGGTTTCAAGCTTGGGTCCAGGGGCTCACAGATAATATATACAGGTTTAACCCAGCATAACCTTCATACCAGAACTATGGTTAAGAGGCAATCGGCGAATCATATGGCCAAATCTCAAGATAAAGGAAAGCAGAAGATTTTAAAAACTATAGCTGAGACTAGCAAGCGAGGTAGGAAGACAAAGAAAGAGATATTAGATAATATCTCGAAAGTTTACTCAGTAGGTAATCCTCCATAGGTCAGAAATGTAATTCAAGGATGGGAAAAAGAAATTCATAGTAATGAGGAAGATATTGAGGCAGAGGAGGAAATTATGGATTTTTTTAATGATCCAGGTAATACTAGAGGTCACCTCTCGCTATTTAATCAAACTGTTCATACATACTAGATAATGAAATGTGTCTTGGCCAAAACAATGCAAAGTCTTCATCTAGGTCAAGGGAGTCCAACACCAATAGTACTTGAATTACTTCAGGATATCAACATTCAGCTCCAAGACATCAAGGTGTCACAGTATCAAGCGATAACTTGAATTGGCCGAATTGAAAGGCAGATTCAACAGATGCAGCAAGTAAACATGCCTGGTTCCACTGCAAAGGATCCAGCACCGATAGACTCTTCTGATGGGTAGCAGTCCAGATTAAGTTTTAATGAATTTTGCGGATAGTGTTTTTGTTTTCAGTTGTTACTTAACTAATGTTTTAAACAGTAAAATGATCATTGCGGCGAGTAGAAGAAGGAAACAATATCAATTTTAGGTGGCTTTTAATGCGTTAAGGTGGCCAACAGACCTGGTTTCCTTCGAGCAGGTTGAGGCCACTAACTCTGTATATGATGCAACCTTCCTTTTTATGATAAATAGAAAATAGTAAGGATCTACCAAATTTACAAAAAAAAAGAAAGTGAATGCAAGGTTGGAAAATGTCTTTTTTTTTTAGATATTTTAAAAATTGTTAAATATTTTTAATAAATAAAAGTATAATTTTAAAGAATAATTTTATCGAAATCTTAATTGTGTATGGGTGTGATGATTTTTTTGATATTTTGATGGGGACTAACAAAAACATATTGATTAGAAAATAGTATAATGAAATTTATATAAATGTGAGAAGAATCAATTAGAATGCTTGCAAAGATCAATTGTTAATAATAATAATACTTATCAAATTAAAAAAACATGATTGAGAAAACCAAAAAAATATTAATATCAAATTCAATTTAAATTAATGTATATAATTAAAAATGGAATGGGTTAGAGATGGATAACAAATGAAAATTAAATAAAGGATATGACCCAATTCATCAATAATAACAATAATTAGGTAAATGAATAATAAAATAAAGGAGTAATATTTAATTAAATAAAAATAGGTAAGGAAAAAGGGGAGGGGTGGAAGGGAATGATTTTAAATAAAATTTTAAGAAATTAGAAGGAATAAAAGGAATAATTCTAAATAAAATGTAAAGTGAATGTATAGGAATAAAAGAAAGATGGATGAAGTAATAGAAAGAGGATAAATTAATTTAGAAAAGAGAAATGATTTGAGGGAAGAGAATTATAAAAGAAATTAAAGAATGATAGAAAGGGAGGATTAGCTATTGAGACTTTGAGATTTTGGAGGAGTGGCTTTATGAATTACTTAATTTATAGTCATTTTTATTATTGAAGTTTTTTGGGTGCTTTTCGATTTCGAGGGCTTCGCAAATGATTCAGGGGGAGTAGAAAGAAGTGGGGGTGAGGATTTTTGCTTGGTTAAGGTGCTTAGATTTAAAGGAACGCTCAACAAGGGTTGATTTGGAAATATGATTGTGAGTAGTATTAGCTATATTTTCCTTCGGCCGAGCTTTAATGGATCTACATGTTTGGCCTATGTAAGAATTCTGACATGAGCATGGGATTTCATAAAACCCAGGCCAGACAATGGATCATAATGGTTTCTAAGAGATATAAATAATTGCTTCAAAGTCTTGAAGGGTTTGAAAAGATTTTGATTTTTTTCTTGGGTATGATTTTTGAAATGTGATGAGTGGTACCTTTTATATAGGGCAACAAAACCATAGTTAGATGGGGAGGGGGAAAAGATGTTGTTTAGAGAGAGAGAGGCGAGATGCCCGAAACACTTTGTTGATTTGAACAGAAGAATATCCATTTTTTTAGGAATTGGGAATCACAAATAAGTAGAATTTTAAATCATATTGTTTATTTACTTATTTTAATCTATCTGATTATTTTAACTTGATTCCAATTAGATAAATATTTCTATATTAATTAATTTAATAAAATTTCAATTTTAAATAATTGAATGATACTTTATCAATTAATTTAATATGCTTAATTTAATACAAATATAATTAACTAAATAAGTATGTATTATTTAATTTAATGCATTTATTTAAAAAGAAACAAATAGATATCATTATTTCAATGTATATAATTCATGATCTATATTTTAAATAATAAGTGATAATTTTATTATAAAATCAAAATACTTTACAACAAGAAACATGTCAAGGTTAGCCCTTAGGGTTAGCTCACTTGGTTGAATCCTCATTGTTAAAGTACCTATGCCATTAAGAGTTGATGAGATTAATTCTATGACACTCTTGGGGCCAGGCTCTGTGGTTGAACTAGTAGGAAGTGATCCTCTTGGGTAGATATGCATAGTACAATTATTGTGTGGATGTAGAGGTCATCAATCTTTATGGACCATGAACCACATAGAAGAGAGAGAGGGCGTGGGGTGGAGTGAGAAGAAGAATAAGAAACACGTGAAGACAATTATGTGATTAAATTCAATTGACAAGAATTATATATAAAGTAAAAAAGGGGATAATATATATGTTGCCATTAAATCGTCTTTTTTAATGATAATTAGTGGAGATTTATTGAATACAAACGTGAACCTAATGAAGTGACTAATGTGAAGTATGAAAACATGCTTCTTGTTACATTTGAGCTTTCTTAGCAAGGGATATATTTCTATATTATTGTTGCATACTTCTTATTCGTCTTTCAAAGGTATTTTTCTAACCTACTTACAAGATTGAATGTTGTTTTCAAGTAAAGTGAATATGGCCATATATCTCCATGGAATATGGTTATAGAGTTTGATTGCATGTATCTTAAACCAAAAAAAAATGATGTATTATAGAAAACCTTATGCAATTAATTGCAAGAGCTTCCATATAGGGGCATCACCACTACTATAGTGGCACCTGTTTTAAAGAGAGATAAAGCATGCATTTAAATTAGTGTGATACATAAATGTAAAGAAATAGAAAATTATAAATATATTTTTTTCATTTTATATATAAAAAGTAAGATGATAAATAGATAAAATCAATTTTTTTATAGTTTCAATTTATTTAGTTTTTCAAAATTATAGTAATATAGTTTATTTTAACATAAAGTTATTTATATGGAAGTGTTAAGTGATGTGAGAGAAGTAGTGGGGGGCATGATTATCATTGCCACAAGTAATGCCTCAAGCAAATATGGTATGTTAGCTCACTCAGCTTATGCACTACGTGTTATCAATACATGCAATGAGGTTTAAATGTGCCTTAATGAACTCCATTATTCCCTAGCTTGGGATGGTCACTACCTTATGACATTCATCTACTATGAGTTGCCACCTGCTCTTCAAACTTTGGGATTCATGATGGTGATGCTCTTGGTCTAGATTTTTCCGAGTTTGGCCCTCGATTATCTTTGTAAGCAATCTCTCTTCACAGTCCTCCCTATCGTGGGCCTTTGCTCCTTCCCTCCTTTCTCTCCACCACACAATGATTTGAGCTTAGGATATGGTGGTGGCATAATAGAATTTTGGTTCTGCTTTCACAACTTCAAAGTCCTCTCTCGGTTGTACTTCCTTTGCTCTTGGGATTCTTAATCTTCTCTACCTTCACACTTATTTCTTCCCATCGCCACCATGACTCGACAATGCACTAGGTGTAAGAGAGGGGAAGGTGGTCATTCCTCTTCGGAAGGCTCATGGGCTTGATTACAAGTTGAGCCCTTAACTTGTTTGTTTCATAGCTAGACTCCACTAGCAGTGTAGTGGGAACTCAAAAAAATGGAGGAGGATCTTTGGCAGGAGTGACCTTGTCATTAGGACTCTGAGGTAATGGAGGAGCTTGTTGACTAGGTGTTAGACAATAGGCATATATGTGGTTGGTAAAACCAATACCTCTATATGATTTACATATATTGGTAGGTTAAGTCGCTCTTGGGCAAGATCTTGCTTGAGTACAACATCGTAAAGGATGAGATTTGGTTGGTGCTTAATGAGATCGAGTTGTAGCTAAAGAATGTTGAGGGACAACTCACCCCATAGAAGTTGGCTCTACTCTTGTTTTGGCCCCTTTAACCAACAATAAAGACATGGTGATGTCAATTGAGGTGGAGACCTCACTTGCCTCTTAAAATTTCATGTTTAAACTTATTATGGTTTCTTTTACTCTATCTATAATAGGTTTATATGACAAATTTTGGATACATACCTATCCAACTAGGAATGGGTAAAATGTAAAAACTCTATATGGCCTATTTTATTTTGGCATAAAATTGAATCACGTGAATTGTTATTTTGACACTAGTTTAATTTCCTATATAACAAAAGAGTAACAAACACCAGTTATAAAACTATACAACTCTATTATTCATTAAGAAAAAAATAGAAACATAAATTTATTATTATACGTGTGATTTTCTATTGATTAAACATTAATTTCATTTTCACTAAAAAAAAAAAAAATGTTTTTATCATAGTTAAACTTTAATGGTATTTATTTCTATTACATATATATCTATTTTTCTTACCTCGGATTGGCTAATAATATTAACTTCTTATTGTGGGATTGCTACATACGGCTCCCAACATCTACACTTCGTCCACCTGACCAGCAGTACTATTTACTTAAAATGCAGATATTCTCCCAAAGTCTGTCTCATGCCATTCCAGTAAGACGAAATTATCAAAACTTTACATGGCATAATAATGAATTAAAACCTTTATATTTTATATTAAACTTCTTAAAATAAGTTTAGGTTGCAAAGTTAAACACTTTGAAAATATATTTTAATAAAACTTGCAATTAATTCAAGGTAGGTTAACGAGGGAGTTAGTGGTTGGATATCAAGATTTTAACATGACACCATCTTTAATTCACTGGTCTCACTCATATTTTAATGGGGGAGTTAGTATTTGGATATCAAGTTTTTGACATGACATCATCCTTAATTCATTGGTCTCACTCATATTTTACTTGAACAAAGATACATCGAAAATATTTTTTAAATAAAATTTGCAATTAATTCAAGATAGGTTAACTGATATCAAGATTTTGACGTAACACTATCCTTAATTCACTGGTCTCACTCATATTTTACTTGAACGAATGTACAACTTGTTTTAATCCAAATCTTTGAAAATCTTAAACTAAATACGCAGTAATCAGGAGGCTGGAAGCTACAGAGCAGAGACTGTCCAGACATTGAGGCTGGAAGCTGGAAACACTGTTCAACGTGTGTTGCAACTCTTGTTTCAGGTAAAATTTTCAGCTTTGTGTGATATTGAAGGATAGGCTTTCTTTTTTCTTGCAATTGACTTGTTTCTTTTTTGTGATTTACATATAAGTAGGAAGGCTGCAATCAGCGTATGCCATTGCAATCAGTGTTTGGCTTGAGGCTGGAAGCTACAGAAATTGTTCAAGCGTGTGTTGCAACTCTTGTTTCAAATAATTTTTTTCAATGAATTGTTTCTTAAAATTTTGTTATTTATGGTTTTTCTTTATGTGTAACACCTTTCAATTAAATTGTTTCTTAAAAATATGTTATTTATCGTTTTTATTAAATTAAATTGTTTCTTAAAATTATGTTATTTATCGTTTTTCTAAATTGTTTATTAAAATTATGTTATTTATCGTTTTTCTTTCTCTTTCCGTAGTTGTTGCATTGTTGTATTTGTTAGTTGCAATTTGTTGCCGTGTTTTTCACCATATTTGAAATTCACGATTTGTTAGTTGCAATTCGTTAGCATGTTTTCCACCATATTTAAGATTCGCGATTTGTAGCTGGTGATCTATTCCCTGAATTTCTCAAAATAATTTAAAGTAGAAGAATTTAAAATATAGTAAGCAGCGACCAGTCTAAATTATCTAAACAACATTGCAATGCCCTTTATCTGTAAATTCTTTGTTAATATGCAAAAATAGTTGATTTTAATAAGCAAAAAGATATTTGAACGGTACAATTTTACTATCTAAAGGGAGATGCACAGCCTTTCATTCAGTTTTACTTTTTTGTCCTAGTTAATATGCTAAGAGAGTTGCTTTTAATAAGCAAAATATATTTGAACGGTACAGTTTTGCTATGTAAAGAGAGATGCAGAGTCAGTTGCTCAGTTTTACATCCTGTGTGCATGCCATTAGAAAGCCCTACAAAGGAAAAATACTATGAAAAGTTAGTTTAAGGACGAATAGATATAAACATCATTGTATATACGCACGAACAACACGATTTCTGTTGCCGGCCCAGGGTAAAGAGAACCCGAAGCTTAACACATAGACACCAAATGTGTGCATATATTTGTGTATATATATACATCTTTGATGTCCGATTAACGATTGGCTATCTTTAAGCACGAAGAGGTTATTTTAAATATCCACCACCGTTGTCTCAGGCATTATACAGTTTTTTAATGGTGATTATTTTAAATATATAGTTCGTTAAAGTGGCGATGAGCTCTACCAGAAGAACAACATAACATACGACAATACATATGTCTTCTGGAATGATATTCTTTATGGTCAACTTTTTCAATGATCACTCTTTATGTGGACATTTTTACGAGTGAATGTACGTTGAATATATATATCTATATATATAATTTTTGTATTTTATAAATATAAATATTTCTTTTCTTAATGCAGCGAAACTTAATTTATGATAAGTTAAAGATACTTACTTATTTTGAATTTTATATCAACAAAATATTCACAATAAAATGGTTATATAACCATATAAATGGTTAAAGTAATATTGGAAAATTTTTTATGTGTTTAACTTGTGTATTTTTTATTGTAGAATTTGCCTAGTCGTAAGTTACATTGATCATCCATTATTTTTTTGTTTTTTTTTTTAATTTTAGCGAAAGTTTCGTGAAAATGAGGATTTTTCCTAATATATATGAATTCAAAAATAACTTTATAATTTTTAGGAGATCTTATTTTTAATTTTTCATTGGCCTAACACCTTTTGATGGGACATAATTCTCTTGGTGGAGAGTGTTTTATTTTTGGTATTTGTCAACAATTTATTTAAAAATAAACAAAAACTAATTTTTTGAGTGGCCATTTGGTTGGTGAGTGCTCTCACATTAACACTAACACTAACATTTTATGGTACTACTCTTCCCTGTGATTACAGAACTGACGCGGTTGCAAGTCCTTTGTGTAGGCGGGGGGCGATAGTAGACTACACAAGTCGTTGTGCGAAGATACTTTTGCAAATTTCCAAATCGTATGTCGTATAAATGTTTACAAATGACGAGGTATGTGCGGGAGAACACAGAATATTATCATGTTTCCTTGTATAGAGATTTTACTGTGTGGATTATGAAGTTTGTGTGAAAGATCAGTTGCGTAGAGCTTTCGATTTTAAAGTGATGTATCTTTGCAGAATGATTAATATTGTTAATTTCCATTGTGCAGGGTGGTGCATAGGGTATTGTTCCAATGTTCTGTTTTCCCAGGTCATTCAACCTTGATTTGATTATCGCATCAACATCAGGCAATGCTTGTTGATCTCTTTCTAGTTCGGTCTGGCTAAAATTTAATAGGTTAAACTTGTATAGGGGTGGTTGTGCGGAGGAAGCGTGTGTAGAGGAAGTTGTGCGGAGACTAACGTTAATCAATTAATTCAGTATTGTTCTTAGCATCAATGTTAGAATTGAATCTTTGTGGAGGACAGGGTATGTGAGAGAGATTTCATTTTGTGAAGCTTCTACTGTGTTGAGATTTTATGGCAAAGATGAAATTAAGAAGGGGTATTTTCAGGAGAACTATGATTATGTATCGTATGAAGGTATGTGCAGGAGAATGGGGAATATTAATATTGATCTGTAAACTATCAGGGATATTCCACTGGATAGTTTGTCACAACATATCTGATAATATTATATTAAAAATATGAGATTCTGCACTATTATAGTTTTATTAAACTTTAAGATCTGCAAATTTAACTGTAATCAGTGCATGCATGCGAATATAAATTATGTAGAAAAGTAGAGAACAAAAAAATAAGCTCAAACACACATAAGACACAAGATATGCTATTTAGGAAACCCTTTTGGGAGAAAACCCAGCTCGAAAGAGATGTTGCTTTGCTCTCTTTCTCTGTCTGGAAATATGGCTGCAAGTACAAAGAAGTAATTCTTGTGGCCCGTGGGCTACTACAGTGCATATATCCTTTCTATGTGCTCTACCTGTTGAAAAGTGTAACTAGGATCGGTCTTCATATTGACTATGTAATTACGTATTTATGTAAAGAAGAAGACAAAGATAATAAAATGTATTTTTGTTATGCTTGCTTCATGGGTTTTATGAGCAAGGTTTTATTATAGGTCAATAGACTTCTTCTTGATGTATATTAGGATTTTTCTTCTGTTTATAAATGTAATTAGGAGTCATGTATATGAAGAGTTTAGTAAGATAAATATGCCTCAAGACCTTGTCATTCAACCATGGAGAAATGGCTCAAGAAAACCCTCAGTTCAACCTCCTTCACGCTAGATTATAAGCCCTACAAGTGGGCCCTATAACCATATAACAGGTCGGCTAAATTATAGGTGGCAACAACTATATATATCATATAGGTTCTGCGCAGGAAAGAAAGAATTCAGACAAGGATTTTCTGTGATTAAATGTGAGTTTTAGGACTGAAAAAGTGCGATCTTCAACGTTGCATTCAACAAAGTTAAGGTGCTAGTCAAGACAAAGTTAAAGTGTGGATGTCTCAGTGACATTACTACATGAAGAAGTTTGAGGTAAGTGCGAGTTTAAGGGTGCGTTCAACTCTGTTATGGTGTGGAATAAGGGTTGCATTCAACTGTGCTATGGTGCGGATTAAGGGTTGCGTTCAGCTATATTATGGTGTGGATTAAGGTGTTGTGTTAAGGTGTGGAATAAGTCTGTGGTTAGTTGCTAAAGAAGACATTGTGAAGAAGGCATAAGTACTATCTAGGGCCACATGTAAAAGAATAGGTACAAAAATATGTACCTCTGTCTTGGACATAAGAGTTAGATAAGAAGAAGCCTAGAAGGATCCAAGGTGAAGGAGAAATTGAGGATGAGAGACTGAGCTCTCTAAGGCTAGTGCTGAACAGTGCTGGTCAGTGCAGGTAGGTGCAAGAAAGAAGGATAAGCTCAAGGAGTCATTGAAGATGAAGTGACAAGGTCTTGAAGGCATATAAAGGTCTAGGGTCTATGTCATGATTATGGTACTTGTCATCTGAAAGTCTATAAGAAGAATTTCTTGTGGGTTTTCCTCTCCAAGAGGGAGAGGTTTTGCCCTGGCTCGAAGAGCCTAAATTTGTGTCTCTTGTGTTTTTGGTAATTGACTTGATGAAAGAATAAATAAGCTAAGAAGAGAAGACATAAGTAAAAGAAGTAAGATCACAAGTAATTATCAAGGAGAAAATTTGAATTAATCTTCGCCCCTCTAAATTCTCAACATGGTATCAGAGCTAAGGTGTTGAACGCAAGAGCTACTCGACAAGAAGATACTCAAGGAAGCAAAGATCAAAGTTTGGGTTAAAAGTTCATATCAGTTTGCAAGGAAGATCCTTCAATGGTTTCACTAATCAAGCAAATAATCTTTGCCACCAAAGATTTATGACATTAAAGGCATTGTTAAAAATGATCCATCATCAAGTTCCATCCCTCAATATACAAGATCTTTGAAGACATCCTCTATCATTAAGATCCCATCATCTACATTGGAGAATTCAATCTAAGAGGAAGTTCCTGTCATCATCAAGGAAGCTGCTAGAAGGAGGAAGTTACTCTACTCAAGTAAGTATCTATGACCTTATTTAAATCTGTCAAAATAGCTTATTGCAAAGAGAGCAAAAAACTAGTTGGGTCATCAAACTTTAGTGCATGGAAGAAGAGGACATATTTGAATCTTATTGAAGACGACGTTATGGACTATATTGAAGGATCTACAATTCAACCCTCAAAATAAAATGCTCCAGCTCATGCCAAGTACATGAAAGGAGAAAACAGAGCCCAGAGGATTCTCATAGAATCCATTAAGGACTCCCTCATACCCTGTGTATAAAAACTGAAAACTACAAAAGAAATATATGAGAAACTGGTGGAGCTATTCTCTGTGAGTACTGTAGGAGAAGAAATCTCTCTGAGACAAGAATTATACAAAATGCAATTGTCAAGAGAGGAAGGAATCACTTCATACTTTATGAGGGTTTCTGAAATAAGAGACCAACTGCAGGAATTGGGAGAAGTAATGTCTGATAATGAAATGATTACTGTGGTGTTGAATGCTCTACTGGAAGAATGGGGAAACTTCACTTCAAGGTTATACGGGAAGAAAGAAGTAACACCATTCCACAATCTATGGTCTCTATGTAAAATAGAGGAAACAAGATTGAAAGCCAAAGTTGATGCAAGATCAAGTGAAGGCAATCAAGCCTTCGCAACCATGTCTAGGAAGAAAGGAAGATTCGGAAAATTTGGTCCTCATAATAAAAGAAGAAATATGGACAAAGTACGATGCTTTGGATGTAATGAACTTGGGCATTATAAAATGGATTATCCTAAATCTGGAAAGGACAATAGAAAAACGAAAAAATCCCATGTCACAGATATAAGGGAAAAACCTGATACAAAGAAATCTAAGAAAGAAGAAGTGAAAGATCTCTATTATGACTGAGATCATCTTTCTCTTTAAGAGATTTTTGTTGGTTTTAAAATAGTACGATAGGAAGTAATGCATATTAAAATCATTATGATAGAAGCATGAGAGGAGCACTTGAAGAAGAAGCTCCTATAAACCTCACTGATAAACAACATTGATAGAAGGCAGTCATCAAGATCACGGGTCATCATTCAATAATCAATATGGAAACAGGTGCAGACATTTTCTAATGAAGTTCTCTATGGATTCACTAGTTAGAAAGAAAGCAGAGAGGTTTCATCGAGAATTCTATGCTACAGAATTCTGGGATTAGGATATGATGACATATTGATGAAGCAGGTCAAGGGAATGAAGTTCTTGATTCTAGTAAAATTGCTACATGATGACTCAAAGGGAAAAGGTATGAGGTACATATATTTATATGTTGACACTAGATGTTGTGAATTCATGTCATATGGTTGCAGGTAATGGATTTCTATCTTTAGAGGTATGACCTATGGAGGAGGATTTCTTACGGTGCGCGGGTTGCCACTAATAGATGAAATTAAATATGTCCTCATATGGAATATGAGGTAGTTGTATACAAACAATGAACTTGATATTGGAATTTCCTGGGTATGAAGCTGTGCGTAGAAAGAATTGAAAAGATCATAAAATGAAACCATGTAAAGAGGTGGTTATCAACCGGAAGCCAAGAAGATGTGACTAGGAAATCTCCTGGGAAGATATGTGTACTTTGATAGAAGTATGGTAAACAAGAAGACCCTTGACAAGACATATCTTTAGGAGATGTGTCAATCTGAATAGAGGATGTCGATGCCTACAGGAAGATGCCATGGTGAAATATCATCACTGAGGTAACTTTTGATTTAAAAGTTCATATGTATATGTTTATCTGGATGAGCTTATGTAGGGTTTCCAATCATGTAGAAGGATGTAAGATCCTTGGGAGATGGTTCGAAGGAAAGCAACATGGGATAAAGGTGGACCAGATAAGGAAGTCTGATGAATCAATTTCTGATAGTTGACATGACTCATGGATGAAAGTGATGGATGATTTGTGCCCTATGAAGCCAAAATTTGAAGATTCCTCAATATCGAAATCCATGACATCGAGGGGAAGAATTCTTCATGAAAAACTAGGTGTCTCACCATTACTCTTGCAAGTCCCTGGTTGAGAGGGAGCCTGGTGGTAAGTTTCTTGCTTGGAAGAAACTTGAAGTATCTCCTTCCTGAGTTAAAAGGGAGTGACGTATATGATTCTCTAATACATGTGTCATGCACTAGACCAGGACTAATATCTGTAAGTCTTATTGAAGGTCATGTGGAGAGAATGTATAGACACATCATTCTAGTCTTCACCTGGAAGACATAATGGAGGATTGGGTAATCATCTGGCATTTGATACTCTTTGAGAATGTGATAGGGCATTCAAGATAAGAGTAGTCGAGGACCGATATTCTTTGAGGGCTGGCTACCCAAGAGAAGAATAGTCCAAGAAGGTCATACTCTGGGAACACCTGGGTGGAGTATGTACCTTGGAGAGACAATGACTACAGTGTCTACAAGTCATGTGTCTCGCTAGATTGTAGCCCATTGTTTCGCTGAGAGATGGGGTCGGCGGAACAAGGCCCCGTACCACGTTTAACGTCGAAGGATATGATGTTGTTGCCAGAAGGTGATTACCAATCCGATTCTTCTTATGAGATTTCGCTTGTCCACAGTTTGAAAGTGACTCATGAATCCGTATGAATACCTCCCTAGTTAAGAGGGAGTGTTGAAAAGTGTAACTAGGATCGGTCTTCATATTGACTATGTAATTATGTATTTATGTAAAGAATAAGACAAAGATAATAAAATGTATTTTTGTTATGCTTGCTTCATGAGTTTTATGAGCAAGGTTTTATTATAGGTCAACATAATTCTTTTTGATGTCTATTAGGATTTGTATTCTGGTTATAAATGTAATTAGGAGTCATGTATATGAAGAGTTTAGTTAGATAAATATGCCTCAATACCTTGTCATTCAACCATGGAGAAATGGCTCAAGACAACCCTCAAGTCAACCTCCTTCACGCTAGATTATAAGTCCTACAAGTTGTCTCTATAACCATATAATAGGTCGGATAAATTACAAGTGGAAACAACTATATATATCCTATAGGTTCTGCATAGAAAAGAAAGAATTCAGACAAGATTTTTCTATGATTAAATGCGAGTTTCGGGACTGGAAAAAGTGTGATCTTCAGGGCCGCGTTCAACAAAGTTAAGGTGTTGGTCAAGATAGAGTTAAAGTGCAGATGTCTCAGTGACATTATTGTGTGAAGAAGTCTGAGGTAAGTGCGAGTTTAAGGGTTGCGTTCAACTGTGTTATGGTGCGGTTTAAGTGCTGCGTTCAACTGTGCTATGGTGAGGATTAAGGGTTGCGCTCAGCTGTGCTATGGTGAGGATTAAGGGCTGCGCTCAGCTATATTATGGTGCGGATTAAGGTGTTGTGTTAAGGTGCGGAATAATTCTATGGTTAGTTGTTGAAGAAGACATTGTGAAGAAGGAATGAGTACTATCTAGGGCTGCATGTAAAAGAATAGGTACAAAAATATGTACCTCTGTCTTGGACATAAGAGTTAGACAAGAAGAAGCCTAGAAGGATTCAAGGTGAGGGAGAAATTGAGGACTAGAGACTGAGCTCTCTAAGGTTGGTGTTGAACAGTGCTGGTCAGTGCAGGTAGGTGCAAGAAAGAAGGATAAGCTCAAGGAGTCATTGAAGATGAAGTGACAAGGTCTTGAAGGCATATAAAGGTCTAGGGTCTGTGTCATGATTATGGTACTTGTCATCTAAAAGTCTATAAGAAGAATTTCTTGTGGGTTTTCCTCTCCAAGAGGGAGAGGTTTTTCCCTGGCTCGAAGAGCCTAAATTTGTGTCTCTTGTGTTTTTGGTAATTGACTTTATGAAAGAATAAATAAGCTAAGAAGAGAAGACATAAGTAAAAGAAGTAAGCTCACAAGTAATTATCAAGGAGAGAATTTGAATTAATCTTTGCCCCTCCAAATTCTCAACACTACCTCCTATCTCTCGTAGTTATCTTTGCTCAGCTATGGAACAAAATGCTCTCAAAAGAATGGAATGCCTCTTCCTCCTAGTGGCTCGGTTCTAACATAGCCTGATAGCCTACTAGTGGTAAATTTTGACTACAACAACTCTTAACTAGAGTTACAAAATAGACTCCTCTAGAGTCTTTTACATGAAAAACACATGGATAACCCTTTTTCATGAATAATGGGGCTTACGTGGCATCCTCCTGAACTATAAGTGTGAAAACAGGAAGGTCAACTTCTGAGTGGCATAACTTTTATATACGGACTCCAATTGATGTGATTCTTACACTGTTGGAAAGCTCTCTGTGTGTAGAATAAATTGAAAGGTGTGGCTCTAAAGCAACAAATTTTTACCACCAAAATTGTCATTTGATTCCTCAAAACACTCTCGGAAGGTTTAAACCTCATTTCGCCAAACTGGGTCTCGACGGTAAAAACAGTCACGCAAGTTGATTCCTCCACTTTTTCCACTCCAAATGCATCGATATGGATGAAAAATAATATAATGATCCAATTTGAATCAAATATATTTCATTGTGTCGAGCTTTTACTATGCTGAGATGGCGTCCCTACCTCATCAACGACAATAGCATTTGCCTCGCGGTCAAATTGCATTGACCGTCCATTATTTTGCTAATTTTTTTATGATTTTAGCGTATGTTTCATGAAAATGCGATTTTTTCCTATTTTGCATGAATTCAAAAATAATTTTTTATTTTATGGAAATCTTATTTCTAATTTCTCATTGCTCTAGCACCTTCCGATGGGACATAATTCCCCTGGTGGAGAGCATTTTATTTTTGGTATTTTTCAATGCATGACAATTGATTTAAAAATAAACAAAAAATAATTTTTTGATTGGTCATTTGGTCGATGAGTTCTCTAACATTAATACTGGCACTAACACCATTATGGTATTTCTCTTCTGATTTGTATCTGGAGGAGGTGTTCTCTTTCCTCTTCCTCAGAATCACATAACTAAACTTGGGATTGTGTCGACACTTTCCAATGCATAAAATTGGGTCTTCAAAAACAACATGTTCATTTAGTATCTCTTCAAAATGAAATAGTCCTTATGTGAAACTGAACTTAATGAACAATGCACACATAATTCATGTGGGCATTAAGAAGAGCAAGAGAAAAAATTTGTTGACAGAGTTCACCCCTCATGGGATACATCTTCAGGCCTTTCAACATCACTATACCACTCATATAATTCAGTATTAATGAAGTACATTAAAATTTTGTTGCAAATACAATGTGAATATTACCCCTACAAGGTAATTTCTTCCTACAGAGAACTCTCACAACATCAACAATCTCAAAGAATCTCCTACAAAGATGACAAAACTCCACTGAACTGAGTCAGACACGTCATGTGCATCCTTCAATTCCACATTGAAGCACATAATGAAAAAGGCTATACCTGAATTGAACTCTGCTGGTTATAACTGATACATATGAATTATGAAGGTGAGGAAAACCCCTAAAATGTCTTCTTCATGCTGAACACCCTCAGGAACTGCAACTAAAACCTAATTGATCCATAAACCTCTTAGATTAAAACCTGAAAAAGGCCATCTAGATGTGCTTAAAACAGAAAAAATAAGTCACCATTAGATTCATAGCATCCAAAAACCTCTATGCAACCTTATTCTGAGCTCAATTTGGATAAAAGCTCAAACAATTATGCTCCAAATCCTGATTGATCCATATATCCTTGGTCTTCAACCTACAAAATGATTATGTATATGTGCTCAATGGCTCCTAAGACCTGTTCCAATGAGTTCATAATGCCCAATAATGGTTATCTAGCCTCTTTCGAAGCCTGATTTTGTAGAAAACTTCAAAAGTTATGATCATTTCCATTTTCTCCACAATTTCTGGCTTATATTTAGCTAACTTGAGCTAAATCCAGTTAGCTGGAGTTACACAAGTAGTTCAGCCAGATTTGGTGGACCGCCAAACTAATATTGTTTAGTTTTAATTAAGCCGCATTAACTTAATTAAGTGTGTTTAGTGGTAAACATGGATTAGTGTTAAGTAATTATGGACTAGGCGCATTAATGGTGGATTAGTGTTTAATCTCCGCTCTTAGGAGTTGGCTCCGCCGGATGGTCACAAAATATGGTCCTATGTGCTGGGGGCTGGCCCCCTCTCTCCCCCCCTCGCCGTTCAACATTACATAATATAAATATATATGAAACCGTATAGTTTTAGGAACTAACGATGTGGCAGAATGGTAAGCCATATGCGTGTGTCGCGGGAGGTCGTGGGGTCGAACCCCCGCGCCTCCGCCTAGACTTGTAACAAAATTTTACAATGCGGTTTTTACAATGCACCACCGTGGAGGGGGGGGGGGGGGGCACGTGGCGGCCCCAGGCTGCACCATGTGTCCTCTCCCCATTGTTCTAAATTTAAACCAATAATAACTTGCCACCAAACCAAAAAAGCGAACCAATCAAACTCTACCACTTGGCAGCCCCTTACTCGCCGGAGGAAAAAGCCAAAATATCGACCCAGTCCAATCAGCATGCCACATCAGCAGTACAGACTACTAACTGGGCACTATATTTGTCCTTTTTTTTGCATGTTTTGAAAAGCAAAGAAAACTCATTTTCGGGAGCATATGGAGTCCATTTTGCATGAAACAAAGTGCGTTGGATTTAGAATGACGAGAACTAAGTGGTCATTCAGGTTTTGCGGCATTTTGAGAAATTTTATTTTTGAGCATAAAACTAAGCACCTGGTCATTCCTCCGCACTAGGAACTTTTGGACTCCAAAATTTTACTTCCCTAGTCAATATAAAGAGGCTGGAACTCAAAATACCCACAAAAGTCAATCCAAATTACAAAATTTTCAATTGGTGCCCTTCAAGCCCCAATCAAGGCACTTCACTTATCATCACTGTGAAGACTTGTTGTCTTATCAAGAGTCAATCCAACATTCTTATCGTTGTTGCAGAAATAAAAATATTGTTGAATAGAATATGAACATGCTCTTTACCCTCATCTTTACATGACTTGAACACACTTCATCTCTGTAGTTAAATTGTTGAAGAAAAGCTTGACTCCATCTTGGAAATAAAAAACAACATAAATTTGCTTTAATGTCTTCAAGCTAAATTTGTACATGAGTAGTACAATGCTGCAAAAATATTTCATGATATGCTTGGCCTTGTCTACAAAACATAGTCATCTTAACCAAAAGACTATATTCACACAAGTTTCAAATCGAATACTTGTATAGGTGAACATATGACAAACTTGTAGACAACTTGAACGACAATTTGTACATTCACAAAAGTCTTTGAACACGTGGACTATAAAAAGCCAATACATACATGAATGAAAAACATCTACTTGTTGAACATAGTGACAATAAATGTTCACTTTACAAAAGTACCTAAATAGGTAATGACAACAACTATTTACACAATCTGAAAAATATCTTTACAATAAGTCGACCCAATCTTGCCTCTCCTAGGCTTTTGGGTTCTCTCCTTGCACCATCTTGTCTTGAAGGTTGCTCAGGATTGATGCAAGTCCTCTTGGCCACCTTTTGTTTCCCTTGCATCATGTTGCATAATCTCTTTACCTTTCTTTAAATGAAGCTTCGGATGTAACTTCTGACATCGTTTAGTGTCATGTCCATGCACTTTGAAATGAGCACAAAAAAAATTCTTCTTGTTTGTAGATATAGAAGTTCTTTCATGCGAAAGAAAGTCATTATGGTTGATGCCCAAATTTTGGTTCATTCGTTTAACCATTGTCATGCGTTTCTCACACATAGCCACGCAATTGTCAAAAGATTCACAAAATGTACCGGGGTACTGATTCCATAAGTAATCAAAATCTCCATGCCTTGATAAACACCCTTGAGAGTTATCATGTCTTTGGAGTTGCAGCTTCGACGATTTTCACAAGGAGGTGACATCTCTTGCTCATATGCTTGATGCGCCTTAGGCCATTTAGAGCACTCTCCATACTCTTTGTGACCATATCGAAATCCCATATATTTTGGTCTTTCCTCTACCAAAATTAGATTGGTAATGCCTTGGGCATTTTTGCCTAGGCCTCCATTTTCATAGCCCATCTTGGAGAGAAAATTCATACCTATGCCTTTGGTATGTTGCTCCAATGTTGCAAAAGTGTTTTTATGCACATATATGTAAGGAGTGGTACTGGAAATGCTAATTACCTCCTTAGATTTTCCATTCATCTTCTCAACCTCTGATGATGACGATGATGGCCAACTTGAAGATGACTCTAGCCACCCACTTTTATCCTCTCACATATGGTGTGCTTCTTGAAGATGCTTGCTAAATTGACATGCAACATTTTCGACATTTTGTCCAAATCCACTATTTGAACCATGACCACATGCTGGATTCATCTTGGAGGTTTCTCTTGTTGGTGGAGGAGTTGAACTTTCTTCTACTTTCTCATCAAGCACTTGTTGCATTAGAAATCGCATGTGCCTCTTCTCCTCTTTAGCAATATCCAACATCCTTCTCAACTCTATGTTCTCCATTCGAAGAGCCAAATTTTTCTCCTCAAGCTCTTAGAGACTCTTTTTTCTACCCATCTTGCAACTTGGTCAACTATAGCTCTGATACCAACTGATCTGTATCTGGAGGATGTGTTCTCTTTCCTCTTCCTCAGAATCAAATAACTAAACTTGGGACCGTGTTGACACTTTCCAATGCATAAAATTGGGTCTTCAAAAACAAAATGTTCGTTTAATAGCTCTTCAACATGAATTAGTCCTTATGTGCAACTGAAATTAATGAACAACACACACATAATTCATGTAGGCATAAAGAAGAGCAAGACAAAAATTTTGTTGATGGAGTTCACTCCTCCTGGGCTACATCTCCGAGCCTGTCAACATGACTAGACCACTCATATAATTCAGTATTAATGAAGTACATTAAAATTTTGTTGCAAATACAATGTGGCTATTACCCCTATAAGGTGATTTCCTCCTACAGAGAACTCTCACAACAACAACAATCTCAAAGCATCTCCTACAGAGATGACAAACTTCCACTAAACTGAGTCAGACACATCATGTGCATCCTTCAATTCCACATTGAAGCACATTTAATGAAAACTTCATAATGACAAAATTTATACCTGAATTGAACTCTGTTGGTTACAGTTGCTGCATATGAATTCTGAAGATGAGGAAAACCCCTAAAAGGTATTCTTCATGTTGAACACCCTTAGGAACTGCAACTAAACCCTGCTTGATCTATACACCTCTTAGATTAAAACCTGAAAACTTCCATCTAGATGTGCTCAAAACAGAAAAAAGAAGTCACCATTGGATTCATAGCATCCAAATACCTTTATGCAACCTCTTTTTTGAGCTCAGTTTGGATTAATTCTCAAATAATTATGCTCCAAAGCCTAATTTATCCATACATCCTTGGTATTAAAACTACAAAAATACTATGTATATGTGCTCAATGGCTCCTAAGACCTATTCCAATGAGTTCAGAATGCCAAAAAATGGTTATCTAGCCTCTTGGTGAGCCTGATTTGGTTGAAAACTCTAAAGTTATGACCATTTCCATTTTCTCCACAATTTATGGCCTAAATTTAGTTAACTGGAGCTACATCCGGTTAGCTGGAATTAAACTGGAAGTTCCGCTGGATTTGGTGGACCGCCAAAGTAATCCTATTTATTTTTAATTAAGCCACATTAACTTAATTAAGTGTGTTTAGTGCTTTAATCTATGCTTAGTGGTAAACATGGATTAGCATTAAGTAATTATGGATTAGGCGCATTAATGGTGGATTAGTGTTTAATCTCCGATCTTAGGAGTTGGCTCCATCGGATGGTCATGAACTATGGTCCCATGCATTGGGGACTAGCCCCTCTCCCCCCCATCGTTGAACATTACCTAATATAAATATATATGAAACCGTATAGTTGTTAATAACTAATGGTGTGACAGAATGGTAAGCCCTGTGCATGTTGCGTGGGAGGTCACGGGGTCGAACCTTGGGGCCTTTCCCTGGACTTGTAACAAAATTTTATAATGCATTTTTTACAATGCACCACCGTGGAAGGGGGGGGGGGAGCACGTGGCGGCCCCATGTTGCACCACGTGTCCTCTCCCCATTGGTCTAAATTTAAACCAATAATAACTTGTCACCAAACCAAAAATCGAACCAATCAAACTCTGCCACTTGGCAGCCCCTTACTCGCCAGAGGAAAAAGACAATATTTTGACCCATCCCAGTCAACATGCCACGTGAGAAATATGGACTGCTGACTGGGCACCTATCTTGTCTTTTTTTTTTTTCACATGTTTAGCAAAGCGAACATAACTCATTTCCGGGAGCATACGGAGTCCATTTTGCGCGAAACGAAGTGCGCCGAATTCAAAAACACGAGCACTATGTGGTCGTTTAGGTTTCGATCCATTCTGAGAAATCTTATTTTTGAGCATAAAATTGAGCACCTGATCATCTTTCCCATGATTACATAACTGATATCATTGTAGGTCATTTGCATAGGCGTAGGGAAGTGATAGGCTACCCAATTCATTATGCAAAGATACTTTTACAAATTTATAGATATGATATTGTATGAATGTTTATAGAGGACGGGGTATGTGTGGGAGAACGAGGAATATTATCATATTTCGTTATGCAGATATTTTACTGTGTGGATTACAAAGTTTGTGTGAAAGAACAGTTGTGTAAAGCTTTTGATTTTAGAGCTATGTATCTTTGTGGAATGATTAATCTTGTTAATTTCCATTGTGTGGGGTGGTGCATAGGGTATTGTTCCAATGTTCTGATTTTCCCAGGCCATGCAAACTTGATCTGCCTTATCGAATCAACATCAGGCAATGGTTGTTGATCTATTTCTAGTTTGGTATGGCTAAAAGTTAATAGGTCAAGCTTGTACAAAGGTGGTTGTGTGGAGAAAGCATGTGGTTGTGCGAAGGAACCATGTGCAGAGTAAGTTGTGTGGAGAGTGACATTAATCAATTAATTCAGTATTTTCTGCGCATTGGTGCTAGAATTGAATCTTTGCAGAGGATGATGTATGTGTGGGAGGTTTCAATGTGCGAAGCTTTTACTGTGCTGAGATTTTATGGCAAAAACGAAATTAGGATGGGGTATTTTAAGGAGAACTATGATTGTGTATCGTATGAAGGTATGTGTTGGAGAACGAGGAATATTATTATGCTTCGTTGTGTGGAGCTTTTACTGTGAGGATATGGCATATGTTTGTTGATTTATTGAAAAAATCTAATGCTTTTACAAATTTTGAAATGGCATATCATATGAATGTGTATGAAAGACGAAGCATATGCGAGAGAACGAGGAATATTATTATGTTTCGTTATGCGGAGCTTTTACTGTGCAATGTATGAAGTATGTGTGGGAGAGAAATTGCATAGAGCTTTGATTAGGGTGGTGTTGAAGTCCAATAAGAAATTGCAGCACACACACTAGTGTGGGACCAATAGGTCCTAGCGATACATTAGTGTGAAGGAAAAATTATTTAATTAATTTGGTGCAATGTTTGATTTAATTTTCCCTTAATTAAACTGGACAATAAAATGTAATCTTATCTCATGATCACTTGTAACAGTTAACAGAGTGTGATAAAATCAGTTAGCTCGTGTATTTCGAGTTGAGGGTGGTTGGTGAGGCATGCAAAGTAATTCTATTAGTTATGGAGTTCGAATTGCAGTTGGTGAATTAGTTTAATGCATGAGTAATCAGTTAACTCAGTTAAGTGAGTTAGAGTCAGTTGAACAAGTTGTCACTGTTTGTTGCAATAATGAGAGATCAAGTGAATTAAATATTATTTAATTCACAATCAGTGATATGCCATGCAACTGATGATTTACTATTAATAGTTGCATGCATGTTAGTTCCAATGGAGACCCAGTTGAGACAAATGTTAAAGGGATGTTAACTATCAGTTGTGTGATTAGTAAGTTGACCACATGAAACCAAACATCCATTGGAGTGCCCATGATCCTTGTGCAGTTTAGGAAGGCCAAAATTCCTAAATAATAGGAATTGCATTCATCAGGAATTACGCAAGGCAGAAAAACCGTTTAGAGGCTGAGAATTGGCTAAGTGTTGGTCAGTTTTGTGGAGGACAATGTGAGACATTTTGGAGAGTGCAGGAGACTCTTGAGATAAGAGTGCATTGTAATTGTTCCAGGATTCCATGGTTAATATAAATAGAATATAGATGGGTTTTGAGCAGCAAGCTTTCCCCAGGAAATTATCTATGTTGTGGTTTGATTTGATTCTTCTTTGCTTCATGTGATTGGCGATTGTGTTTAATTTCCACAATTTATTTGCAGAAGCGATTCAGAATCTAGCTTTAGTACATTGTTAGATCAGATTGAATCCATTAACATACATATGTTTTTATAATTTCTACATGGTATCAAAGCACAGGAAATCGCTATAGTGGAGGAGAAGTTGAGTTTGTGACTGAATATAATTCAAATTTGTAGAAGACATTCTTGGTGCGACAGACGATTCAGGATTGAAATGGCTTTCAATGGCTTGAGATTGGAGTATGCACTCGAGGGTAGCTCTAACTATATCGCTTGGAAAGACAGGATGGAGGCATACTGTAGGACGATGGGTTGAAAGAATTCATTGGCAATGATGTTCCCAAACCCGTTGTAATAGATGCTGCAAATCTTGATGCTTGGAAAAAGAAGGTTGCAAAGGTGAGGAGGATCTTATTGGAGGGAGTACGAGACCACATTGTCTCACGTATCCATGGAAAAGTGAACCATATGCAATGTGGAAAGCTTTGACAGATCTATTTCAGAGCAACAATGATCATAGAAAATTGGCACTGAAGGATAAACTTAGGAAGATCAAAATGGAGAAAGGCGACACCAATGCCGAAATATTTAACAAAGTTTTTCCAATGTCGGGATGAGCTCGGGAGCGTCAACATTACTGTCGCTGATGATGAATTAGTGAGCCTAGCTCTTCTAGGACTTCCAAAGAGTTGGCATAGTTATCAGGACTTCGTCAATGGAAGGGAAAAACTACCAGATTGGGAATGACTTTGGTCAAATTTGGTGCAAGAAGAATTCATGCATAATACCAGGGATGGATCTTCATCTAATAATAAATATGAAGAAGATTGTGATGTGGCTGCCAAGGAAAAGAAGGGGAAAGGAAAGAAATTTCATTCCAAATATGAGCTCGGTAAAGATGGTAAGAAGCACGACATGTCTAGAGTGAAGTGTTTTCACTGTCACGAGCATAGACATTATGCCACTAGTTGTCCACAAAAGAAGAAGAACAAGAAGGCTTCAGGATCTACAGCTGGTGAGGCTTTGGCCTCGTAATTTAAGCTTGACTTCTCGCTCATTGCATGCATGGTGTCAAGTGCAATGGGATCAGTGTGGTACTTGGATAGTGGTGCATCCTTTCACATATTAGGAGACAAAGAAATTTTCGTAGCTTGGAGGAGAAGGACCTCCAGATGCATATCGAAATGGGTGATGATGGGTGGTACAAAGTTACCGGGATTGGTACAGTTACCTTCCAGAGACAGTTAGGTAAACCCTTTCAATTAAAATATGTAATGAATGTACCAGGCTTGAAGAAAAAATTAGTCTCAGTTGTAATGTTGGAGGATAGAGGCTATAATGTTGTTTTCAGTGAAATTTACGACCAATTTTATTTTATTTTTATTTTTATTTTTATTTTTTATTTCGCTTTGCTAGGTCGTGTCGCGCTGTTGCAGCACCTGCGCCTCCTCTCTGAGTCTGCGGCCTCTAGCCCATCCTCCCCCGCTCGCCATGGCCCCTTTGGATGCTAACCCGGAGGCGGCCGCTGCTCAACTAGCATTCTCTGTTCTCGTTAAGTCATTGCCACCTCAGCGCCCTCGTCCGACAATAACCAGGTTTGTAAAGAAGCTCAACGGTCTACAAGAAGTGATTCTTCCTCCTGCTCTTCCCCGCATGGCGGCTCTTTCACTGGCTAAAAGGGGACTCATACGGCAATTCACTGGGCTTTGGCCCTCCCCGAAGATGGTGCAAAGGTGGATCGAAAGAAATTGGTCTGATAAGATTAATGGAAAAATCACCATTCGCTTCTGCGGGAAAGGGTATTTCACCTTTCATTTCGAATCTAAAGAAGATAAGGATCTGATCTTTAGGAACGGCCCATATTTCATGGATTCCAGAGGCTTGTACCTCAACAAATGGACCTCAGACTTTGATCCTAAGTTGGATGTCCCCAGCGTGGTCCCGGTTTGGGTCAGGCTTCCTCATCTTCCCCTCCATTGTTGGGGAGATGAATCAATCCGAGCCATTGGGAATGCCGTTGGAAAGTTTATTGAACGCAGCGAGCCAAAGGACAATATGCAAGCCTGTGCCCGAATATGCGTTGAGGTAGATCTCGGCAAAGGTCTCCCGGAGGCCATCAAGCTCAAAGTGGACGACTGGACTCATATTCAACAGTTGGATTATGAACAGGTCCCTTTCAAATGCAAGGTATGTCATGAATATGGCCATTTCGCCAACCGATGCTCTAAATTAGTTGATGTTGAAAATGCTTCACAAGATGAACAATGGGAAACAGTTAAAAAAAGAAGACAGTCTCTAACTCTAAGACTAACCCTGCCATAGCTCCTCCCAAAGCTAATCTGAAAGCATCTTCCTTGCTTTCCTCCCAGGATCTTCCTCCCCTAAATGCTGCTCCCCCTGTTCCACCCCCTCCCCCTCCAAAGACCACCCTGCAATCATCTAACCCCTTTTCTTCCATTCCCCCCCCTCTCTCCATATCTCAAACTGAAACCAATGATGCCTCCCCTCCCCGTCTTGATCCCCCCTCCCTCCCCCAAGACCCCCCCTCAGCTAGAACAACCAGGAATTCTTCCAAAGAGCACAGAGAAAATATGGAAGCACATAAAAAGCAAGGACCAGGAAAGAGGTCCATAAAGCAGCAGAGGGATGAAAGCGCACAAAAAGACATAGCCATGGGAAAAACCCCATAGAAACCTACATCTTGGGACAAAGTAGCAAAGAGGTGACACATAAGGAACAACGAGCGCGAGCAACTCTCCGTACCACCTATACCCAATGATGAAAATCCTATCTTGGAACAGTAGTGGATTAAGGCACCCTTCCAAAATATTTGCTCTAAAAGATCTGATAAGTCATGAGAAGCCAGAAATTTTAATGTTACAAGAAACCAAGCAAGGACAACAAGAAATGAAAGGAATCATTGATAAAATCAAACAGTATGAAGGCCTCATATCCGAATCAAGGGGCGCTTCTGGGGGTCTTGCCACCCTTTGGAACCACAGTGTTTGGGTACATAAACATAATACAACCAGCCAATATTGGATCAAAGTCACTTTAGAGAGCTTAGCAGATAGCAAAAGAATTGTCATCTACAATGTCTATGCGCCAAATCACTATAGAGACAAAGAACAATGTTGGAATACCCTCAAGACAGATATAGATGAAGAAGAGAACAACAATATTATTCTTGGCGGAGACTTCAATCTCATACTCCATTCCAATGAGAAAAGAGGAGGTTGTTTTTCTCATGATCCTTACAGGACACAGGTGGAATCCATCATGCAGGATCACAATTTAGTGGATGTAGTTCCTAAAAATCGCAAATTTACCTGGAGTAATAGAAGATTGGGAAAGGAAAATATCATGGAGCGATTAGACAGGATTCTGGTGGACGTATCCTTCCTCTCATCCTACTCCACCGCCTCTGCTATAGTGCTCCCCTACTCAGCATCTGATCATTATCCCACATATCTCATTCTTGAAACCCAGCGTCCATTAGGGCCCATTCCCTTTAAATATATTCCATTGTGGAACAACATCCCAACAGCCAACCAGATTGTTCGACACACTTGGAACCAACATATATAAGGATCGCCAAGATACATATGGGAAAACAAGTTGAAGAGGACCAAAATCGCCTTGAAAGAATGGGCAAAATTACATTACAGAGAACCAAAGAGGGTTCAATTAGAAATAAAAAACAAGTTGGAGAATGTCCATAGCATGATTGAAGAAAGTGGACTCTCCCAAGAACACCGGGCACTCGAAGCCGACCTCTACTTTCAGCTATATCATGCCAACAGAGCGAAGGAGAAAAAATGGAGAATAAAATCGAGACAGCTATGGCAGCAAGGACGTGACAAGAACTCTGCCTTTTTCCACAAACATGCCACTGTTAAGAAGATCATAATTAATATCATCTCCATCACCGATGCTGAAGGTCATCTTTAAACCACTCAAGATGCCATTAAAAAAGTTGCATCAGAACATTTCTGCGCCCTTTTAACTGAGACCAAGATGCTGAAGATTATTCTGATCTTCTCCAACATCTTCCCACTGAGATCAATGAGGAAATAAATAAAAATCTTACCAGGGAAATTGAAGAAGAGGAGATTCAAAGAGCGATCCGGGCACTCCAGCCAGACAAAGCCCCCAGCCCAGATGGATTCTCCATAAGCTTCTACAAAGCATACTGGGGAATAATAAAAAAAGATCTCATTAAGATGATAAAATGGGCCCAACGCAAGAGAAAAATCGTAGGCTACACCAATGCCACCCATCTCGCCCTCATTCCCAAAGAGAATCGACCATCATCCTTCTCTCGATTCCGGCCCATCTCTCTTTGTAATTCTTCCTATAAAATCCTGACCAAAATCCTAGCTACGCATCTTAAACCCCTCCTTCCCTCTCTCATCTCTGAAAATCAAGGAGGCTTCTTGGCCAATAGACAAATTTCTGACTCCATTCTTCTTGTCCAAGAGGCTATACATTCTAGCCTATCTAGAAAAGAAAAATGAATCATTTTAAAGCTGGATTTGGCCAATGCCTTTGACCGAGTCAGGCATTCTTTCCTTTTTTCTATCCTAAAGAAAATGGGATTTTCCACACCCTTCCTCGACCTTGTCAAAGCTTGCATTTCCAGGCCTTGGATCTATCCTCTCATCAATGGTAGACCTGGACCATCTTTTCAATCATCTCGAGGATTAAGACAAATTTGCCCTCTTTCTCCTTACCTTTTCATCTTGATGGCTGAGTCCTTCAGCAAGGCCATGGATTACAAACGCCGTGTTGGTCTTATCACTGGCATTAAATTTGGGAATGGAGTCAAAAACATGAACCTCTCTCAATTTGCAGATGACACTCTTCTAATGGGAGGAGGTTCTAACATCATAGCCCGTCATTTCAAAACCCTCTTGGACAAATACATGAGCTACTCTAGAGGTATGGTCAGTCATCTCAAGAGCTGCATCTATGGTTGGAACACCTTAGCTCATTCTCTTCATAGCATTGCCAACACTTTTGGGGTACCTTGCAAGTTGGACTGGGGGCATTTCTCTTATCTGGGCATGCCAGTGAGTGCTGGCACTTTGAAAGCTGAAGTATTGGACACTATCATAGACAAAATGAAAAGGAAAGTGAAGCAATGGGGATCCTCTTGGCTTAACCCAGTAGGCCACTTAATCCTTCTTAAATCAAGTCTTTCTTCTTTGCCCTTATATCAATTTACTCTTTTACAAGCTCCTGCCAGCTTTCATCATAAAGTGGAAGCTATCATCCGTCACTTTCTTTGGCAAGGGGGGAAAAATGAAAGAAGGAAATAAAACGTCATAAATTGGAAGTAGGTCATCCAAACCCAGGAGCATGGAGGATTGGGAGTTCGATCACCAAAGCTTCTCAATCTGGCTTTTGGTGGAAAGATTGTGTGGAGACTCATTAGTGGCAAGTTTGCATGGTGGAAAAGTGTGTTGGAAATCGAATATCTCAATTCTTCAAGGCAACAACCCTTGGATCATGATGTCCCTATCAGAACTTGCTCTAAAATCTGGGGGCTATGCAAAAAAGAAATTTCGTTTCTTGCTCAAAACATTTCCAAGGTTCCCAAGGGTGGCAACAATATCAGAATTGGAGCAGATCGAATTAGGGGCCAGCAACCCATTAGCAGCAGACTTGGAACTCATCAGA
Organism: Pinus albicaulis; assembly: GCA_034641835.2. NCBI lineage: Eukaryota > Viridiplantae > Streptophyta > Pinopsida > Pinales > Pinaceae > Pinus > Pinus albicaulis. The sequence continues at coordinate 1,061,494,772 of CM076578.1, read as the reverse complement.
TTTTTTCTTTTCTATGCAACATGGGGATCCATAGGTTGGACCAGATATCTCAGTGGGACACTCGCTCTCAGGTCTGGTCAGGGTGGATATTTCCTGAAGTCCCCAATTACCTTGAAGCAAGTCTTGCTGCTTTTCAAACACACTTCCATGGCATTGCCCCTATCAAAAGTAGTAGCGACGATGGCTTCTATTGGGACCCCTCAGGCTCCAACTACACTGTCAAAGCTGCTTACCATCACATCTATAGCATTGAATATCTCATGCCCATATGGGAAAATTGAAAAACAACTTGGAAATCAGAGACCGTCCCTAAAATAAAATACTTTATTTGGGTTCTACTAAAAAGGAAAGTTCTCACCTCAAAAAATCTTAAAAAACAAGGTAAAATTGGCCCATCTCGCTGCCCAAACTATCACGCAGATGAAGAAACCATCCAGCATATATTTATTGACTGCCCTTTTTCCACTGTCTGTTGGAAGGAATTTTTTCTGAACACCCATCTCCCCTGGGGTACCCACAGCTCCATTGTCGAAGTTTTTCATTTATGGAAAAAGAACTATCCTTAGCAACGAAAGAAGAACAATATTGCTAAAAGAGTATGGGACACCCTCCCCTATTCAATTTTTTGGAACATCTGGCTGGCACGAAATCGCATGGTCTTCAAAGATAAAGAAACCAACATCAGGAAATTATGCAACAAATCCCAGAGCCTGATACTGGAAGCAAGTTCTGTTAAGAGTCAAGGAAAAATTGCCATCGAAGATCTCTGTGTTGAAGAAAGGAATTTTATAGGATATATGTTGGATAAAAACAACAACATCCATAGCAGGAATACCACTAACAGTCAACACAAAAACTCTAGCAACAGTTGGAAACTAAGAATGAAAGAAGAGGAGTTCTCCATTTGGCTCAAAAGCTGTAACATTCATTATCTTTTCTTTGATGGGGCCTCCAAATCCAATCCAGGAGTGGCTGGGGTTGGCGGAGTCATTTGCAATGCCAATGGTGATATTATATCCTCTTATGAATGGGGATTAGGCCCCCTTTCCAACAACAGGGTTGAAGCCCTCGCCTTATACCAAGGACTCATTCAGCTACAAAAGCTCGGCATAAGCAAAGCCATGATCCTCGGCGATTCGACCATCATAATTAGTCTGATGATTCCATAAACAGACATCATCGAATGTGATCCTCCATCAAACAGTCAGTAGGTGTCAAGCCCTTACTCAGCAAATGCAAGAATTCAAATTCTTCCACATCCTTTGTTGCCTCAACAAGGAAGCTAACATCCGTGCCAGCAGAGCCTGCTCTAAATCCATAGGAAAGCTCCTATGCAACGCCTTCGAATCCCGATGCTTTCTACCATGAACCAAATCAAATCGAATTTGAGATATTCTGCAGAGGACTCTGTCAACATTGGACTCCTCTTCATTGTCATTCACCCAGCCTCTATGCAAAGTTTGATCTTCATTCCTGTAGACACCTCTTTAGATCCACATGATGAATTTAACTCAATCTCAATTCTTCTGAATCAAATCCAAAAAGATCTCATTTCTCTTTTCCTGCAGAGGATTCTGTCTCTTTCATTTTTTCTCCATGACTTCTCCCTTAGACTCCCCGTGATCTCTTCCTCTATCTATCTCATCCCTTTGCTTAAGCCTCCTTATTTATATGCACAATTACTTAACCAGGAGATCACTCCTCTCCTTATTATGTTGCTTGCGATCAATCCCTTGTATTTCCCTCCTCGATCTCCTGATGCATTGTGTCCTCAGCTGTTAAGTTTCAGGTTGGCCCTCTCTCGACCGACCCTGCCTATTGTCTCCTTTAGCCTTTATTCAGCTCCCTTCTTTTCTCTCAGCCTCGACCCCTGTTCTCTGGCACAGTGCTTCATACCTCTTTGCAGACTTCTATTGTTACTGAGCACTGGAAATTTGCTCCTGTGGTCTAGAATGGCGAGAAGTGAAGATTTTTTGCATTGTACTGATCTCCAAGCAGAGCTGGAGCAAATCCGAGCACATCAGAAGATTCTGGATACCAAAATCCAAACTCAAAATCAGATTACCAATGAGAAACATGAAGCTGACCTCAATTTCTTTCTACACAGGGTCTCATCTCTTCAGGAACAGTTTAATGATCTTTTCAACAGATGCAACCACGTCGAAGAGTCTATCGAAATTCTGAAATACATCCTAGACGAAAACAATGCTCCAAGTTCCATCTCAAATAATTTAAAGAATGCAGGTGTTGAAGGCAATCCTGAAGATTCCACTGCCTACCAAATCAGTCACATAAACATAGATTAAGCATGGCTTGCAAATTCTATCTTTTACTATTTCATTTTGTTCTAATTTACGCTCTTTCATTTTTTCAGATAGTCAAGAACGTTAGAAGCAAAAGGGTTTTTGTTTCTCCTGTTGTCATACCCTGCTCTTCTTCTTATGTATACCATCATGTAAAAATGGAGCTTAGTCTCCTCCTTCTTTTTTGAATACAAACAACAACCGATTATGTAAAAAAATAAAAAAGAAAAAAAATGTTGTTTTCAGTGAAGGAAAAGATTTCCTACGACAAAAGACAACAGGACAAGCCAAGAAGATTGGGATTCGAGTTAGGAATCCATATAAACTTGATGTAGATGGTTGCACAACATTGATGGGTAAGGTGGACAAAGTGGTGAGCCGAGATGAGGGTGAATTATGGCACAGGAGATTGGTCGATCTTCACCACAGAGCCTTGAAGGTCATGCAACATACTTCTACGGGTCTTCCTAAGGGTACTCTTGTGCAGTTAGACACATGCAAGGGATGTACTATGGGGAAGTATGCAAATGCCACTTTTCATGAGAAGGAGAATCGAGCTTCGAAAATCCTTAAGAGAGTTCACTCATACATGTGTGGCCCATTCTCTACTACTTCGACAACAAAGCATAAGTAATATGTGATATTTTTTGATGACTTTTCTCGAAAGTGATGGATCTACTTCATGCAGAAGAAACATCAGACGTTCTCAAAATTTCTTGAGTTCAAAGCACTGGTGGAGAAAGACACGAGGAATCATGTGAAGACTTTTAGGAGCAACAATGGTGGTGAGTACATCTCCAATGAATTCAAGAAATTTTGTAGAAAAGAATGAATTCAGAGAGAGTTGATTGCACCTCATAACCCACAACAGAATGGGGTCATAGAAAGAAAGAACAGAACAATTTTGGGTGCAGCACGAGCGATGTTACATGACCAGGGCCTACCGTTTCATTTATGGGTGGAGGCATGCAACACAACGTTATTTGTGAAAAACCGTTGTCCTCATCAGATACTTGGCATGAGTACACTAGAAGAGGCTTTTACTGGTAAGAAACCTGATGTTTCATATTTTAAGATTTTTAGCTCATCTGTTTATGTGCATGTGAGAAAAGACGCCAGGAAGAAGCTTGAACCAACAACTAAGATTGGGATATTTATGGGGTACATTGAAACTCCCCACAACTATCGGGTGTATTTGCCAAATAGAAGAATGAATATTGTGCGATGGGATATAAAATTTGATGAGGAGAAAACCATGCGATTGTCCCTTGAGAGGGACTTGGATTTGCATGCAGAGGAGGAATACTTGGTTCCAATGGATGAGCCTCAAGATGTGGATTAGCCACATGTGGAGGATCATGGAGTGGCATAAAACACTTATGTAGAGCCATCCACCAAAAATGGTAGAAGGCGCACCACAGAAGCTGATAGATTGAGACTTGATGCAGCATAGAATGTAGGAGCCCTTACTTCACTGCATAGACAGAGACAGTCTCCAGACAGGTTTACTGGAGACATGGCTCTTATGAGCAAGTGTATTGTGAAAGAACCATCTTCCTTTCAGGAAGCAATGCAGCAACCAATTTGGGTTGATGCTATGGTAGAGGAGTATGAATCCATCGCTTAGAACAGTGCATGGGAGGTGGTCCCAAGACTGATTAGAAAATCAGTGGTTGGATCTAAATGGATCTATAAGGTGAAGCGAGCTGCTGATGGGAGTGTGGAGAAGTACAAGGCTAGATTTGTGGCCCAGGGATTCTCACAAGTTGAGTGGATCGACTATGAAGATACTTTCACACCATTCACAAGGTACTCTTCCATTAGATCTATCCTTGCACTCTCAACGCAGATGGGGTGGCACATTCATTAGATGGATGTGAAAAATACGTTTCTAAATGGAGTTATTGAAAGAAGAAGTGTACATAGAGCAGCCAAAAGGTTTTGAGATCTTTGACAGTGAGTCACATGTGTGCCGACTCAAGAGAGCACTGTAAGGGCTGAAGCAAGCACCTCATGCTTGGTACACTTAGATTGACAGCTATTTCACTGGGTTGGGCCTCACCAAAAGTGAAGCGGATGCAAAACTATACCAGATTGTGGTTGATGGTAAGCTCTTGATTATCGCACTTTATGTTGATGATCTAATTTTGACAGGTGATGAGCAGCTGATACATTCTTACAAGGAGTATCTTGCAAGAGAGTTCAAAATGAAGGACATGGGACTTCTTCACTATTTCCTTGGTTTGGGTAAGTTTCACATGGAGATCTATAAACCCATTGACACTCCTCTTCCAGGAAATTGGAGGAAAGAGGATGCTACTTCCGGAGAAGTAATGGATGCTATTGTCTACAGGAAGCTAGTAGGTTCATTGATGTACTTAGTGAACACCAGACCAGACATTTTCTACGCAACCAGTTGAGTCAAGCTATGGTTAAGCCGACCAAGCTCTTTTGGAAGGCAGGGAAGCATGTCTTGAGATATCTCAAGGGCACTCCAGAGTATGGATTATGGTACAGAAAGAAAGAGGGAGTGAAGATTCAAGGCTTCACAGATGTAGATTGGGCAGGCAGTCCATCAGACAGAAAGAGCACATCAGGAGGGATATTCAGCATAAGATCAACAACAGTTTCTTGGTACTATAGGAAGCAGCGATATGTGGCACTATGTTCAGATGAGGTAGAATACATGGCAGTAAGTCAAGTTGCATGTGAGGCCATCTGGATGAGAAAGATCTTGATTGGTTTGTTTGGTTCTCAGATGGATCCGACGGTGATACATTGTGATAACCAGAGTTGCATTAAACTCTCAGTTAATCTGGTATTCCATGATAGATCCAAGCACATAGACATTCGGTACCACCATCTCAGAGATTGTGTTGAGAGGCGTGTTATGTTGCTTCAGTAAATTCCCACGAAGGATCAGGATGCAAATATTCTGACGAAGGCGCTCACCAAGAGCACATTCAAATACCACAGAGGCGGGATCGAGATGGCAGATAATCCCTTTCTTGTTGTGAGGGAGTGTTGAAGTTCAACAAGAAATTGCAACACACACACTAGTGTGGGACCAATAGGTCCTAGTGATAAATTAGTGTGAAGGCCAAATTAATTAATTAATTTGGTGCAGTGTCTAATTTAATTTTACCTTAATTAAATTGAACAATAAAATGTAATCTTATCTCATGATCACTTGTAACAGTTAACTGAGTGTGATAAGCTCCATTAGCTCATGTATTTTGAGTTGAGGGTGGTCGGTGAGACATGCAGAGTAATTCTATTAGTTATGGAGTTCGAATTGCAGTTGGTGCATTAGTTTAATGTACGAGTAATCAATTAACTCAATTAAGTAAGTTAGAGTCAGTTGAACTGGTCGTTGCACTAGTGAGAGATCAAGTGAATTAAATATTATTTAATTCACAATCAGTGATCTGCCATGCGACTAATGATTTACTATTAATAGCTGCATGCATGTCATTTCCAGTGGAGACCCAGTTGAGACAAAGGTTAAAGGGATGTTAACTATTAGTGGTGTGATTAGTAGGTTGACCACATGCAACCAAACATCCATTGGAGTGCCCATGATCCTTGCACAGTTTAGGAAGGCAAAAATTCCTAAATAATAGGGATTGCATTCATCAAGAATTGTGCAAGAAAGGAAGGTTGTTTAGAGGTTGAGAATTGGCTAAGTGTTGGTCAGTTTTGTCCAAGACAGTGTGAGACAGTTTGGAGAGTGCTAGAGACTCTTGTGAGAAGAGTGCATTATAATTGTTTCATGATTCCATGGTTAATATACAATAAAAGATAGAGGGGTTTTGAGCAGCAAGCTTTCCCCAGGAAATTATCTATGTTGTGGTTTGATTGTATTCTTCTTTGCTTCATGTGATTGGCGATTGTATTTAATTTCCGCAATTGATTTGTAGAAGTGATTCAGTATCTAGCTTTATTACATTGTTAGATCGGATTGAATCCATTAAATGCATATGTTTGTATAATTTCTACAGGTGGGGTATGCATTTTTGTGTGGAATATTTCATTGTGTGGATATTTTATTAGGATGGGGTATTTTTGGGAGAACTGGGGTTGTAGGTGGAAACTAATGAAGATGGGGTATATTTCTCTTCATTTACTGAAAAAAATCTAATACTTTTACACATTTCCTAATGGTATATCTTATAAATGTTTACGTAGGATGAGGTATGTGTAAGAGAGTCGGGAATATTATTATGTTTCATTGTGTGGAGTACGAAGTATGTGCGGGCGAGAAATTGCGTGGAGGTTTGATTTTAGAACTATGAGTGAGGAATATTATTATGTTTCATTGTGTAGGGATTTTACTATGTGGAGTACAAAGTATGTGCGTTGGACAAATTACGTAGATATTTTCTTATAGAAATATGAATCTTTATAGAGGATAGGGCGTTTGCGAGAGAACATAATGATTAAAATTGTCAATTTTCATTATGTGGAGTTTTTATTGTGGGTTTGTGCCATAAAACGAGTGGTGCATAATGAAATTTTGTAATTCTGTCTCTTTTCCATATGCAGTAACGCAAAATCACTCGCGCTTAGCTAGTTTCATACCCAGTAACTTTTTACAAATACTCATTTACAATTGACTACTATAACTTTTATGACTTACAATATAAGCTTTAATATGGGCTTCGCACAAGAAATAACTTCGTATAATAAAACAAGGTTTTATCTTCAATAAGAGTTATTTAAATACCTATTTTCTTAAAGTAAACAAGTTGTATATGTCTATAAGTAGATTACTTACAAAAATTGGTTTACACCTAAGCATTGAAAAATGAAATATGGAGGTTTGTTGTGCGATGTACGAAGTACGTGCGGGAGATAAATTGCATAGAGCTTTGATTTTAGAGCAAGTCGAGGTTTGTGCAGGAGAATTCATTATGCAGAGCTTTTATGAGGATGGGGTATTTTCGGGAGAACGGGGGGTACATGTGGAAATTAATGTTGAACTACTAATGTTAATCTGTTATTATTATAATTATGTTTCATTGTGCGGAGCTTTGACTGTACGGAAGATGGGGTACGTATGTTGATTTTTCAAAAAAACATAATACTTTTACACATTTCCTAATCGTATATCGTATGAATGTTTACGGAAGATGAGATATGTGCAGGAGAGTGGGGGATATTGTTATTTTTCATTTTGTGGAGTAGAAAGCATGTGCTAGGAAGCAATTGTGTAGAGATTTTATTTTAGAACTATGAATATTTGCCGAGTACGAGGTATTTGCGGGAGAACATAATGATTAAAATTGTTAATTTTCATTGTGCAGGGTTTTTACTATGGGTTTATGCAGGTGAACGGGTCGTCCATAATGCAAATTTTTAATTCTGCCTCTTTTCAATGCTTTACAGATACTCATTTACAATTGACTACTGTAACTTTTATGAATTACAATCTGAGCTTTAATATGGGTTTTTTAGAAAGAAAAACTTTGTATAATAAAGCAAGTTTCTATCTTCAAGAGGATTTATTTAAATATTAATTTGTTTTAAGTAAACAATTTGTATATGTCTATAAGTAGATTACTTATGAAAACTCATTTACACTTGAGCATTGAAAAACGAAATATGGAGTTTTTTCATAGTGTTTCGAATTACATGAGTGTTCTAACAATGTGCTATTGTTGTGAATGAGACATTTCATTGTGCAAAGCTTTTACTGTGTTGAGCTTCATATTGGAAAATTTATTCGATAGGGACGAAATTAGGACGCGATTTTTTCTGAGAGGATGGGGGGTGCATAGAGAAATTAATGTTGTTATTATTATTATTATTTGTGTGGAGCTTTGACTATGTGGAAGATGGGACATGTATGTTGATTTATAACAACACAGATAAATGTGATGCATGGAAATTAATTGTTATTTTCGAATTCAACCACAATTAAAAAAAATTGAATAAAAATTGACATTGTTCACTATTGGGCTATAAAAGTTATTCTAAACTGATTTTCTTTACTAACAAGGAAAAAGAACTAACATTTGTGTAAATTAGTGCATATTTTTGATATCATAAGTGACTTGGGATTCATTTACTTCTAGATGAAGCTGAGAAGGAGAGGGGGGGTGGGGAACGTTTGTTAATGGGCATGATATCATCATCTTTGTCATTAAAGTCATATTCAACATTGACGTTCTCTTCTTAGGCCAAATCATCCAGACGAAAACTTAATGTTTCATTCGCCAATTGCAGTCGCTCCATCTTTAATTCCAGTAATGTCGTTTTTTATTTAAAAGGTTGAAATGGACATGTGCTTCAGATTTAATCATTTTAGTATGCTTAAAGACCAAATCAATGATAAATTCCAGAGCATAAGGTATTCTAGCTAAAAATCAATAAGCCCTTGTTGTACAACTCCAGAATCACATTCCATAAACATCAATCTGTGTTATAGTTTCCAATAAACTTACTGAATTATGGTTATAATCATTGATTCTGTGTTTTCAGAGTCATTCTAACAATGCAAATATATGATTGAGGCAACTCTCCTTGATTTTTAGTCTCTCTCTCTTATGTTAATGTCAGCTTTGAGCCTGCAAAGTGTCATTGTCCCAAGGATGTGCGGAGAACAACATATTAGCGAGAAAACAGAGGTGTAGAAGGAAATTTGTGTTGTTGATACATAATTAATTTGACTAAGAACAAATTTAGAATTAATATTATTACGTTTCCATTTGTGAAGCTTTCTTTGTGCGAAGGAAGGATAATGTATGCGAGAACATGGGCGTAGATGAAAAATTAATTTCAAAATATTCTTCATTTAAAACTTTTATATATTTGGCTATGTTGAATCAAGGATGTGCAGAGAGGGAGATATGTGCGAGAGAATGTAGGTTAAGTGAGAAATTTATAACTTTAATTCGTACTGTAATTATATTTCGCATTTTCTTATTACATGTATACAAATTTGCATAAGGTAAGGCTTTTTCGGTTTGTGTTTTATACGATTAAAGATTTTGACATATTTCATTTTGCAGAGTTTTTTTTAGTAAATTATTTGGCAATGTTTAGAATTAAGATATTACCAATAATCTATAATAATAATAATATTGTTGAAAAACTATGCAGAAAGAGACATTTACGGAAATGGAGAGATTCTATTATCATAACATAACCTTTAATCAATTAATAATTATCTTTGTGTAAATAGTCATATGCATGGATATGTGAATTAAGTCCATTATGCAAGGGAAGCTTTGAAGCATTCATCGTCCGATATATCACTTTCATTTTGAAATATAACAAAAAACTTGTTTGTGAATGCAAGTGTGTATGAATTATGCACAAGGTCTGTGATTGTGCGAATTTAAAGCTTGAAAGTTTCTTCCCTATAATGGATTTCCTATGCAATTTCAAAGATATTCATATTTACATAGATATTTCTGTAAACATAGATTTCACTATGCAAAAAGCACAACCTTAGAAGGTTTTATTTCAAGAATCTTACTTGCATTCATTCAACACGATGGACCATTGGCCAAATTTTTCATTTCGTTGGTGGATCATTAACCAAATTGTTTATTTTTTCAATTGTAATGTTATGTGTTGAGGATATGGGAATATGATATGATCATTAGTAACAAGTTGATCGAAGTGTTGATTTGGTCGTCCAACAAGATTTTTGGTACGTTGGCAGTGCATCATTTATCCATATTTCCAACACAAAATATTATGAGTGGAATCATTAAGAAGATTTCACTTCGTAAAACTTACTTGCATTCAATCGGTACGATGGATCATTGATCATTTTTTTTCATTTTTACTATTATAATGTTATATGCGGAGATGGGCATATGATATTATAATTAATGGCAGGTGCATCATTTATGGTTCGTAGACACTGTATAATATGCCCATATTCTCAGCGCAGAACATTATGATTGAGTAGTGGCTCCTAGTAATCGTAGGGCTTCTCTTCGGAGTGTTTTGATGCATTTGGATGATAACAGACGAACAAACAATATAAGCTTTTGTTCTTTCTAGATATTCCTTTAACTATTCTACAAATTATTAACATGGCATTATATATTGCTCGATTGTTGTGCTACTCGATTCTTTTGTCAGATTTGTTCTATTTGTTGTAGTTTTATAGTTGTTGCAGATTCACAGGAATTTCCATTTTTGGTAGACGATTAGTGTTGCACTGCTTTATCATTAATACTTGTAGATCGAGATCAATACACTTATGTTTGAAAAGTATGTGAAATCTTTTTTAATTCAGTTGAAAAGGATAACTTGCACATGCCATTTGTCAAATTCATAACAGTCAATTTGGGAATAATGTCGGTTGTTTTATTTCAATTCAATTGTGATTATTATGGAAATTATGTTAATTGTTTCGTATTCTGTAAGATTTCTTACCATCAGTTTCACTAACTTTCTGTCATCAATATTGCATTAAAGGTGTTAGATCGGTTAAAAATCTAGTCTAAATAACAATGTATCTAGATAACGATGAGGATGATTAAAATGTGATTAGGAAATAACGTTGATTGCTTTCTTTAAATTCAATTGTCATTATTATTATTATTATAACAATTATGGTAATTCATTCGTATTCAGATACAAATTGCGTTAAATTATTTACTGTCACTTCTCCTGGCTATACATTGTCAATATTGCACTGATAACAATGTATCTAGATAGCAATGAGGACAATTAAATTGTGATTAGGAAATAATGTTGGTTGTTTTATTTCAATTCAATTGTCATCTCTCTACTAGGAGCATATTATTATTATAGCAATTATGGTAATTCATTCGTATTTAGATACAAGTTGCGTTAAATTCCTTACTATCACTTCTCCTGGCTATACATTGTCAATATTGCGTTTATAATAATGTATCTAGATAGCAATGAGGACGATTAAATTGTGATTAGGAAATCATTTCGGTTGCTTTATTTCAATTCAATTGTCATCTCTCTACTAGGAGCATAAAGACAAGTTTCTCTATTTGAGGATAAAAAGCCTGGTCGATTGAACGTTGGTTATTTTTCATATTAATGATATAAACAAATGCATGTGGGCACAAGTTTCTCTTTGCAAGGAGCAAAGGTAGATGATTATTGCACTGGATTTAATCATTTATACTTGTAGATCAAGATCAATACACTTATTTTTGAAAAGTACATGAAATATTTTTTAGTTTAGTTCAAAAAGGATAAATTACAGATGCAATTTCTCAAATTTATAACAATCAGTTTGGGAATAATGCCAACTGTTTTATTTCAATTCAATTGTGATTATTATAGAAATTATGGTAAATGCTTCATATTCCGTGAGATTGCTTATCATTAATTTCTTTGATTTCCCATCGTCAATATTGCATTGAAGGCACTAGGATGGTTGAAAATCTAGACTAACTAATAATGTATCTAGATAACGACGAGGATGATTAAACTATGATTAGGAAATAACATCGGATGGTTTTTTTGAATTCAATGACAATGTAATACCCCTCTGTCACTGTAATATTGTTGGTAAGGTTGGAAAAAAATCCATGAAAAAAATACTGGAAAAATTATGTAAATGAATTATTATTAATAAATAAAGAAATAGAGTGGATGTACTCAGGAATGGGACACCTAGAGACGAGATTATTGCCAAAACAAGAGAATATAATCTCATAGGTAAATGAGATTGGATAATTATTTCATGATAATAATTCTAGGTGAAATTCTAGATAAGCTTAATGGATGGGAGAGAAAGATCCATTAAGTTGCTTAGCTGGGGAAATATGCTAAGCTTGGAAAAAAAAACATAAAAGCGTCGCAAGAGATAAAGGCAATATTTTATGGAAAATCTTAGGCAAGTGGATAGAAAAATCCACAAAAGAAAGATGTCGCTAAAAGAAACTTTATCATGAAAGAAATGTATTAAATACCTGTTCAAGGGATCAACAGGGGTTGTTGATACCAAGGCAAAAACTTCTCAGCTCGGGGGTGAACTGTGGAGACCTAGTTCTAGGTTGGGTGGATACATGTGTGGGATTCCTAAATGTACCTACTAATAAATTGTAATGGTAACTATTGTTATTTCATTTATTATTTGATTGTGTTATTTTATTGATATGTATTATTGGATGTTGTACTTCAGACAAATTAGTAATATAGATTTTAGTTCTAATGAATTTCAATTATTCAAGAAGAGTGGGTAAATAGTAATCGTGAATGAGATTCTGAGTAATAAAAGGTGGATTGGTAGAAAGAAATTCTTGTTTGCTAATCAGAACAAAATGTGCCTTATTATCCTAAGATATGATCATAGACAGGGGGGAATTTTGCCGATGTAAAACCTGTAGTGATACTCAATAAACTCCTAACCGCAATTCCTCATTGTATCTTTTGTGATGAAGTTCGTGTTGAAATTTGGTTACCGGAGCACAGGTGGTTCCCTAAGGCTTTGATCTTTGGCCTAGGGAAAAGTGTCCAAAATAATTTAATTTTTCTCCTAGAGTGACTTTATAAAGTTATAAAGTCAAATCTAATTTAAAAGTGACTTTAAGTGATAAAGTTACTAAAGTCTAATTTTAAAGTGACTTTAATAAAGTTAATGTGACTTTGGAAATAAATGACTAAGTGAGTCTTTATTAAAGTGGGGTGAATTAAAAAATAGAAAGTGAGATTTAAGTGAACATTTAATCTCAGCTCTAGATCTAAAGCTATCTCAGTCATTGGATTTAGGGATTCCCCAAAAGTCACTTAGGGTTAGGTTAAAGGATGAAAATGAGGGAAAATGTCATTCATTATTTCATGAGAAGATTGAGAAAAGGAGGAGTTGGAGAAATTTTTGGGTTTTGAGAAAGTGAAGGAGAGGAGCAGTTCAGAAAATCCGTACAACAGAGAGAGGCTGCATGCATTTCAAGGCAGCAGTCAGTACAACATTAATTAGCATGCATTTCGAGGCAGATTTCCATACAACAGCTTGAGGCATGGATTTCGAGGAGAGGCACATCACAGAAATCAAGGAGAAGGTACAAAAAGCTAAAGGCACAATTTCCAAGATTGCTGGGCACGATTTTCGAGACAACAAACAAGATTTTCGAGGAGGAGACACTACTGTACTTTTTTGTACAGTCTGTACAACCGTACAAATGAGTATTGGGCACGAATTTCAAGGCTATTCACTGCTATAATAAATTTTTGTTTTCACTGTTTTGCTGATTTGACACATTTTTCGAGGCGGAGGTAAGCACGAAAAAGGAGACAAGTCTGTACATTGTTTGCTGGAATTTTTCCTGTATATTTCCTTTCTCTGTAAAATCATTTTCCAGAAATAAGAAGAAGCTTTCGAACTGGTTTTCTCCAAGAGTTGTAGGGGGTTTTTCCAGGGTCTAGTTGACAAAAAATCAGCGTGTCAAAATTCTGTGTGTGGCTGATTTATTTTATGAGTTTTTATTTCTACATTTCAGCATTGTGAAATTTCCAGAATTAGTGTTTTCAAAAAATATTTATTTTTTCCAGCTTTTTGAATGTATGGCTATGGGAATGGGCATTTAACTTTATGGGAGAAATAAGGAGAAACTGAAAACCGGGGTTGGTATCAAATTTCTACAGTTCGAGTGCAATATTTCAATTAGTTATTCTGTTATAATTCTTTGTTTTCCTATCTCTCTGATAGGAATAACTACATGATGCAGATACTTTTTGAATTTGATTTAAGATTAGGATCAAATGAATTAGTTATACCCTTATAAAATTAGGAATGTTTTAAGATGATGCCTCTCCCTTAGATTTGATGAAAGATTTAAAGTTGATTTCGTGGACACACACACACACACACACACACACACACACACACACACATACCGTGTACATGAACGTAGAGATGGTGGCAGTAAAGTATGCATGCTCATCCTGGAGGTAGTAATAATTATTCATAAAATTGGCTTATATTTACATCATACTTTGAACTAGAACCGGGAGGGGATTTAATCAACCAGGTGGGTACACCAAAATCCTAGAAAGGAATCTGAATAATAATTAATTTCAGGCAGATTGTTAAAAGTAGGATTCTAAAATTGTTGAGCTACGTTTTCTCTCATGATCCTATGAGACTGACCAATTAAAGACATGAAGGAAGTGTTTTTTGTTATGCAAATTTTAAATAAGACAGAGTAATGCTTAAATTCAGTAAGAATCAAGTTGAAATTAAGCAAAATTGAAACGTGTACAAACTGAAAAAATTATAATAGTAGTTTAGACTAGTAAAGTAAATGTATAACACCACAACAAGAAATAAATTATACTCTTCCACAAATACCATCTGCATGTGCGTTGTTACATATTTCCAACATCGATATTAAATATAGAAAAATGACAACTGAGAATTCCACAAACGATAAAGATGCATTTCATTTGGTAACAAAGGAATTTTAATAGCTCAAAGTCTTTTCTGTATTGATATGGTTTAAATTATACAATAACCGAGATATATGTGATATATCTACGTTTAACCTGTGCCTTGAACAGAGAGATAATAACAGAAGAAAAAACTATTAGAAAACTAATCCTTGGGTTAGTTTGTGTTAGGTAATCAGTTATTAGAGTCTAAGAAACCTGGGGAACTGATTCAACAGTTTCTTAATGTATTTATATGTGTACACATTGTACATCATTCCTTGAGACATTCATTATTATATTATTGAGTTTTTTTTCAGTTTGTGTGTTGTGTGTCTAACAGTGGTATCAGAGCATGGTTGATTTTATCTATTGAATAGGTGAGCCGCTAGTTTTGTGGCCTTTTTGTGTTTCTTGCTATTGTTTTGGCGTGTAATGGATAAATCAATGCATTAGAAGGGTTCAATGTTGTTGATTGCACTGTGGTTGAATTGAAGGTTCAATTCTCATAACGTATTGTTGTTGCACGTAGGCGGGCGTCCATGCATAATTGTGTACATGGGATGAAGCCGGAAGCGAAGAGGCCTCTAAGAATTTCGCATAAAAAAAAGGTTACCCGGGTTGAAGTCTGCGTGCTGCGTGCAGTTTTCATGAACAGAGTTTTGAGGCAGGATTGTGAACGATGAGTGAAAATATTTAACCCACGCTCAATTTATGTGTTATGTATGAAATTAAAAAAGAAAACTAAATTGAAATATTGAAAGTTTTATGCATGGCAGTTGGTTATTAGAAATTCCAAGAATTTCTAGAGGATTGTAAGGCGATATTCGAAAAATATTTAAACATTTGAAGGGTTTGTTGTCTGCCAGAGCGCAGAGGATTCGGTAAATTTGAACTCACAAAAGCATAAAACTTACTGTAAATTTGAATACATTCCCAAATTGTGTTCTGTCCCCATATTTGGCACCATAAATTGACTATTGGAATCAGTTTGGGCATAACTAATTATTGCGGCCTAGAGATTGCATCTGCATCGGCGTAGAGATCAATTTGAAGCTTTACATGTATCAGCGATGAGTATGATGAGTATACCACGTTGAACGACTGATACCTGCTACGTTGTTTTTGAATCTACTTGGAATTTGGTGTTGTTAAAAGACATAATTCTGAAGTTTTTGGTTCTGCTTTGAGATTTATTTTTGGAGGAATATATCTGGGTGCTCTTAATATTTGCTAGCAGATAGACAGTGCTCTTTTACCAGATGAACAGAATATAAAAGTAACATTATGTTTAATCATTATATGAAGTGGTTTTAAGTGAACATAAATTTGAAAGAAGTTTTTCACCGGTTTCAGTTTACTATGCTAAAGATTTGAAGTCTTGCCAAATTTTAACTGGAATTGAAGGATCGAAGACACTATCCACTTGATATTCGAAAACGTAGCAATCATCTTCACAACTGCTTTGTTCTCATCTATTTTTTGCTATGTAAATCCATAATTGGAGAAGTTGTGAAACATAGTTAAATCAAGGGCAGTTGATTTTTATCCGTGGGTTACAATTGACGCGTTGAATGTGAAATGGAGACTTTCCATACTACTAAGACAATGTCATGGATAGTAGCATAGAGTGATGTGAGCAGTTCAATAAGTTGTGGTTAAGCTGTTGACTTGGAATTGTTGTTTATGCAAACTTATGTTTGTGGTTTTTGGGAATCAAGTAGCGAAAGTCTCCAAGTGTTGATCAGCAGGAGCTCGGAGAATTGTAGTTGTGCGTTTTTTTGTGGATAGTGAACTCCAATGAAGTAGAAGGTTAATTTTATTGAATGCATTAATTAATTCATTGAGACGATTTCCCATACTAATTGAATAGGAATCCCATCCTTTCCTTTTGAAGTTTATCCCTTCTAATTCAAGTGCTGTAAAAATCGATAAAGGCATTTTAAAATTGTTGGAAATTTAAAAGCAGCGTCAAGATTTAATGAATTTTTATTTAAAAATAAAACTTTGAAGTTAGTTTATTTGTAGCATGAAAAAGCTTGACATTATATTGTCAAAGCATTTTATTGGAGGGATAAGAAAATTGACATATTCAAAAGTGGGTTGGAGTATCTAATTTGCACTACATGTATTTGTGTTGCTCATTGGTATTGTTACTCTTAGTAGACTCGTTGCTACGAAAAGAAAGTTTTGAAGTTGTTTGTTACATGTTATGACTTGCATTATTAATGGGTGCATGTTCGGTTGAACTCGACACTCGATTAATTCATTGAAAAGTTTGTATTTGGTGCATTTTCGATAGTAGCTGACACCCCTTTTTTTCAAAGTTGATTGCTGGAAAAAATGGCCAAAATAAATGATTTAGTACAATTATTAAGCAATTTAAGGTTATCTACTGTCCATAACGATGTCCAAGTTGGCGAGGACATGCTCTGTGACATCCAATCATGTTTGAAAAATGATAAAAGAAAAATTGAATTCTCGGAGTTAGAATTGCAGTTACAACGAGATGAACTTCAAAAGAAAACTTGTGATTCTGAACTGGTGTTTGTTCAAAATAAAAATTTGTTTCAGTTTGATCATCAGTCAAAGAATGATCAGAGAAATGAAGTGCTTTCAGGTGAAAATTTGGACGCAGTTAGAAGTGCTGATGTGAAACCTATTATAAGATCATGGGAAGAGATGACACAAAATAAACACATAATAGATCTTGGTTATAACAGTGATGTATCTTTTCACATTCCAGACTTTGCTAAACCTATAAAATTTCGAAGTGCAGGTTTTTTGGATGGTGTAATTCCAGAAAAAGTTGATAGATGCCAACAATGTCACAGAGTTGAATATATGAAAGATCGGTGTTATGATGTTCCTCTGTGCGAGCATTGTGGAAAGCGAAATCACTAGTCAAACATATGCTCCAAAAAGAAGAGCACTGCAAGAGAGAAGCTAAGTTTCAGATGGATTGCTTCTTGGGAATGGACGAAAGTAGCGAAGAAGATCTACAGATCATATCGAAGAAATTGTTCGAGATTGACGAGTCTTACAGTAATGACGAATATTTCTCACTTTGTATATGACAAGGGGAGATTTGTTGGTGGGTGGTCTGCTACAGGTTCGAGTTAGAGATTTGAAGCGAGCCTGAGTCAGTGATCCACATCCTGAGCCACAACCTCAGTTGATTGAGTTGTTTATGAGTGAGCGTTTCTTGATTTGGAATTGTTCAAGGAACTGCTGTGACAGTTCCAGAGTTTGTGGTCATCTTAAAACCACATTTTTTTTCTGAGAACTGTTATGTAGGTTCCATAATTAGTGTTGCTTGAGACATTAGTTCTCGCCTTTTCGGTTTGTGGTCATCCTTGAAGACCATTTCCGAGAGACATTCAACACTTGGCTGAGATACATTTTTGCATTTTGAACTCTCATTCTTGGACTTTAGTATATCCATTCGGATTAAGGGGAGAATGTTAGACAACTAATCCTTGGGTTAGTTTGTGTTAAGTAATCGGTTATTAGAGTCCAAGAAACTTGGAGAACTGATTCAACAATTTCTTGATGTATTTATATGTGTACACATTGTACATCATTCCTTGAGACATTCATTAATATATTGTTGAGTTTGTTTCCAGTTTGTGTGTTGTGTGTCTTAAAAAAACAAATATTCGTCCTCAAAACCATGGAGTGAGGGAATATTCTAATTGGTCCCTAACTTAAAAAACAGAGTCACAAAAGTTTTGGACTTCTGAATCCACAACTGAATCCACAAGGAGTATGAAGCCAGGAGTATCTTAAAGAACACCAAATACTCCTCAAGAAAACCAATGTCAGGACGGTAAAATGGTAAAATGAGTCCTGCCCACATCTCGTATAAGAAACCTGTGCTAAGGGAACACTGAATACCTAAGAAACCTGTGCTAAGGGAACACTGAATACTTATAGGGAATAACAAAAGAAGAGAAGAATTGGTAAGGGAGGCAAAATAGTAATCTAAAAGGAAAAGAAATATAACTATGGCTGTCAAACTAGTGCATACCTGTGGCTGGTGGGGACAAAACCTCCTACTTGCACCAAGTATGAAAACAAGTTTCAGAAAATGAAATTTGCTAAGAAGAGTAATTTCAAAAAAATAAAAGCGAGTTCAAAGAAGTACCTGTTAGGGTCGTTCAGATTGGTGGCCAAGAGAGTGCTTCAGACCAAATATTGCAAGTTCAGGACAGTCGAATATCACGGTTAGTATCTCTGGCATTTTTGGCTAGGATGATATGAAGAAGACACAGTAGCAATTGGATGGAACAAATACCCCTATTAAAGAAATTAATTGAAAATGTCTTGCTCCTGGTGAGATTTCAGATAGACAGACATACATTGTAATTGTTGAAGTGATTTTAGGCTCTGAATGAATAGTAAGAAAAGATAAAACAACAGAAGCAAATCATTAAGGTCACCTAGAGGGATTTCGACAAAAATTATTAGCGTTCTGTTGCCCTCTCGCATCTGAGCCTTCAACCCTGCAAAACGTTATAGCAAACCTTTAAAGCAAGAATGGAAAGAAAAATGGCCACAGGTAAAAGGCAATTGAAACTTGGAATGCATACCAGTGCAACGATTTAAACCAAGGAATAACCCAACCTTCGCTCTAGGGCCTCTGCAGTCTCGAATCCAGAGAAAAGGACTTGAGCAAATTTCTGAAATTGGGCAGTTAGTTGGTGGAGCGTAGAGGTAAATAGGAGAATGAGTTTTATGAATTCGAATGATATGCAAAAATCAGTATATTGACATGAACGTGAAAATGCGAAATAAAAATTGTAGATAAATTTCTTATACCTAGCGTGGGGTACAGACCTTGCCCGAAATAAAAATAGTTGCTCGCGGTTGGAAGCATACCATAGATGTGTGGGATCTTACTCCCACCTTGATGGCTTTGACAGTAGATGTTGACCCTGGTGTTGTGTTGTGGTTTTGGGTTGGGTATCCGCGGAAGAAAGGTCGACATTAACATCCTTATTTCAGTCTGGTAGCATTGCAGATAATCTCTTGTGTATGAATTTCCTCAAACTGCTAGGAGCAGCGTATGTGCTACGCTAGTAAGAGAAAGAGATGGAGGAATAATGTGCGTTAGGGATTAGGGTCAGTGAGGTGTGATTTATAATCGTTGGGTCTGGAGAATAGATCTGAACCGTTATTCAAAACCCTAGGAAACCACCCTCTCGTCACCATGTGACTTCCATGTGCTTGGGTATAAGTGGTATTGGCGGTTTTGAAACACGAGTAGTCTTTAGTGCGATTTTTTGAAGGCTTTTACAGTGACTTTTTACGGTGGAATTTCTTTAAATTCCGATAGGAATTTATTGAAAAGAGAAGTTTGATTGCTAAATTTGCACAATCGAAGTGCCCTAGAGGTTTTTGAGGGTGTTGAATCCATATATAGAGTCAAAAAACCAGTTTGAATAACAAAAACCAAGATTTTACGTCAAAAAATTTCATTGGATTCCGACACCTAAAACTTCAAAAAGTCGCACTAAATACAACTCCTTTGAAACACAACATCAGGCGTATAACTTTGGCGTGCAAGAAGGGAAGGGGTGGTGAAAAGGAGCGACCTGTAGCAAAATTACAAACCGTAGTCTAAAAAAGTCATAGAATGGCTCGGAATCCAGTAGAAATTTTGAAAAAATCTGGCAAAGATTTTATCAGAATCTTGTTTGTAGTTGTTAAACTTCAGTATTTTGGGTGTCCTAAGGGTTTTTGATAGTGTTGAATCCATTTCCACTCTCAAAAATGGATTCCAAACACTGTAACTACCTCATTTTTTGAATTTTACTGAGCCGGATCCCGGTAAAATCCTGCCGTCCGAGCTATTCTGTTGCCTGGGAAGACAAGTCCAAATTACAATGCTACGTTAAATGGTAGTACGACCAATGCAATAAATGGGAGTACACTGATACTATTTGGGTGGTGTTAGAGATGAAAGAAGATAACATATGCATCTTGGTCTAACCATAAGTCTGATGACTGCAAAAAAAAAGAGGGGGTATATATAGAACTATGTATTAACCTAGCAGTAGGCATCAAAGACGTCTAGACCAATCATGGTACAGAAGGGGAGTTAGTAGCATTTCATTCCACCTAGGCTATAAATTTATAATATTGTTTATGATCCTAATGTGGAAAGGGGTCGTGCCTTGGTGGGCTCCTCTTGGCTGTCGCCTTGTGTTTGGATATGTCATGTGAATGGTTGTAGAAAGGATTTTGGGGGACAACTTGAACCCATTAAATAAATTCTTGTGAATATATGTGAAGGCATGAGGCGTGCAAAATTGGTAGTGAACTCATTCACAAATGGGTGGCACTGCACGCTAGGTCCAACATGAAATATTATAAATATAAAGACTCATTAAAATATACCTTCGCAGTTATAGTTTTGTGGGGTCAAGGGATCTGAGTAGATCAAATTTACAATAGAAAAAATACAAATATAAAATTTAAAGATTAGAATATTTGAAGATCGTCGCTTAAAAAAAAAAAATACTTCCAGGTTTTGTAGGTGTCTGACAAGATATAGCCTTCTATCGTGTCTTAAAGGTCAACCTTGCTCTTCTATCAGTAGAATTGGATGAGAGAGTGTGCAGGATAGGAACTCGATGTGTGGAAAAGTACAAGCCTCTCCAATAGCGTATTGCTTGTTGTTGATGATGTATTCTAGATTAGAGTATGGGATCATATGATTTATTTAGGTGCAAGACTGATTCAGAGATAGAATGATGCTAAGGAGAGAGTAGATCACATGGCGTGGTTTAAATAAATAAACATCTTGTGCGATTGAGGTATATGATAGAAAATTAGTATTCAGATACATATTGTGTTAAATTGCTTAATGTCACTTCTCCTAGTTGTACATTGTCAATATTGCATTGATAACAATGTATTTAGATAACGATGAGGAAAATTAAACTGTGATTAGGATATAACGTCGACTTATTTCTTTCAATTCAATTGTGATATCTCTGAGAGAAGCATAAATACAAGTTTCTCTCTTCGAGGAGAAAAAATTGTGTGTTGTGGCCCTATAATTTATAAGATTGGCAAGAATGAACGATAGAGGACAACATCAAACCGCTTTGAAATCTAGGACCTAGCCTTCCTAGAATTAGAGAGGGCTTTCTCTATTTATGATTTAAATTTATCTTTAATATTATGAATGTTGATGTTAGGCTAGTTACATTGATGGTGGTATTGGTTGTTTTTAGTGATTTTGTTGGTTGGATTAGTAGGTCTGCAGGGACTAATCCATTGGGCTATGGAGTCAAACGCTGGAGTGGTGCATTAACGTTCAAGAGCATCACAGGGCAAGCTAACAGTGCTAAATGGATCTTTAGATAAGTATGAATTATGAGGTGGAAGAAATAGTAAGGTTCAATAGTGACTAAAGAGCAGTTAAGAATTCTTTAATTAGACTTCAATAGAAAACATTCAAATTGTAAACGGAGACAGAATTAAGGTGCTCCGAAAGCAAATATTAATCTAAATTTTCTGTTTTACAATCATATGAATAGATACACAGTAAGGAAAACCATGGAAACATTTAACACAGAGAAATAACACATCACCATTTAACACAACTGAAGAAGCCTGTAAACGGTCTTC
Organism: Pinus albicaulis; assembly: GCA_034641835.2. Classification (NCBI taxonomy): domain Eukaryota; kingdom Viridiplantae; phylum Streptophyta; class Pinopsida; order Pinales; family Pinaceae; genus Pinus; species Pinus albicaulis. The sequence continues at coordinate 1,061,472,453 of CM076578.1, read as the reverse complement.
GATTATTGATGCCCAACTCCAAAATTACAGTGTTCCAATACAATAGTTCTTACAATGCAGGGTCTAACAACATCCAACCCTTCATACTGTCAATGTATGCAGTATTTAACTAAAACTTAAGTTGATTACTCTATCTTCTGCAGTGATTGTCATTTATTACATTAAAGAAGAAATTGACAAGTGGAATCATGCAAGCGGTGATAATATAAGTCTGGACAGCAGAAATTGACAAGTGGAATCAAGCAAATGGTGATAAGATAATTCTAGCCAAAACAATGGCATTAGCCGTCCGTTATTGATTGTGAAATGAATAGAATTCGGCTTGTCTGGTGCCGAAGAGGCAATGATGGCTCTGACATCTTGGCTCTACCTCTTGGACTGCCATTGCTGGATTATTAAATTGATGAGGTGCTGACATTTTTCAGGGATCACTAGCCGTGTTGATGTGTTTGCTGCCCTTTCTGTTTCTGCTATTATATCACAATAGTTCTACCCAAATTCCCTTTGCCTGACTTGACCCAGCTGGCACATTCGCAACAGTGCCACCATACCTTTTCTTGCCCGATTCTACCTCTTCTGCTCGTGTCGGGTCCCATACCAGAGATTTTTTGCCCGCATTCATGTTTCTTCATAAAATAGTGCAACTGCACCTAACCCCAGACTTTAGATAGATTCAAACCTTCCTTTAAAAATTATCGCGTCCGTTCCTTTATCACATATTTCACCTCGACATTTTATACCATGAAACTTTCGCACTTATCCTTTAAAACTTGCGACTTGCGACTTGCAATCGGGTCCCACCAACATCGCACATCGCACTTCGGTGATTATATCCTAAACCCTCCCTACTTAACCTCTAAAACTTGCAGCTTGCGATCAGGGCCCACCGATGTCCCACATCGCACTTCGTGGAATTTGTAGGATTCGGCTATTGTGTTAGGAGATGGAGTTTAAACTGCGATAAGCAGATTGCGGATAGAGGTAAAGGTTCAAGGGGATGACGGTTTGTTGCAATAGTTCATCATGTAAACACTCGACGTTGGATTTAGGAGGGGCCCTAAGGTGGTAGGCGGTATTGTGAACGGGGGGGTGCGAATGGGTGGTAATGGATGCTGCCTATTTTAGACCCTCACCTTTTGCTAACATTCGGCGGCTGAGGGGGGGTCGAAAACATATGAGGACCGTCGATTGCGGAGATGGGGAGCAGAGATGGTGGGGAGTTGCGGGATGGTCAACGTGGATGAGACGAGTGATGTGAGGTGTGATGTGATGGCGGGGTCGTAAGATAGGTGAATGTCGGGGGGTAGTATAAGACTTGGTATAAAATGAAAGCGTGGAGTAAAGGGGATAATAATGGGAATGAAGGGAATTAATATCTTCGGGACTTAGGATAAAAGCTAAGGCATAAATTATGTCTTGATAATTTTGAATATAGTTTTGACCCTAGACTTTGGAACATAACCTTGCTCCAGTACTGAAAGCAAAAACACCCTTTTCTTTGGATTTTTATTCTTCATATTTTCTTTGAATAATCATTTGAATATTGACAGTCAAGTACAATATGAAAATTTATGTGTATGAGATACCCAGTCACCTTGTGATACTGTAAATTACAAGAGTCTAGCACCGTGGTCGATTAAACGTTGGTTGTTTTCTAAATTAATGATATAGGCAAATGCATGTGGGCACAAGTTTCTCTTTGCGAGGAGCAAAAAAATTGTGGGTGATTGAACGTTGGTTGTTTTCCAGAATAATGATATATTACAAAAGACATTTTTTATTCTCAATTAAGCCTAGATTCCATCTCCAATTTATGTTTGTGTTTTATATGATATTTAGATATGCCATTCAAACACAATTGAAAGTTTAAGGTGTGTTCATCTATGATTTGTCCTCTTATGCAAATCCTCTATTTTGCATATATCCAAAGCTCTATGTAATTTCTTTTCTAGGTATGTTCTGTAAGGATACTCTACTGGTAGCGATGTCCGTTCTCAATGTTGTTTAGCTATATATTTCTCATTTCTGTGTATAATGACCACATGTAACTATTTTGTGTGCGAGGTGGAAACATATGAAGTTAAATAAATATGAAATTGTGTGATACATTATGCCGAATGAGTGATGTTGAGTAGATTCCTTTATTTAAAAATTAGTATTATGCGAAAGAAAAGTGTGTGGGAGAACTTTGCGAAGGGGAAAATGAATGCGAAAGTATGGAGCTTTGCCATAGAAAAATTACATTTGTTATTCTGCATACTGGTTCTTTGGCATAAATCATAAATCAAAGGGTCTAGGTTTTATGAAGCTTTTGTGACATAATAATAATAATAATAATGGTAATATGTCACTGTGTTTTTTCTCATTAGCTTAAGAATCGTAAATCAAATCTTCTAATTTTTATAAATCTCCCGTGGTGTAATTTTAACACGTTATGTGTCGGTAGTTGCATTGGCCAATTGTTGATCATTTTTTTTTTTTGGGGTATCCATGTTGCCAAGGAATATTGGTATATAATATTTCTTTGTGAGTGAAGGCTCATTACAAATGGCTTTATTCTTGTTGTTAGAATCGAAACTCTATTATGAGAATTGCGTGTTTTACTTGTTAGCATAAGAATTGTCCACAATATATGTTTTCAAAAAAAGATACAGATTTTACGATATTGATATTAGGTACATTATGGTTCATTTGTTTTGTGACTCTATATCCTGTCCATGGACAAGAGTTTTACCCAAAATCGTTTGTATCTGTATCATTTTACTTGTTTTTCCTGCGAATTGTTTAAGTTTTTCTTTTCATTAAGCAATAGTTTGTAGTGAAATTATTATTATTATTATTTGGAGACGTAATTTCTAAATCATCAAGGAAAAAGTATATTTGAAACGTGATTTCTAAATCATCAATGGAGAAGCATTTTTTTATTGTACAAAGCAATGGTACATATGCAATACTAAGGCATTATAATATTTTCCGTTTGAATAATTTTACATATGATGTGGGAGATCGCGCATTCGATAATATGTGAACTATATTGCTCAGTAAAATATTAACAAAAAAAGCCTTTAATGCGACTGTATTTATCAATTAATCATACATCTGACCAAAATGTGTTATTGAATACGAAGATAGCTTCCACTCTGCGAAAATCTTTATGCAAAAATAATATTTCCTTTGCACATCTCATAAACAATGCTTTTGTACAATCACATGCCATTTACTTAAATAACCGTAGTATACATTATTTACAGTTGAAATATTGTTGTGTAGTATACATTATTTACAGTTGAAATATTATCAATAATATGTGCATAACCAATGTTATTATCCATACAATGGAGAATTGAAAGCTTCTTCTGCACAATGAACATTTTCCGCACTTCTGCCTATCTTATAAACAAAGCTTATGTTCAATGAAATGCGGTCGCACAACTTTTACTTACTCAACTACTAATATGATTTATCTATAGCTAAAGTATTAGCAATAATATCATCAATAAAAACATTTAGTGCAAAGTATGTATATCCGCACAAAAAACACTTTCACACAACATGATAAACAAACAGTTGTTCAAAAAATTATTTACAATCAAAATATCATCAATAATATAAACATAAACAATGTTATTATCTGCATAATGAAAACTTGAAAGCTTATTTCACCCAATGAACATTCCCCACAATTTTGCATTCCCTACAAACAAAGCTTCTGCTCAATGTTATTTCTGTTTATTGACAAATGTTATGTGTGAAAAAATTCACAATTGCAATAGGCATATATGATTTTTTGTTTTCAAAAGTAAGATCTAGTGAATATATACATACTCAAAAAAAGAAATTCGTGCAGTTCAGTGGTGTTGAGAATATTATTGATTCAAAAGGTGTTTTGAGCTATGAAACATATATGTTTAGCAGAAAAAGCAAAGAAGCTATTTACACTGATATTGTTAATTTACTTGGTGTTATTGATGAGGACTTCCATTGGTCAATTGCATATGAGTGTTATGCTAATATACCAATGGAAGAGACAAACGGTAGTAAGATTTGGACTACTGGATTAGTGAATGTTATATGTATGCCAACATTTTTTTATTACATAGAAATTGTTCTTTTGCCCACGAATAATTTTGATTCAGAAACAAGAACAATTATGCTACGAACGAAGAGAATAACTTTGAATGCGAAGGCATTTAGACAAATATTCAAGTTACCAGAGGCAAATATTAGCTGATGATTATATGAAGAAAATAGTTTTAATATCTTAGAAACAGATGGATCTAATGTTATTGCAGATTTATTTTTGCCGAGTCACCAAGTTCCTTGCAATCTCTCTGTTCTAGAAATATTTTTGTTTACAGTCAATTATAGAATTTTGTTGTCTTTGTGCATGTGCCATGGGTTAAGAAACTACAACAAGAGTTCCAAAATGCATTGTATATATCCTTGATCAGACATACAAAAAGGATTGTGTATTCGTCTAGGTTGATATAATTTCTAATGAATTAGTTTTCCAGTTAACCAATTTATCAAAGACCAAAAGGTTCTTCATGGTGGTGTATCTCATAATAGCTTTGATTTCAATCAATAGCTTTAGCAGTTTTCCATGTAATCCTAAACTCAATGTGAATCAAGAACCAATGCAATTTCAGTATCCTATACTACGGAAGAATAAGGCTTCTTTAAACTTTTATTTAATGCAAGATGTTTTTGTGAGGAAAATCAACTACATAATAACTGGACAAGAGCCTCATCATATATCTGGACATGCACAAGTTTTCCTATAGGGAAAATTTGTGCATGAAGAAATATAAAGTAATATGCTAATTCAAATATATGGGTTTAAAGGTAAGACAATGTTATTATCGAAATTTGTTACAGACAAGTATTTTGTTGTTGAAGTCTGTGGTAAATATTGTTATCACTCTCAATTTTTCAATTTTTTTTTGATAGGGTCATCATAAGCATCACCTTGTCTCATTAGGTTAGATCATTCATTTGATGAGAAATTCACTTATCCATGTTTATTATAGGTCATACACACTTCATTAGTCTTGTCATTAGGGTCATATCCACAATAATCCACCTTGGGTTCACTTGCATAGTAATCAAATTTAAAAAAAGAGCCACTTGTATAGTTTTTCACAGTTTCGTAGCGAATACAGTGCAAAATAGACAGATTTCGCTACAGAACTACCTGATAATTTCATAGCGAATCTGAGGATTTCTCTGTTTTTTGACTTTTTGAGCAGTCAACTTCAACGATAATTTCTGGGCAATCAAAGAAGCATTCTAAGAAACTGAGAGAGTTTATTATCAAGCAGAGATCCAATAACATAAACCTCTTTCACTTTTCTCAAAGGTGCTACAAATTGGGATATTCAAAGATGTCTTTCAGCTTTATTTTTAGAATGTGTTTTTTTCTTGTTTGATACATGTTTTTCAAATGCAGTTTCCGGACACCTGGAGATGTTTTTCAAAAAACAAAGAGAGGTTTCTATTCAGAATGAACTAAAATAAAAAAACCTCCTTCAGTTTCACAACATCTATCAAGGATATGGATATAGGATCTCATCTCTGAACCCTATTTGTTCAGAAAAAACAGAGTCATTTTATTGGTAAATAAACTTGCTAAAGGTGAAAAATATGCTTTTTGAAGAGGGTAAGAGGCATTTTGAACCAAGTTTTCCTTATCATCCTTCATAAAATCAATTTGAAGACTTACAGGTGAAATTTTGAAGAGAAGAGAGAATTCTGAATTTTTTTGCAAAGTGAGGTAGTTTCGTAGCGAGCTCCAGGCTTGAGGGCCAAAATTCGCTACGAAATTTCTGTAGGATGTTTTTTACTTAAAAATCAATTTTGATGGGGATAAAAGGAGGGATTTTTTTTTTAATCGCTCATTAGACCCAAGGAATATCCTCCAATAGTCAGAAAGGTCAAAGGTTATGCAAAAGGTAGAATTTGGAGTTTGCTACGAAATGAGCGCTACGAAATTTTCTGTACATGACTGTTTTAGCAGTCAACTTTAAGTTTGATTTCTGACCAAATTAAAAAGGATTTTGGAAATATGAAAGATTTTTTTCTTCATCACAGCCCCATCTACAAAAACCTCTCTCGGTTTCTGAAAATCCACTTGGTTTTGGAAATTATACACTCATATTTGAAGCCTATTTTTCAGAATTTTCACTAACCAGATTTGTGAAAAAATTGTAAAATTTGACTTGGAAAAGGTCTAGCTCAGCATCCACATGGCATAATGACACATCAACACTCTAGTACACTTATAAAATTATTTGATTTCAATTGATAAGGGTTATTAAATTGATTTGTTGAACTATTAATGAAAGAAGAGTCCTTTTTGTATTGAAACTCTGCAACACTGAAATATCCCTAGGAAGTTTCCAAGTGATGGAATACTGTTTAAAATAGGTCTCTAAGGTGGGAATTCGAGGTGAGAAAGGTGGAAAATCATTTTTATGAGTGCTAACTCTATAAATGAGATAGTTTTAGAGTTAGAAAGCGTTGGGAGATGTTAGGTATGCACTACTATTGTAATCTTTCACTATCAGTAATATACTTTTGCAGCAACTTGTTTCAAACCCAAGATTCATTGTATGTTCTTATCTATGCTTGTTTGTATTAGTCCTTTTTATCTTTATGCAATGGCTCATGTGTAATCAATTGGAATTCATTAATATGCTCCAATTTCCTGTACACATGTAGTTGTTGTTTTGTCCTTTATGTGTGATTTGATAAGAATATAAGTGCTTTGGCTTCCATGACATTTGATGTTTTGTAATTGAGGTTTACAATAACTCCATAAGCCCAATGGTAGCAAATCCTCTACATTTTCCACCTGCAATCATATACAATCGAGTCATTATCACAGAGTTAGCCATCTAATAGAGTTTTTATTGAAAAAATCATAAGTTGTCTTGAGAGAGCCCTCTTAGACCGAAGAGGCTAATCTTCAGTCAAAATTTGGTATGAAATAGTTACTCCAAGTTGACCATTGAAGCAACCTAATAGGAAATCAATTCGGTGATAACATTTTGGCGCCGTTTCCGGGGACCAAACGTGTAAATTTTCCCTAGGAAGAACGAAAAAGTTCAGTTCTAAGGTCTAAGAGCAGCATACACTTAGACACATATTGGTTGTATTTATGCTATGGCGACTCCACACATCAAATAATAAATTGGAAGGTGACTTCACTGCTTGAAGATCAGTAGATTGATGAAGTTCCAAGATGAGTTCCATTGTAAAAATAAATTCTCAGTATGCCCCGATGAATTGGTCTCACATCCTTGGTTTCCCAAATCCTATGCCAAAATTCGATTGGTTAACTGATCTTCCCATATTTAAAAATGAAAAGAAAGACAATGCTGCTCTTCACTTGGTTAGATTCCATATGCATGTATGCATAATTAAGATTTAGTTCCTTGAGGATTGTCTCATGAAGATGTTTATGGTCACTTTAGAGGGAAAAACATGGTCTTGGTACGAAATCCTGCCAAATGGTTCATTATATTCTCTTGTTGATTTCCATGTTGCATTTTATGAGATGTATAAAGAATGTCATTATTCCTTATTATTGGTCAAAGACTACTGTAAACATTGTGTGAGTTTTATTGAATATTTTGAGAATTGTTATGAAGATGATAAGTTCATGGATGAGGAAATTTTAGAGGCCCTTCATGACAATCCCTTTCATCACCAAGAAGAAAGGGTAGTCTCTCTCTTGGATGAAAATGAAACCCAATCGGAGTTTATTTATGACAATCATGTTACATCCTCTGAGTTTGATGAACATTTGCAGCAGACTTGTCAGTATTTTAATCATAAGATATGAGATTCATTTCCAACAACAGGAGGAAATATTGGAAGATAATTGCTATAATCCTTAGGTAAAAGAAGAAATTTATTCTTCATGTCATTCCTTGCATCAGCTTACAAAAAATGAAGAAATTTTTGAAAAGAAAATTTTAGACAATCAGATGAGTATGCTTATTGAATCATATGAAGAATTACCTCTAGAAATTCTTGTGGTACATGATGAGGCAGTTCCTTTTGAAATTGTCCAAGAATACTCCAAGTTTTTCTTTCTCCCAAATGAAAATAATGATCAGCAGATTATTCCTTTTTTTATTCGAGAATGGTCACAAGAGTTATAAAGAAAAATCTGAACAAGGAACACCATCAAAGGATCATATTTACTCACATTTTCTTGTTGATCAACAAGAATTATTCGTGCATACTGTCAAAGATCCTTTCGCAGCGCTGCTAGAATCTTCTATAGAAATGAATTTCAATATGATTTTCAGTTATGTAGACAAATTCAAATGGTGGAACAAGTTGTCATGTCTCAGGAATGGTTTTTTTATCAGAGAAGTGGAATGCCAGTTCCCATCCAGTACTCAACTTCTTAATTGGCTTCATTGGAAGTGTGAGATCACTTGATTCAGATTTTATGCTGAGCAAGTAGAGTAGGATCATTTGTATATAAATAAGTCTGAATATCAAGCATTTTGTCAGTTTCGGTTTTAAATTCATCATGTGTACTTTCAGTTCTTTAGAAGCTATTGGTTTTTCAGTGCCAAGGTTACATGTCAGAGTAGGTTGCAAGTTTTCATTTTGAATATGGGAGCAGCCCAATGGAGGTGGCACTGGAACTACTAGTTCTTTGTTGTACCACAGGGGCACACCACCCCTAGTGGAGCCACTGTTATCACTCTCAATTTTTCAATTTTTTTTTGATAGGGTCATCATAAGCTTCACCTTGTCTCACTAGGTTAGATCATTCATTTGATGAGAAATTCACTTAATCATGTTTATTATAGGTCATAAACACTTCATTATTCTTGTAATTAGGGCCATACCCACAATAATCCACATTGGGTTCACTTGCATAGTCATCAAATTTAAAAAAAGATCCACTTGTCTAGTTTTTCATAGTTTCGTAGCGAATACAATGAAAAATAGGCAAAATTCGCTACGAAACTACCTGACAATTTCGTAGTGAATTTGAGGATCTCTATGTTTTTTTACTTTTTTGAGTAGTCAACTTCAATGGTAGTTTTTGGGCAAACAGAGAAGCATTCAAAGAAACTGAGAGAGGTTATTGTCAAGCACATATCCAATAACATAAAATTCTTTCACTTTTCTCAAAGGTGCTACAAATTGGGAGATTCAAAGATGTCTTTCGACTATATCTTCCAAATGCATTTTTTTCCTGTTTGATACAATGCAGTTCCCAGACACCTGGAGATGTTTTTCAAAAAACAAAAAGAGGTTTTTATTTAGAATTAACTGACCTACAAAAACCTCCTTCAATTTTGCAACATCTATCTATCCGAGAGATGTTTTTCAAAAAACCAAGAGAGGTTTTTATTTAGAACTAACTGACTTACAAAAACCTCCTTTAGTTTTGCGACATATATCAAGGATATGGAGATAGGAGTTCATCTCTGAACCCTATTTGTTTAGAAAAAACAGAGTCATTTTATTGGTAAATAAACTTGCTAAATGTGAAAAAGATGCTTTTTGAAGAGGGTAAGAGGAATTTTGAACCAAGTTTGCCTTATCATCCTTCATAATATCAATTTGAAGACCTACAAGTGAAATTTTGAAGAAAAAGAGAGAATTTTGATTTTTTCTGCAAAGTGAGGTAGTTTCGTAGTGAGCTCCAGGCTTGAGGGCTAAAATTCACTATGAAATTTTTATAGGATGTTTTTTACTTAAAAAAGAAATTTTCATGGAGATCTAGGGAGGGAAATTTTTTTGTTTAGCTAATTAACCCCAAGTAAGATCCTCCAAAAGTCAGAAAGGTCAAAGGTTATGCAAAAGGTGGATTTTAGAGTTTTTTACGAAATGAGCGCTACGAAATTTTATGTACATGACTATTTTAGCTGTCAAATTCAATTTTGATTTTTGACCAAATTAAAAATTATTTTGGAAATATGAAAGAGGGTTTTATTCATCACAGGCCCATCTACAACAACCTCTCTCGATTTCTGAAAATCCATCAGGGTTTGGAAATTATACACTCATATTTGAAGCCTGTCTTTCAGAATTTTCACTAACCAGATTTGTGACAAAATTGTAAAATTCGACTTGGAGGAGGTCCAACTTAGCATCCACGTGGCATAATGACACATTAGAACTCTAGTACACTCAGAAAATTATTTGGTTGTAGTTGATAATGGTTATTAAATTGATTTTCTGAACTATTAATGAAAAAAGAGTCCTTTTTGTATTCAAACTCTGCAAAACTGAAATATCCCTAGGAAGTCTCCAAGTGATGGAATCATGTTTTAAATAGGTCTCTAAGGTGGGAATTCGAGGTGGGAAAGGTGGAAAATCATTTGTACAAGTCCTCACTCTATAAATGAGAGAGTTTTAGAGTTAGAAATCATTGGGAGATGTTAGGTATGCACTATTATTGTAATCTTTCACTATCAGCAATATACTTTTGCAGCAGCTTGTTTTAGACCCAAGGTTCATTATATGTTCTTATCTATGCTTGTTTGTCTTATTCCTTTTGATATTTATGCAGTGGCTAATGTGTAATCACTTGGAATTCAGTAATATGCTCCAATTTCATGTACACATGTAGTTGTTGTTTTGTCCTTTATGTGTGATTTGATAAGAATATAAGTGCCTTGGCTTCGATGACATTTGATGTTTTTTAATTGAGGTTTACAATAACTCCATAAGCCCAATGGTAGAAAATCTTCTACATTTTCCACCTGCAATCATATACAATCAAGTCATAATCATAGAGTTAGCCATCTAATAGAGTTTTTATTGAAAAAATCATAAGTTATCTTGAGAGAGCCCTCTCAGACTAAAGAGGCTAATCTTCAGTCAAAAGCTGGTATGAAATAGTTACTCCAAGTTGACCATTGAAGCAAACCAACAGGAAATCAATTTGGTGATAACAAATACCTTGAATGGATAGATATATTTGAAAGAAAAAACACAAAAAAATTCATTCCTTTGTCATTTACTGTTGGAGAAGCAAAAATGGTTTCCCGTGCTACAAAGATCGCATAGAATTTGAACGCTTTTAACTTAAGTAAAGCTGAAGCAATTAAAGCATTTGAAAAAGAGGATATATTATACGCACACTTGGAAATAATTGGATAGGAAAACTTATTTGCAGAAATTAGAGAACAGAGCGAACAATTTCAACATGCATCAACAAAAAAGCATCGACTAATCATAAATGTTGAAGATATTATGGAAGTATCAAGTATCAATAGTTCTGAAGATAAATCTATACATTGCATCAACAATACCCATGGAAATCAAGGGATAATCATAGATGTTGAACAAATCATCCACGAATCAGGAATCAATACTTCTGTAGAGTAATCTGTATACTGGATAAATGATACTAATGTGGGTTCATCATTAAGTGAAAACAAGACAAAATATACTGTGAATACAAAATTGATTTACGACAAGCTATTAGATAACGCAAAGCACAAAAGTCCTGATCAAAGTTTATATTTCAAAAGAAGTGTATATTATTGAATCAACCAATTTCAGTAGTCCTATGAGAATAATAAATGTTGATGAAACTATAAATGAAGAAGTTGAAAACATTAAGATACCTGATTGGATTATTGTTTGTTTTGCTGAAAATCAAGAAACAATAACACAAATTTCTAATGAATCTATTTTTTTTTGAAGGTTTTGTCACATTGTGAAATGCAAAGTATGAAAGTTGTAATAAACAAATGAAGATTGAGAAAGTAAAGCTTTATAACAATGAAATTTTAAACCAAACATAAATGCAGTTTGATTTGTTTGGTGTTGCAATCACATAGCTCATGGAGCTACAACAAGTTACGAGTAACATGCTTGTAGAGTCTTGTTGTCAACGATAAGCATAAAACTTAAAATTAAAAATGAGAATAAAGGACCTAGAAGATGTTATAGATCTGGGTCCTTTGTTGATGACTTCATTAGCATTAAGAATAACAGTTCCTACAGTTATTGTTCACGACACATCATGTAGATTTTCTAAACCTATCAGTTTTCTTAACATGGCGAAAACATATATGGTTTTATTAACGTAGTGAAAACATATATTATTAACAATATATGCCAATGATTACAAATCACTGAACATGCATGGCAAGCAACTTTTGTTCTGAAGCACTCGAGACAAAGAGATAAGTCATTTGTTGAGTGAATTGAAAGTGATCTCGAAGTTGACATGTCTTTCGTGAACAATGAATTATTTGCTGTAGGAAATTCTAAATGCCTAATTGAATTAAGCAACTCAAATTTGTATGGTGTCAGAGAATCAGAAGAATGGAAAACATTATTTATGAATATCAAAACATAGAGAATCGAAAGTTAGATGCATATGTCAAAGCTCTACAAATTGTGAAGAATCTAAACGAACCACATATTATATTTGACTCTGATTTAATTTCAAGATAAACATTAATAGTTGAATTTGATAAGCTAAAACAATCAAGGCATTATAATTTGACGATGTAGCTAATTTTAATACACTTGAAGGTGGAAAATGGCTAATTGTCTTTGTTAATGTTAATGAATATAACTATGTTTTGGATGTGGAATTGCAACGCGAGGTCACAAAAATTGAGAAAGATATATTGAGTCAAAGTGTGAAGAATCTGAACAACCCACAAATTATATGTGACTCTAGTTTAATTTCAAGACAAATATTAATAGCTGAATTGGATGAGTTGAAACAATCAAAGGCATTAGAATTCGACGATATAGTTAATTTTAATACACGTGAAGGTGGATAATGGCTAATTGGCTTTGTTAATGTTAATGAATAGAGCTATATTTTGGATGCGGAACTGCAACGCGAGGTCACAAAAATTGAGAAAGATATATTGAGTCTGTTAGCACTGCAATTTTTCAAAGATTGTCAAAGTCTGGCCATCGTTCTCCAAGGAATCAATCTGCCTTTTCAGTCTGGTTGTATGATGAAAGTGTCACTGTCAAAGTGTAGTGGTGAGAAAATTTAATTTCTACCTTCATTAATTTCATTTTCCCTCTTTTACCTTTCATTTTTCCAAAAAACCCAAAGTACAGCCTTTCATTTCTTTCAAAACACCTTTTTAACTAATAAAATTCAATTTTTATAGTTAAAAAGCAGCTCCACACACCCACTAACAACCATATCATATTATACCCTTTTTACCTTACCTTTTATCGCATATTCAAACCTTATACATGTAACCATTGTCGAATCCTACAAAATTTTTGGTATGCGATATTGCTGGGACCCATTATTTCTTTTTGATCTGTTTCATAACATTCAAAATGGTTTAGAAAAATCCTTTATATTATGATTTAGATGAATTTTACCATATTCATTAACTTAACAAAGTTTTCACTTATCCACTTTTAAAAGTCGTTTAATGGGCCCCGCCTAGATTTTCGCAAAGTTCAATTACCACATTCACTTACGCTTCCTCAAAACTTCCGATTTGCGATTTGCGGGTGGCCCCACTGTTTGTCACGTCACGTCACCCTCCGTTCTCATCGCACATCACACTTCACAAGTTTTAACATTTAACTCTTGTGTCCCATAACAAAACTTCTGATGTGCGATTTGCGGTATTGTCTGGGCCCCACCTTCCATCCCATCACACATCGCACTTCGCGAGTTTTAACATTTAAATCCTGTGTTTCATAATAAAAATTCTGATTTGCAATTTGCAATCGACCCCACTTCCTTGCCACGCCATCACCCCCATCGCAAATCACATTTCCTCCCGCTTGTGTCTTAAGTTTAAACATTTCGACGCCGATCTGCGATTGCGATATATGTATAAAGGGTTTTCTCCTCCTGCTTATCATTCTTTTAATAATTCCTCCCGCTAATAAAATGAAACTCTGATATCTCTTTTAATCCGCCTCCATCCCTATCATGACAAACAAGAAGCTAAAGGAAAGGAAAAACGACAGAGTTTCTTTGAAACATATTTCTACCATTACTCTTAGCACCAACACATTTCAACAAGGCAGCAGGCAACATTCAAGGAACAACCACACATCATTTTAACTATTGTTTACACTTTTTGTGGAGTTGGTTACACCAAAACAAAGGAGGAGTCTTCCTATAGACTGCCACACCATACAACCACTTTGAATTGTTAGCCTTGATGTTGTTAATTTTGACTATGTCATAGCACTTTGTATCAAAGTTTTAGGATAAGCCTCATCTCTTGCACGAGATCGTAATAACTTTTGGGAACATGTTTACTCCTTTTGTGGAGATGACAATTTTGTATTTTTGTATATATGTGACAAACTGCTAAAACAGGTTCGTGGTTTTAGAATCTTGGATCATATGAGTAGTACTCTTTTCAGTGAATAAAATTGAAAGCAACTTTTGAGAACTTATTATCAATCTGGTGTGTGTATTGTTAATTTTCTCTTGTGTTTCCATATCTTATTATCTTCAGTGACAAATTGCAATCCCTCATATTTTTATGTGTTTTTATCAGTCCCTTGACATGTTCATGTGTTTTATCAAATTTTATTAGTCTCACACAGTGAGCTTTATTGATGAATTATACATGATGAAAGTGTAAAGAGCATCACTTATAACAATGATCTTCCATGATATTTCAGTGAGAATATTGTAAGTCTAGAAATAGCTTTCTCTTGTTGAAATATTGACAAATTGCTACTTGTGTTATTTTCTACCAAAATCAATGGATTTCTGTCTTACAGACCCACTGTTTCTTCTTTCATTTCACATTCTCTTCCCCTCATAGGTTACAATCTCACTCTTTTTTTACTACATCAGACCCAATACCCTCATTAGTAGAACAATGGATTTGACTGAAATCTCTTTTCAGTGAATGGGAGTTTAAACCACCTACCAATCTCATAAACCAAATCATTAAATTTCCTTAGAGTTTAGGACATGTCTGGTCAGGCACTTGAAGCATTCCAAGTGTTGATTCCAGCGCCAACATCTTTTGGTGCGTCTGCTGAGAGACGAAGGCCTTGAAACAAAGTATTCTCTTGAGTCTCTTGTTTGTAATTGTTGATAATGAATTCTTGATGGTGAAAAAGAATTGGTGACTTGAAGAAGACTGCAAATTAGTTCCCCTGGTGACTCCATAAAGAGGAAGAGGGGTTTCAAGACCTCCTTATACAAAGAGGAATCAAAGATCTCTTATTGTGACTCCAATTGTTGACCTAGAGAATATCATTAAAGACACAAAAGGAAAACAAATATCAGTTGAGGCCACATCTCAGTCAGTGAGGAAGGTACCCAAAAAGTACGCACCAAAGCAAAAGGTACCTTCATCTACTTTAGAATCAAAAGAAGTTTTAGTTTCAAAATATTCTACTGAAAAATATCAAGTTGAAACTACTTCCCTAGAAAATAAAGTAGATGTTGTTAACATAGGCTCAGTTGAAAGTTTTTCTCACTCATCACCTAGTAAATCAGAGATAAGTATTCTTCCAGTCAAAGAGGAAAAAGCTGAGTTTTTAAGTGTTGATAAGAAATCATAAGAGTTTGTGCTGACTAAAGAGGAATTAGAACAAGTATTGGCTATTGCACCTTTTCTTGATATTTCCTTTTTCTCCAAATCCAGCTGTTGGGTCATCCTCTTCTCATCCACTAGTAGAGAGTGTTCCTGAAGGCCTTACTTTCAACTTATATGATTTCCTTTCTCAACAAAATAAAGCTGAATTAACTTCATCCCCTCAAGAGAAAACTTTTGAATTTGATTCTTCTATAGAAGGAGAAGTCAAGACATCCCTTGTCCATCTTTTTGAAAATCCACTCTTTTTAGTTCTAAAGCCCGAAGAATCATCTCAAGATTTCCAATTTTCTGTTGTCCTAAATTAGAATAAAAATCCAGCAATTGTAATTCCTATTTATCAAATAACTACATCAACAGGCCATCCATCAACTACACATCAGAAAAATATGGCTCAGCCTGCCCTTACAAGGATGTAGCATATAGTGGCTGCAAGATATGCACCACTTGTTCTCCCTCAACCCTTGCATCCACTTCCTCAAGGAGATTCCTTGAAATATCTTCCAAAGTATAGCGGGGAGGGAGAAGAAGTTTCTGCTGAGGAAGATTTAGTAGATTTCTATAGTTAGTTGACAATCAGAATATTGAGCATGAAGATGTCTGGTCAAGACTCTTTGTTCAGAGCTTGGATGGTGAAGCTCGTAAATGGTTTAGAAGTCTGCCTCCAAACTCAATAACAGGAATTGATGAATTGGAGGAGATATTTGTGAAGCAATGGGGTGATAGGAAAGACTATGTGTACTACCTTACAAAATTTGGAACTTTGAAGAAGAAGGCAGATGAATCATTGGTTGATTTTACCAAGGGGTTTAATAAGATTTATCATAAAATTACTGAAGAAATTAAACCTACTGAGACCACATCTATGATAAATTTTGCAAATGCTCTAGATTATAAGTTTGCTTTATGGTTGAGGGTTGAGAAAGCACAAATATTGATGGATATGCAGGAGGCTGCAATTGGAGTGCAGTCTAATATTATGGCATATAATAAGTTGAAAATGGAGGAAGAGAAAGTAGCAAAGACAAAAAGAAAATGAAAGAAGAAAAACCTTCTTCCTCTAAATCTCTTACAACAGAATAAAAGATTGATTAAATGTCCAATTTGATCAAGGAACTTGCTTCTAAGATGAAAAAATTAGAGTTTGAAAACAAACCTGCTGCTAGAGCCAATCAAAATGAGGCCAATAGAAATCAAGCTCCCTTCAGGAGACCTTTTAAACCTCAACAAATCCTACAATGCCCAAGGAAGAATGTTGATGATCAAAATGTTCAGTCTCTTTTGAATAATTTTGCTGAAGAAGAACATCAAGAAAATGAAAAAGAAAATGAAGAAATAAACCTTGTGGGAGAAACCCCACAGTCAACATGTTTGACTTTGCAAGAATATGAAGACCAATCAAGGATTTATTTGTTTTCGGATGATGAGAATGCCCAAATTTATGCAAAAAATGATAAAAAATAGCAAGAAGCTCAAAACATAAATTATCCTTTGAGGTCCAAAGGTCATTTTCAACAACCTCAACAAAAATCAGATTTAGATAAACAAGCTGCTAAACAGAAGGCCATGGTAAATGAGGTTCCTCCACCTCAAAATTCTGCCCCAATTGTCAAAATCATTGCAGAAAATAAGGAAATAGTTCGAATTTATTTCAATTTAAAATCTGAATTGAATAAAATCAAAATTTTGGTCCCACTTCTGGAATTGTTGAAAAATCCAGCATATAAAGAGAATTTTAAAAGCCTGCTTCAGCCACCTCTCGCCCCCAGCTCAGTCAATATTGAGGATGAACATCCCACTATTTATCTAGGTTGTCATGTCCAAGATCAAAATTATGACAACTCACCAGCTTTTTATCTGTCACACAATATACATGAAAAATTTCTGCATAATTGTTTGTTGTATTTTGGGGCTTCTCACAATCTCATGCCAAAGAAAGTGATGGATGGATTGGGATTAGAGATCACCAAGAAATACCATGACCTCTATACCTTTGATTCCAAAAAATTCAAGTGCCTTGGAGTAATTAAGGACTTGGTTGTTTCTCTTACCCAACTACTTATGAAAATCTTAGTGATGGACATTGTATTTGCAGACATTCCTTCTAGATTTGGGATGCTACTTTCCAGATCTTGGTCTAAAAAATTGGGAGGTACCCTTCAGATGGACATCATATGCCACCATCCCAGTGTTTGGAGGGGAATTCATAAGGCTGTATAGGGAAATCCAAATGGCCTACATCATTAGTGATCAACATAATCCTTCAAACCATCCCATATATGCTGAAGAAAAGGAATTAGGGTCATCAATACTATACCTTGTTGTTGATGATAACAATTTCTACCTTGAAATAAGTGAAAAACAACACTTTCAAGGTACAAATGAGCACATTTAGAGGGAGAACAGATTTGGAAATTGTACTTTGATGGAGCCTCATCAAGAGAAGGATCAGGAGCCAGTGTAGTCCTCTTTTCTCCTACTCAGCAATGCGTAACTATATCATATAAAATGCAGTTTGCTACCACGAACAACACTACTGAATATGAGGTGCTTGTGCTGGGAATGAAGGCAGTGAAATATTTGGGAGCAAAACATATAATTGTTGTTGGTGATTCAGAGTTGGTGATAAATCAAGTGTGAAAAACCTACCAAGTGAAAAAATCCAAGTTGAAAATTATAGAAATGAAGTCTGGGACTTGATTGAACATTATTTTTTAGCATTTAATATAAATTTTGTCACTAGAGAGGAAAATCAAATGGTTGATTCACTAGTTATTGTTGCAAGTAATTTCAAAGTTCCTCTAGATGTCAAGGCAGACTATGATGTTCAAATAAAAAATAGGCCTTCAATTCCTGACAACATCAAATACTGGCAAGTATTTGAGGACGACAAGGAAATTCAAAAATTTTTAGAGTGTGTTGAAGAGTTTTCAGACATACAAATTGATGATGAGCAGGACATTGTTGAAATCAAAATAGCTGGCCTTTTAAGAAAACCATGGTTGGGAAGAACATTATAGATATGAAAACTAACTATATTCTAAAAGGCTTAGTTCCTTTAGAAATATTGTTCGATAATAATTATGTTTTTCTCAAGCTTGAAATTAAATTTGATGGAGAGAGTACAATAGAATGTAACATTGGCACAGAGGATCAACCAAAATGAGTGAAAGTGTCCAAATTCCTTTCTCTTGAAATTAGAACAAAATATATCAAGCTGCTGAAAGAATTTGCTAATATTTTTGCATGGTCTTATAGTGAGCTGAAAAATTATGATAGAAGCATAATGGAACACAAGATTCCTTTGAAAATAGATGCAAAGCCTGTAGCACAAAAAATCAGACATATCGATCCCATGGTGCTCCCAATCATTGAAAAAGAAATCAGAAAATTATGGGAAGTAAAGATAATTATGGCTTTGACATTTTCTAGCTGGGTAGCTAATATAGTCCCAATTCGGAAAAGAATGGAGAGATAAGAATTTGTGTCGATTTTCGCAACCTGAACCGGTGTTCATTGAAAGATAACTATCCACTACCCAAGATGGATTATATTTTGCAAAAGGTTGTAGGATCCAAGAGATTGTCAATGATTGATGGTTTTTCAGGCTATAATCAAATTTCAGTTTACAGGCAAGATAGAGAAAAGACAACATTTACCACACCCTGGGGTACATTCATGTACAACAAAATTCCATTTTGTCTGATGAATGCAGGCACAACTTTTCAGTGTGCAATGGATATTGCCTTTGTGGGAGAAAAAGACAGATTTGTATTCATCTATTTGGATGACATCACAGTCTATTCAAAATCTGATGAAGACCACTTGAAACATTTGAAACAAGTTTTTGACAAATGGAGAAATTTTGGTTTGTCCTTGAACCCAAAAAATTCATCCTTTGCTGTCCAAGAAGGGAAATTATTGGGACATATTGTATGAAGGAATAAAAAAGAATTGCAGTCATTTTTAGGGAAAATCAATTTTCTGAGGCGTTTTGTTCCTAACTTTGCAGAGCTAATCAAACACATAAATGTCTTGCTAAAAAAAGATGCAGAATTTAAATGGCGAGATGAAGCAAAGAATTAATTTCAGCAATCAAGGCTGCCTTGATTGAAGATCCAATTTTGATTAGTCCTGATTTTGAAAAATATTTTCTGATTTTTTTCATATGCTTCAGAAGAAACAATTGCAGTTTTCTTGTTATAGAAGAATAAAGAAGGTTTAGAGCAACCTATTCCATTTTTCAGTTGCGCTTTAAGAGATGTTGAATTAAATTACAACTTGACTTAAAAACAAGCATATGCACTAGTTAAGGCTTTGATGTTTTTTCGAGTTTATGTGCTGCATTCAAAAATAGTTGCTTTTGTGCCCAATATCACTATTAAAGATGTGTTGCTGCAGCTAGATACAAATGGCAGAAGGGGACGATGGTTGACCAAAATTCTGGAGTTTGATATTGAGATTATACCAACAAAATTGATAAAAGGTCAAGGCTTGGCTCGCTTAATGGCTGAATATAACTGTAAGGCTTTAAATCTGAATGTAGAGGCAGCTGAAGGAGAAGATGGAGAAGGTATTTCTAATTATCCTGAAATATTTCATAGATACATGCAAGTGTGTGTGGAGGGCATTTGTATTGGAAAGCCATTGCAAACAAAATCTTAAGAGCTGGCTATTATTGGCCAACTCTTTTCTTCGATGTTTATTCCAAACATAGGAGCTGTGTCGAATGCCAGAAATTTGTTGATAAACAAAAATTTCTACCATTACCTCTTATTCCTATTTCAATAGATGTTCCTTTCCAATAGTGGGGGTTAGAGTTCATCGGTGAAATTCATCCACCTTCATCAGGACAACATAGATGGATTCTCACAACTACAGATTATTTTACTAAATGAATTGAAGCTGTACCACCTAGGAATGCTACTAATACAGTAATTATCAAATTTATGTTGGAAAGCATTATGTCAAGATTTGGTTGTCCACAGAATTTAGTAACTGACAATGCAATGGCCTTTATGTCTACTAAGATGTATATCTTTTGTTAGCAATATGGAATTGAATTGACTCATTCCACGCCTTATTACCCTCAAGGTAATGGATTAGCTGAGTCATGCAATAAAATTTTGGTGAGGATCATTAAGAAAATGCTACCTGAAAATAAGAGAAATTGGGACACTCAGCTGGTACATGCTCGTTGGGCAGATACAGTAAGTGGTAAAAAATCAATTGGAATGTCTCCATTTCATCTTGGATATGGTGTTGATGCCGTAATGCCTTTGCAATTAGCTCTTCCTATGATGAAGTTCCTGCAAGATGAAGTTGATGATGAAAATCCAATCCAAAGGAGAATGCTGCAGTTGATAGAGGCACACCAAATCAGAGAAGCACTGATGGATAAAGTGCAGAAGTATCAGACTAAAGTCAAATATGTTTTTGACAAAAGAGCAAATCAACAGTTATTTCACGAGGATGATTTGATGCTGCATTGGGATGTTAGGAGAGAAGACCATGGAAATCATGGTAAGTTTGACAATTTATGGTTTGGGCCATTTAGAATTGTCGAAGTTTTGGAAAACAATACTTTTCTGCTTAAACATCTGGATGATGATCAACTCACTGGAGGCCTAGTAAATGGTCATTTTCTTAAGAAGTTATTTTTTCAGTAAGTGAGTTGAGTCATTCCATTGTAAATATCCGGTTTGATGTGTTAATAAAACTCCATGCCCAATGGTATTTGTGTTTGTATATATGGTCAGTCTTGAGTCCAGTCAGTCAATGGTCAGTCCTAGTCTTAATTTTCAAGAAGTCTTCTAAGATTTAAAATTTTTTAAGGCACTGAGTCTACAGTCCTTGAAGCCTCATAGGGAGGACTTCATCCCCAATAGGAGCCACTATTAGCACTGCAAATTTTCAAATATTTTCAAATTTTGGTCATCATTCTCCAAGGAATCAATTTGCCTTTTTAGTTCGGTTGTATGATGAAAGTGTCACTGTCAAAGTGTATTGGTGAGAAAATTTCATTTCTACCTTCATTCATTTCATTTTCCCTCTTTTACCTTTCATTTTTCTAAAAAACCCAAAGTCCAGCCTTTCATTTCTTTCAAAACCCCTTTTTAACTAATAAAATTCAATTTTTATAGTTAAAAATCAGCTCCGGACACCCACTAACGGCCATATCAAATTATACCCTTTTTACCTTACCTTCTATCACATATTCAAACCTTATACATGTAACCATTTCCGAATCCTACAAAGTTTCTGGTATGCGATATTGCTGGGACCCATCATTTCTTTTTGATCTGTTTCATAACATTCAAAATCTTTTAGAAAAAACCTTTATATTATGATTTAGATGAATTTTACCCTATTCATTGACTTAACGAAGTTTTCACTTATCTGCTTTTAAAAGCCATTTAATGGGCCCCATCTACCTTTTCGCATCGCCTTTTCGCAAAGTTCACTTACCGCATTCACTTCCGCTTCCTCAAAACTTCCGATTTGCGATTTGAGGGCGGCCCCACTGTTTGTCATGTCACGTCACCCTCCTTTCTCATCGCACATCGCACTTTGCAAGTTTTAACATTTAACTCTTGTGTCTCATAGCAAAACTTCTGATGTGCTATTTGTGGTATTGTCTGGGCCCCACCTTCCATCTCATCGCACATCGCACTTCATGAGTTTTAAAATTTAACTCCTATGTTTCATAATAAAACTTTTGATTTGCAATCTGCGATCAGCCCCACTTCCTTGCCATGTCATCACCCCCATCGCAAATCACATTTCCTCTCGCCTGTTTCTTAAGTTTAAACGTTATGACCCTGATCTGCGATTGCGATATATGTATAAAGGGTTTTATCCTCCTGCTTATCATTCATTTAATAATCCCTCCCGCTAATAAAATGCAACTTCAATATCTCTTTTAATCTGCCTCCATCCCTATCACGAAAAAAAGAAGCTAAAGGAAAGGAACATCGACAAAGTTTCTCTGAAACAGATTTCTACCATTACTCTCAGCACCAACACGTTTCCACAAGGCACTGGGAAACATTCAAGGAACAAACACACACCATTTTCACTATTGTTTACACTTTTTGTGGAGTTGGTTACACCAGAACAGAGGAGGAGTCTTCCTATAGACTGCCACATCATACAACCACTTAGAATTGTTAGCCTTGATGTTGTTTATTTTGATTATGTCATAGCACTTTGTATCAAAGTCTTAGGATAAGCCTCATCTCTTGCACGAGATCGTAATAAATTTTGGGAACATGTTTACTCCTTTTGTGGATATGACAGTTTTATATTTTTGTATATATGTGACAAAATGCTATGTAAAACAGGTTCGTGGTTTTAGAATCTTGGCTCATATGATCAATACTCTTTTAAGTGAATAAAATCGAAAGAAAATTTTGAGGACTTATTATCAATCTGGTGTGTGTATTGTTAATTTTCTCTTGTGTTTCCATATATTATTATCCTCAATGGCAGCTTGCAATCCCTCATACTGTTATGTGTTTTTATCAGTCTCTTGACATGTTCATGTGTTTTATAAAATTTTATTAGTCTCACACAGTGAGATTTCTTGATAAAATATACATGATGACAGTGTAAAGAGCATCACTTATAATAGTTATCTTCCATGATATTTCACTGAGAATATTGTAAGTCTAGAAGTAGCTTTCTCTTGCTGAAATATTGACAAATTGCTACTTGTGTTATTTTCTACCAAAAGCAGTGGATTTATGTCTTGTAGACCCACTGTTTCTTCTTTAATTTCACATTCTCTTCCCCTCTTAGGCTACAAATTCACTCTTTTGCTACCAAATCAGACCCAATGCCCTCATTATTAGAACATTGGATTTGATTGAAATCTCTTTTCAGTGAATGGGAGTTTAAACCACCTATCAATCTCATAAACCAAATCATTAAATTTCTTTAGAGTTTAGGATGTGTCTGGTCAGGCACTTGAAGCAGTCCAAGTGTTGATTCCAGCGTCAATAGAGTCAAGGTGTCAAATTGAAAATTACTGTTGCTCTTATGAAACATTGCATACAGGAAAAATTAAAGATTTTTTTTCAAGAAACCAATGGTTGTGACAATAGTTAACAGTTAAGTAACAAGGACATATGCTTTTACATATTGTAAGTTTTCTTAAATCTTGTAATGTTCACTTTTTTGTTTACTAGTGATCAAATCTCAGATTTTTATGTATGTTATTATGAATTGAGTCAATCTCTAGATGCAATTTTTCGATTTTCATTGCAAATAGATTTTTCATAGAACCGTTTACGCGAATGCATAAAGGTTTTTATAAACTCTTTTCATCCTCCTTCTTCTTCTTTTTTTTGCCCATATTTATGTTTCATAGTCACATTATCATTTATTATATGTATTTAATTAAGTGCGGATCAATTTTTGCTATTTTTCCGAAATGCAGAAGCACAAAGTTAAAGAGACAACAGAACCAGAATGACAACCATGAATATGCTAGTGAATTGTGATATCAACAAAAGTGTTGCTATCGATAGAATAACTATTATGAGTATAGTATTATTTTTATTCAAATTGTATACCTTATTGTTAAAAACTCATTGCTTTGTGCAAATTCTAACATTGTTTATCAGTTTTGCGAACAATTAAAAAATAATTGTTCTTTTGTTGATAGAAATGAAAACGGATATTTAGTAACTATTTTTGATTATCGGAAATCTGTTTCGCCTTCAATGTTTATTTTAATCATAGCTATGGTAATTACAATTTGAACCTGAATACAATTGTTGATATATGAACTATGGTAATTACAATATGAACTTGACTACAGTTATTGGTATATGAATGACGTATTTTAGTTTGCTATAATACCAATAACAAAGACCATTTTTTTACTTTGAATATTTTCATCTAACTTTGACCAATATTTGCAAATTGTTTTGTTCTCTTATCTGCATACTATAGAAAATGAACATTAACAAATTGTTTTAAAAAATAACAAGAATTGATATCTAATGTGTGAAATCATTCTGTATTCCGTATAATGCAATCACTGCTTCAAACTCTTCCCCCTACCCGATCCTGCCGTCATTTTTGCAAAGAACTTGCAACCTTTTTAATTCTATCATAATTGAACATATCATATATAAAATGACATTTAACTACTATTGTTGTTAATGATATAAAATGACATTTTTCTACTATTTATTTTAATGATATTCATTAAGCAGTGATCGTCATCAATATTGCAATTTTTCTAGTACTTATGGTAGATACGTTTCATACACTTTAGAAATCGATATTAGGATAATTTAGACATTCACTCTGTAAAATTGTTTTTCTATTTTCCAATTATGGATTAGATAAGTGCACATTTGACGATTGTACATGTATTATTCAATATTAAATGAACTTAGTGCATGAGATAAATAATTAAAATCTCATTTTGTAAATTTTCTTTCGACGTAGTAAAAAAACACTTCCGAATGTGGAATTACAACTTATCATATTCTCTTCTTCGAAAATTTCTTGATGTCTTTGAATATAAATGCAATGAGAATATGGGTTGCAACTAGTAATCCTAAATAATACTACTTACATTTTCAAAGGTTATAATGAAAACTTTGCGGGAAAAAACCCTTGAATAGAAAAACATGGGTATCAAAATCGAATTGCATGCAAAGTAATAATTAGCATTGTGACTAAGGCATGCAAAGCCATTTATGTTTATGCACATGCATTTGTTCTTCTATGCTCATGCTTTCTCTCGAGAACCAATTCCACACAATTTTCTTCGCATAACTATTTCTGTAGTTGTGAAATTGTTCATAGATAATAATAATAATAAAACATATAATAATAATAACAATGATAATGAAAATAAAAAATACAAATGCACATGTGCTGAATTGCAAAGCAAAATAATATCACGCAAAAATCTCTCGATATTTCATTGTACTAATCCCCGCATTTTGTACAATCTACTAATAATAAAATAACCATTGGTTTTGTATATGCACAACCATGTCTGCACAACTTTTCCCAACAAGATAATACCAAATAATACTTTACAAGTGACTACTAAAAATAAAACTGACAATCCATATCCATATTGCTTTCTCATTACAATCACAAAGTACCACTCAATCGAGAAATATTTTGGGCCTAATCTTGATCTTAATCTCTTCAGCTATTGGAATTAACCAAGACCTTTTACTTCTGTGATGTTAAAAGAATTGTATATGAAAGAGTATAGAACAACCACATGTGCATACTATAAAGAAGATGAAACATAATGACAACCATAAAATAGAGAACGCAAACACATTGATAACAGAGTTCACCGAGTGTGGGTTACGTCTCTAGGCTCGATGTCGAGAGTGGGGAGGTCACTTCATTAAATGCTGCAAATGATGAGGATGTACATGGTATATTATTTGTCATTACAAGAATAAATTCCCTCAACCAGAGTGGCATGTCTCTCATCGAGACATTCTTCCGACATGGACTGTCACTCAAATGAGCCCTCCTTCAGCATGAAAAGTTAACGAAATCTCACATGATGTGGCAAACAAGTATCTGTTATGTAACCAACTCAGAAAATAGAAGAAAAGATAGATCAACAACTTAGAAATCAACCTCTTTGAGGGGGGAACCTCCTTTACATTACATAAATGAACAATTCTTGGATGATTCAAATGAAAAAACCTCCTTTCTATATATATGAGCCAAAGGGTCACAATATAATCATAGTCGATATAAAAATGATAATGTAAGGGCACAACAACAACAATAGTGGGCTTCTATGGGGCACAATAATAGCAATATGGGGACTACATTGGCGCAAAAATAACAATAAGGGGGTTACAATAAGAATAAAAATAAGGGGATACACTAGTATTATAGGGACCTAACATGCCCCTCTCCTTTGAAAGAGTGTTTTCCTCAACGCTTGAGTAGTTCTAGATGTTTCCGTATAAAATTCTCATCCTCCCATGTCTAATTTTTAGTGGGTAAGTTCTTTCACTTGATGAGATACTCTGAAATTGATCAATTTCGTAGATGTCGAGTTCTTTTTTTAGTGACTCCTTCAGGTTCCAATATGATTTTTCCTTCCTCATCAAGTTTTGAAAATATTGTTTGAATTGGAAGCTTGTCACCTCTAACCTTCTTTAAGTATGAAACATGGAAAACTGGGTGCACTCAAGAAGATGCAAGAAGTTCGAATTTGTATGCCATAGTAACAATCTTTTGCAACACCTTGTAAAAACCATAGTACTTTGGTGATAATTTATTATCATTCTTAGCTTTCTTGAGGGACATTTCTTTGTATGGTTGTAGCCTTAGAAATACCCAGTCACCTACATCAAAATTTCTTTCTCTGCGATGCTAATCTTCATGTTGTTTCATTTGATTCTGCGCCAAAGTGAGGTTATCCTTTAAGAGTTAGAGAACTTGTTCTTGATGCTCGATGTGATATTCCATTTCTTGAAACTTAGAATTTCTCTTAAAGATGATGTGATGGAAGGTGGATAATATCCATAAAGTTCCATAAATGGGGTCATTTTTGTTGCAGTATGGAAGGAAGTGTTATACCACCATTCAGCCAGAGGTAACCACTTGACCCATTATGTTTGTTTATCATATACAAATAAACCAAGATATCCTTCCAAACATTTATTCACTGTCTTAGTTTTACCATCATATTGAGGATGATAAGTTGAGTTATGAGCTAATTGAGTATAAATACAAGAAAATAATTTCGTCCAAAAATTTCCTGTAAAATAGGGATCTATGTCACTTACAATAATCTTTGGGTTTCCATGTAGCTTTTGAATTGTTTCCATAAATGCATTAGCAACTGTGTTGGCTTTAAATGGATGGGATAATGCACAAAAGTGTGCATACTTGGTAAGTCCATCAACTATCAACATGATACTATTTTTTCCTTCAGACTTGAGTAAACCTGTGATAAAATCCAATGAAACTTCCTCCCAATGTTGAATTGGTATGGATAAAGGTTGTAACATATGTGGGGTCTTAATTGTCTCCTGGTTATTTTTTTGGAAAGCCAAACATTCCGCCACAAACTTTTGAATATCGGATTTAAGGCCATCCGAAAAAAATTCCTTTCTGACTTGGTGGTAATTTTTTTTAAAATCCCGAGTGCCCTTCTAAGGGAGAGGTGTGCAATTCCAACAAAATATTTTGTTTGATTTGGGAATTATTAAAAATATATAAGTGATCTATGTACCATATTGAATCATTTTTCCATCTAAATGTATTAGATGTACTAGGATCTTGCTGCAACTTTTGAATGAGTGTCCACACTTTTTTGTCATTATTCTATTCATCCCTTGCTTTGGTTATCCAATCTGGTTGGATAATAGAAATGGCACAAAGCAATGCTTCCACATCCTCATCCTTTCTTGAGAGTGCATCTGCAATAACATTTTTCTCCCCTTTTTGTATATGATTTCAAAGTCATAAGATGACATCTTTGTGACCCATTTTTTCTGCTCTTCTGAAGATAATCTTTGTTCCAAAAAGTATTCAAGACTATCATGATCTATTTTTACCTTGAAGTGCTTCCCATTAGGTAAGGTCGTCATTGCTTTAGTGCATGTAGGATTGCCAACATTTCCTTCTCATAAATAGCTTTGTGTAAATACTTTCCTTTGATTGGACAACTTTCAAAAGCAATAGGTCATCCTTCTTGCATTAAAATGACACCAATTCCATTTCCTGAGGCATCACATTCCACAATAAAGGTTTTTTTAAAGTATGGCGTAGCTAAGACTGGTGCGTGACACATTGCTTCTTTAAGATGTTCAAAGGCCTTATTTGTTTCTGGAGTCCAAGAAAATGCATCTTTCTTCACTAACGTTGTTAGAGGTGTTTCTATTCTCCCATAATTCTTAACAAACTTACGATAATACTGTCATTCCGAGAAATCCTCGAAAATGCTTTATGGTTGTGGGTCATTCCTTAATGGCTTTAATTTTTTTAGGGTCTACCTTAAAACCATCATGAGATACAATATGACCCAGATATTCCACCTCCTATACTCCAAAGAAACATTTGGATGTTTTTGCATATAATTTTTCTCCTCTAATAGCTTGAGCACCCTGTCAACATGTTGAACATGATCCTTCTAAGACTTGCTGAAGATTAGTATATCATCAAAAAATACTTACAAAATTTTTCTAAGGAAGGGTTCAAAAATGGAATTTGTCAAACCTTGAAATGTAGAAGGTGCATTGGTAAGTCCAAAAGGCATGATAAAAAATTCATAATGATACTCATGAGTTCTAAATGTTGTTTTCGGAATGTCTTCAGTCTTCATTCTAATTTGATGATATCATGAACGAAGATCCAACTTGGTGAAGTAAATTCCTCCATGTAATTCATCAAATAATAGGAATGAGAAATTTATCTTTAATAGTGATATTGTTGAGCTCCCTATAATCCGGACACATGCGCCATGATATATCCTTCTTGTGCACCAATACTACTAGAGCAGAGAAAGAACTTTGACTAGGTTTTATTATACTGACCTCCAACATTTCTGAAACCATATGTTCAATTTCACTCTTTTGGGCATATGGATATCTGTAAGGCCTAATTTTTGGAGGAACACTTATTGTCTCAAATATCTTGGAATGATTGTCCAAGAATTTTTGTGGATATGGAGAAATATATGATTTTGATGTTTGAACCTCTAGTGAGCATAATTGCGCAATTAAACCCAACTGTTATTTCTTTAAAAGCTTTTTCATTCCAGTAAAGCTAATTATCTTTCTTGGTTTCCCTGCGATACCCCTTAATTCAAATTCCTTTTCTTCCCAAAAAAATTCAAGAAAATTTCTTGAAAATTAAAATCTATCGTACCCAAATATTGTAACCATTGGACTCCTAGTACAACATCAGCACCGCCGATTGGAATGGAAAGCATTGGACTGTTCAATACATATTCCCACATGGTTAGCTTGATATTATGGAACTTTCTAGAGAAATTTATAGTTCCTCCATTTGCGACCATCACTTGACACTCTGGTGCTGGATATAGGAAGCAATTAAATTCCTTGGCTATCTTACAATGAATAAAATTATGGGTACTACCTGAATCAATCAACACTATTACCTTTTTATTCTTGATATGTCCTTCTATCTTGAAATTTTGAGGAGTGTTAATTCCTCCCAAACCATTACAAGATATGGTCAACTTCATTTCTTCTTTCTCTAGGGTTGGTTCCTGGTGTATATCCTCTTATTTTGAAGTTTCTTGTTCCTTTTCTTCCTCCTCTTCATTATATATGTAAAATAATTTCTTCTCAACAGACTTATGACCTTTAGTGTATTTTATATCAAAGTT
Source organism: Pinus albicaulis (assembly GCA_034641835.2). Classification (NCBI taxonomy): domain Eukaryota; kingdom Viridiplantae; phylum Streptophyta; class Pinopsida; order Pinales; family Pinaceae; genus Pinus; species Pinus albicaulis. The sequence goes on along the minus strand of CM076578.1, from coordinate 1,061,442,528 downwards.
GTGACAAATCCATTTTGATCTTTTTTCTTCCAACTTTTGTGGTGTCAAAATTTTAGAATGTTGAAGGCTAGGAGTAGCAACACTTCCATGTTTATAGTTGTGAGTAGTAGGCTTACTTGTCTCCATAATTTGCTTTCAATTTTACTTTCCAGCCTGAATGCCTTCTCTAATGAATTAGGTTCTCAAAGGCGAAACTCATGTTGGATGTCATCCTTTAAATTCCCTATGAAGACATTAATCCTATGCTCATATGGAATATCATTTACTGTTATATTCAAATTTTGGAAGTCCTCAATGTGCTCCACCATTGAAACCTTTTTTTTGATATTTATCAATTGGTTAAAGGCGTTGCTATTTGTATCCTCATAATGTGCTATTATTTCCTCCATAATCATTGACCAAGTGACAATTTTTTTATGAGAGGAAAGCCATTGATACCATACAAACTAATTGGGTTCTAAATATAAAGTTGCAATGCATAAATTTTGTGTGTTTTAGACATTATGGAGATCAAAATATTTCTCCATATGTAGTATCCATGTTATGGGATCCTTGCTATCAAATTTCCTCATATTGATCTTTGGAATATGGTGGGTCTTCAATCCAATGTTAGAGTCTATGAAATCATGATTAACATTTCTTTTGTTCTCATTGTGAGTTTCCTCTACTACATTTTCGCTATTAGGAAGATTTTCTTGCAGCAACTTTGTCAAACCTTCCTTCAAACCTTCAAGTTTTGCTTCTATACCATCGATCTTAGCTTCCATGCCATTCTTCAAACCATCCATATTAGCTTCCATTCCATTCATTTTAGCTTCTATGTCTTCTCTTAAACCATCCATGTCTTCTTTTAAACCATAGATTTCTCCTTTGAAACCATCCATGTCACCTTTTAGTTCATCCTTGGTTTCTCTTTGTGAGAACAAAATTTGTTGCACTTAGTCCCATAATTTTGATATACCATGTTGCAATTCCTCCTCTTCATGCATCATAGTAGATGTTTTTGGGGGATTAATGGGCGTGGAATTCTTTTTGGGAGGAATTTTATAACCCAATACTGATATCTATGCTTCAATATTCCCTTGGAATCACTTCAAACTGATTTTTCAAACAAAAGTTATGCAATTTAAAAAAAAATACATAGATTTTTGTTGCTCTTGAGGAGCTCGATATTGAACCTAATGTATCTCTATGATTTTATATCCTCAAGATTTGAAATTTAGTCCTGTGGTAGGCCTCTATTCTTCTTTCCAATGCCATAGGTCATACCTAATTTGAATTCTTCAAGATAAATTTATGCCTAGTCTCCCACGATGACTTGATTATGGACTGGTTTCGTAGAGCGAAGTTGTAAGGGATGCCATGTGTCACTGGTTCAACATTCGAATGTGAAATTGATATAGGAAAAACTAAAGTCCGTGCACTTTCGGCCTCTTTTTATAGAATTCAAATATGATTCCTGAAACAAAAGTTATGATGATTGTCCCTCAGTCGCATGTTTGAGATGAAATTCTGGAGCCTGGAAAAACCCTAACTTCCTAAAATCATATCGCCAAAAATATAGCGAACCAAGATCTGAAATTTGTACACGACGTTCACCATTATTTCAACTCTACGTGGTTTCAATTTCAGCTTCTAAAGCTTTGTAGAAAAAAAATTATAGCAGAAATTCCAAGATGACCTGTTTGAAGAAGCGAAATCCTAGAATACAAAGCTCTGATACCAAATGTTATGCAACCAGCTCACAAAATAGAAGAAAAGATATATCAGTGACTTAAAAATAAACCTCTTTGAGGGGGAAACCTCCTTCACATTACATAAATGAACAATTCTTGGATGATTCAAATGAAAAAACCTCCTTCCTATATATAGGAGTCTGAGGGTCACAATATAATCAGAGCCGACAAACAATAATAATGTAAGGGCACAACAATAACAATAGTGGGCTTCTATGGGGCAAAATAATAGCAATATGGGGACTACATGGGTACAACAATAACAATAAGGGGTTTACATTAATAATAGAATTAAGGGGATACAATAGTATTATAGGAACCTAACAGTATCCATAAACATAATAGTAATCATGGATCTCAATCAAAAAAATCATTGTCTCAACAAATTAGAAGAAAGAAATGACATAACTATATCATATACCTACACTTTCAAGGATGGCTGGAAAATCACTTCCTTAAATCATATCTCCAAAAATATTGTGAACCAAGATCTGAAATTCGTACACGAGGTTCACCATTATTTCGACTCTATGTGGTTTCAATTTTAGCTTCTAAAGCTTCGTACAAAAAAAAGTTTTAGCCGAAATTCAAAGATGACCTATTTGAAGAAGCGAAACCTTATAATACAAAGCTTTGATACCAAATGTTATGCAAGCAACTCACAAAATAGAAGAAAAGATAGATCAACGACTTAGAAATCAACCTCTTTGAGGGGGAAACCTCCTTTACATTACATAAATGAACAATTCTTGGATGATTTAAATGAAAAAACCTCCTTCCTATATATAGGAGTCTAAGGGGTCACAATATAATCAGAGTCGACAAACAATAATAATGTAAGGGAACAACAATAACAATAGTGGGTTTCTATGGGGCACGATAATAACAATATGGGGACTACATGGTTACAACAATAAAAATAAGGGGTTGACATTAATAATAACAATAAGGGGATACACTAGTATTATATGTACCTAAAAGTATCCATAAACATAATAGTAATCATGGATCTCAATAATAATAAAACACTATCTCAACAAATCAGAAAAAAGAAATGACATAACTGTATCATATACCTCCACTTTCAGGGATGATTGGAAAATGAAAATCTCTGTTGATGAAACAGACTGCACCATTGAATTCATATCGCAAAATTGACAATAAATTTTCCCAATTCTGACACCAGCACCTCTGACACTATAAGGGAATCTTTTTGACATCTCTTGATTCTCCTCGTTCAGGGTTCCACATCGTCTGCCTGCTCAGGGTTCCAATTAGACCTCCATGCTCCACTTGGTTGAATGGTTTGATTGAGCACTTAAGTAATTACTTGGGTAGACTTTACTAAGTGGGGTCGTTGGCCCGTTGGTTATAGAGCCAAGTTTGGCGTGTGGTGGTCGGGGGTTCCAACCCCACCGACCCCTCTTTGGAACTGGCATGTTATGTTTTGGTTGACCTCCGCATTGTTATTTTAATTTTAACGGCTGTTATATTTTTAAGTGGTTGGTTGTGGGGGCGCTCGGGAGGCGGGTTCGAGCCCCACCGCCCCTGGTCACGTTTTAACACGTGGGACAATTAACGAGTGGGGATGGGTCCGTCGGTGGGTGACCCACCCGCCACGACATATATACATAATTTTTTTTTTGTAAATTTGGTAGGTCCTTACTATTTTCTATTTATCATAAAAAAGCAGGTTGCATCATATACAACGTTAGTGGCCTCAACCTGCCCGAAGGAAACCAGGTCTGTTGGCCACCTTAGGGCATTGAAAGCCATCCAAAATTGATATTGTTTCCTTCTTCTACTCACCGCAATGGAAATTTTACTATTTAAAACATTAACTAAGTAACAACTAAAAACATAAACACTATCTGCAAAATTCATAAAAACTTAATCTAGGCTACTACCCATCAGAAGAGTCTATCGGTGCTAGATCCTTTGCAGTGGAGCCAGGCATGTCCACTTGCTGCATCTGTTGAATCTGCCTTTCAATTCAACCTATTCAAGCTGTCGCTTGATACTGTGACACCTTGATGTGTTGGAGCTAAACATTGATATCCTGAAGAAGTTCAAGTACTGATGGTGTTGCATTCCCTTGACCTGGATGAAGACTTTGCATTGCTTTGGCCAGGACACATTTCATTATCCAGTATGTATGAACAGTTTGGTTAAACAACGAGAGGCGACCTATAGTATTTCCTAGATCAGTAACAAAATCCATCATTTCCTCCTCTGCCTCATTATCTTCCTCATTAATGTGACTTTATTTTTCCCATCCCTGAATTACATTTATGATTTGTGGAGGATTACCTACAGAGTAAGCTTGCGAGATATTCTCTAACATCTCTTGCTTTGTCTTCCTACCTCGCTTTCTAGTCTCAGCTGTAGATTTTAAAATCTTCTGCTTTCCTTTGTCTTTATTTTTGACCATACACTTCTTCGTTTGCCTCTTAACCATAGTTTTGTTATGAATATTCTGCTTAGTTAAACCTGTATATACTATCTGTGAGCCTGTATGACGCGAGGACAGAGGTATAGCAATTAAACTTTGTATTTTTAGGAATAAATCTACCTCTGGCACATGATTCGCAGAGTGATAGATACAATTCCGATGACTGAGATAATTCACAAAGTGATTTATACAAGTTGTCTGACGGAGATAGAGACATATGAACAAAATCTCTATCTTACCAAGTAAAAGCCAAACTAAACAAGCAGAACTCCAAGTATGACTAAGATAATTTATAAAACTTGAACAAAGGCAATGAGAATTACCTTCACTATGACTATCATGGGTTTGCAAGATTTGCCCCTACCGAGACCAAACAAGGTAGACATAACAACAATAGAAACTAATTTTAATATCCCCTACGCTTTTATAGAATACCAAACAGAGGGTTTTTAAGATTTTTCCCTGCCAAAACCAGACGAGGCATGCAGAAAAACGACAAAGGCTACCCCAATTATCCCCTAAATCATTAGAATATACCAAATAGAGGCGAGAATGCTTGCAACATTTCTCAAACAATGGAAATTTCCCAGCAGAAGTAAACTCGACACCATGCATGAAGGAATTGGAACAATTTTCGAACAAATTCAATTTCCCAACAGAACTAAACTTGCATGCATACATGAAGGAAGTGGGGATTATGAAAGAGAAATTCATGTTCCTACAAGGATCACGAAAACGAGGCTGAATAGCCTTCTGTGGTATTAAGAAGTTACAGTTTCTGACCATACGACAGATAATAACCGAAACTATTCCCAAAACTTCAAAGCCATCTCTATCATGTCTCGTACAAAGATTTATGGTTAAAAGCATAAGGTTGGAATGAAGAATGACATACCCCTGGACCCAAGTTTGAAGCCTCTAAACAATGTCTGTAACAGTTCCAGCTAGTCACCGCAAATCGCTGCTCCTGCTAGAATGAAATGGTTTCTGCTAATTCCAAATTTGCCTCTTTAGGCTTTCCTTATTCTACATTTTCCAACGCCCTCCTAACATTACTAGCTGTCTTACTAAATGTGCCATCATAAACATGAATGCCGCGTACCTCCTCATGGAGTGTTATGAATGCTAGCCGAAGTTCTCATGCCTGAACCTCTGCCTGTTCATCGTGACCGCCCTCCACCTGCCCTATGGCACTTGACAGTGGACCCCGATCGGGGGTACATATACATATACATATACATATACATATACACATACACATACACATATAAATATGCATATACATACACACACACACACACACACACACACACACACACACACACACACACATATGACAGCGAGGGGTGTGGCGGGGGTGGTGGCCTACCACTCCATTTGATAATTTTTTATATTAGAATATAACATGACCGGTGGGGGTGTGCAGGTCCAACCCAACCCCCTTTTGTAGATATTTTTTTGTTTTTGTTTTTAAAATATATTATTCAAAAATTTTCCCATCGATTTTTAGGGTCACTGGGCATTTTAATTAGGTGAATATTTCTCCCGTTCGGTGGCCAGATTCCATGCGCCAGGTCTCAGTCAATTTGTTGCCTCGTTAAGCTTGCCACTTGGCCAACTTTGACTAGATAAAACTTGATCAAACGAACTTGTATTTGAGTGTCATTCACACTGTTGGAATCAGGGCAATGAGCACTACGATCCGGTCCCTATTTCAGTTCAATCTGAGGACTTTTATTTTTGAGCTATTCTAAGCCCTCTTTGACTTCTGAGTGTATGTGGAGCCACCTGGATCATTCCTCCCCACTAAGGAGCTTTTGGTCTTCCAAAAAGATGAGCATAATCTGCTACTACTATGTTACATTGTCTACACCACAAGCCTCCTGAAAATTCATCCTTCCTTCTCTTTTACCCTTGTTCTTCAGAGCCATAAGTGATGAGCTGACACCTACATCCTTTACAAACCTGTAGTACAATATTTGCAAACTACATGCTCAATTACATGATCAATCGTGACCCAAGCATCCCTATAATTTCCAAGAGTTTATAACGCACATTCTGTGGTCAATTTTACATCACAATGACAACCAATACCCCAACTATCAATCAAAGGCAAAAACATCATCGTTGCTTTAATGAGCAATGGAAAAGATCTCATCACTTTTACAATTTAAATCGCAACAAATGATTCAAAAAATGAGGCCATGGCAAGTTATCATATCTATTAAAACCATCTCTCACTCATGAAAGTGAATGGGTCATCATCTCTATATGTTGGATTCGCTTGTTGAAATTTTTTTTCAATTGGTTCCTGCACGGACGCTTTGTTCTTGAGACACTGTTCTGTATGGAGCCTCCAACACTTGGCTCTTTGATGTCCACCTCTATTTCAAAATTTGCAAAAGTTATTCTTCCTCCAAACCTGCTTAATCTTCTTCCTTCCCTAATGTGGAGAAGGCATTTCACGCCTCATCCTTTTTATTGCTGCCATTCTCTTCTAGCACTCAGAAACCACATGGTAATGCAAACAAAAAAAAATACATAGTTTTCTATGCCATGATTTTTTTCATAATTAAAATTATTGTAATTAAAATGTACTTTAGAATACTGAGACTGTTTATACCTCTCTTGATTTTCTTTGGTGTGATCTTGGTGATGAGAGGCCCTTCCTCTGCAAAGTGCATTGTCATGGGAGGATTGTGATTTATTCCAATCATCCTCTTTCTTTAATGGCTTCAAAAATGCCTTGGAAGCTTCTGATACCTTTAAGCACTCTCCTTTAGTGTACCCCAAAACTGCAAATCGAGGCCTTATTACAACCTCCAATAGCTGAGTCATCCCTTGGCCATTAACATTGAGTCCTCCTCCTTTATACCCCATCTTGGTATAGAGTCTTATGCAAGTTCATATAATGGGTACCTCCATGTTTCCAATAGAAATAGTGTCACGTGAAAATGAAAATTAAGTATGATCAAATTTGTTTACCTCAACTGTGTTTTCTAGACCAAGTGATGATCTCTTCGTTAAGCCTTCATTGCGCTTCAATTTTTCAAGGTGTTGATGGGAAAAAAGTGCCTGGCCAACACTAGGGGATCTCCCCGGTATAAAGTCCCAACTAGAATCTAGATCGTTTGTGATAGGGATCTCGTCTGGGGTGTGGGTCTGACTACTGCTGAATACGCCTTTTTCTTGGACAGAATATGCGCCTTGCAGACTTGATGATACACATTTATTCGAATGATACAAAACAAATGGTCGATGAGTTCTCATGTAAATGAAACATTATAAATAGAAAAGCGAGTTTCGAAGCATGCAGCCAAAGGAAATGTTGTTAACAACACATCATTAGGGTCATGCTCATAAAAGTTGCTTGACCATAAAAGAAACAGTTCTCTATGGTCGAAACACCCTTCAATTCCTTAAGCATTTTCTGAAATATGGAGCAACATTAATAGCAAAGTCATTAAACATCTCTCAATGAAATATTCACATACCATTAACACATCCATAAAGCTTAAACATACAAATGACATATGAATAGAAAACACAGACTAGTTAGTTATAAAGGATAACAAATACATAAGACCTAATATTCATAATGCTAACACACATAAGTCCTCATCCAATCCAGTAGTGGAATCAAAACATTCATTTGTATTCATTCTTGGAAATATGTATTCAATGCAATACAATTATCTCTTCTCCTTTTGGAGTCCCAAAAAAAGGTTCATTACATTGTCCCCGGAGGGAGTAGTTATAGAAAAAAGGGAGTAGTTATAGAAAAAATGGTGACTTTTGGGCTACCTAGTCCTTTCATCTTCCTGACTGTTGGCATTGTTTGCGACCCAAGTGATGTTGCGACTTGCGACTGGACCTCATTTTCGACCTGTGACTGGTCACTGTCTGCGACCTACGACTTGTGACCTATATAACTGTTCCATTTTAAGGTAGCAGCCTTGTGATGGAAAGCTCTAGAACTTCTACCTGCTGCTGCTCCCTAAGATAAGTCTGCCAGGCCCTGTAGTCTGTGGCCACTGGAGTGACTTGAGGTGTGTCCTCCCCTAATCTATGAAAACATTCGAGAACATTCGGAACCAAAGTGCGCTTCTTCACGAATATTTGATTGGAAAGGGAAGCTAGCTTGGTGTAGATTCGGACTGGTGCGATGATGAACTGATCAATGTTCTCCTCTGAGGCTGTTATCACTATAATTTTTTTTCCAAATTTGGATAGATTCCTTGGTTCCTAGTCATGGTTTTTAGATAGGTGTGAAGTCATGTTAAGTTTTTAGGGGTTAAGTGATAGGGTTAGAGTCTCATTTCCATTCACAAAATAAAGTATAGCAACCTTATTTCATACATTGACAGTCTTATACCATGTTTGGAAAGTTAAATTTTAAACTGTTTTGAAAAAAAATTGATTAAGCCATGAAACCACATTTTCATAGCGCAGATGGTGCAAAAAAATACTTTTGCGCTACGAAAATGCTAGTCATTTCGTAGCGCAAAACCTTGAATTTTTATTGAGCGTGCTACGAAATCGGGGATTCTTAGCATGTCTTGTCAGTTATCAAATCCACCAGAATTCCGTTAATCATTCATGATTAGATGTCAGCCACGAGTCTTTTCTCACGCATGCAACCATTCATAGCCATCATAACATTCATTTAAGGTCATTTGTCTTATGTAATTTTCAAATTTGAAAGGGGATAGTTTTGGTTTTATTGTCTCATGTAAGAAACACATAATGCATACCCTCTTCCGAATGGTAAGCTCATGGTAACTAGAAACCAAAGCTTCTTTTTTCATCAAGCGAGGCAGTTTATCAAGTGAGGAAGTTTACTATGAAATCAAGTGAGGCTGTTGGTTACAGGTTTTCAAAAGCACACAGGAAATTCAAGGAAAGGATGACAGAGGAAAGGAAGAATCACAGATGAGGCCACTGTTTAAGGATGGAGCCTGAAAGCATTGAGGCTCTAACCAAAGACAAATTAGTTGAGGATGCCTTCAAGAAGACAGGATGTTGGAATTTCTGTGAAAAATTGCAGGGAGGTCATAATCAAGTGACAAAATAATTTGGTCTTTACTTCACAGGTTCGAATACAAAGGTTGGTCTCTTAAACTTCACAATTTCCCCTGAAATTATATCATCAGTGACAGAGATTCCAAGGGGAGAAGAAAGATGGTTCAAAAATTTCTGGTTTGATATGGAACCTTGTAAAATTTTTATGAAGCCAGGGTTTGAAGAGACATATTTAATCAAAGCAGTGCCAAGAAGCTACATCAAGAACACCTATGCCAATCTGGTCTACAAAATTCAAAGGTACTTCACTTGTGAGGGAAGATATCATAAGGTGTACTCTTATCATTTCAAGATCCTGTTGCATTTTACTAGAATGATTTCTTTGGATTTGCCTTTCTTCTTGTTTCAAAGTTTAGCTAAGATGACAGATAAAGTGCAGATGAAAGCTCAATACTGTGAAACTTCACTTTTCCATCATGGTCTAGTTAAATTGATTGTTTTACATGAAATTTAAAGAATAAATAGAGAATGGTCTACATTTTTGTTTTTGTGTGGATTTTGGGTGGAAACACAAGGAGCAGGTGTTAGCCCTAGGGCCAAAGAAAAATTTTCATCAGAAACCAGTGAACCTGCAGAGACAAGATCAAAAATATTTTTCAAATTAAAGCCTAGAAAGCAAGTGAAAGAGCCAAAGATTAGAACACCAGTGATTATTCAAGAAACCCCTCAAACTGCACAAAAGAGGACAACTAAAGGTAAGGAAACAGTATAGGAACCGTCAACCAGCAAATCAACCCAGAAAAGATTGACTAGAAGTCAAATATCAAGGGAAAAAGGCAAAACAGTGGTTTCAAAAGAAGATCCAAGTTTAAAGGGTAGTTTGAATGATATTTTACAGGCTATTGATATTGAGGAATATCCTTTAGTTCACACAGATTTTATAAGTTTGGATGAAGGGAAATCTAAGAAGATCAAGTCTTCCAAAAAGCTGGATTTTAATGATGAAATTTCAGAGTTTGTGTTTAAGCCCAGAAGGCCTCTAACTAGGAATTCAAAAAAGTTGCAAGGGCTGGATGTGGAGTTAGATAAAGCTGGGGAAGTTTCAAATGTTTATGAAGAGCCCATAGACCTTTCATCGCCTATGCCCGAAGATGACAGAAACAAAGTTTTCAATACTCAAAGAGAAAAGAGCAGTTATGAAGGAATTAAAGAAAAGTTGAGACTAGCTAATCTTGAAATTGCTAAGCTTAAGAAGAAAGAAAGAAAACATGTTGTTGAGAAGATAAAATTCAACAAAATCAAGGCTCTGTGGGAACTTGAAAGAGTCTCAAAACCTGAAACAGTCAGCAGTGAAGCTCAGTATTTTATCTGGACACTTCCTGCAATCAAAGACGCTAAATTTGTGAGAAGGATAAATGTTAATTTAAGGGCTACTAACAGAAGGTTGAAGAGGTAGATTGAAGATCTTGAAATTCAATTAACAAACTCTAAAGGTCAGCTACAGTAGAGGTAAGGTAGTAAGTGACAAATCCCTAATATAGTTTTGTTTTGGGAAGGGCACCACTTTTTGAAGACATTGCAAAGTTGACTTATGTTGATTGTTAAGGTATATTAGCATAAAGGAAATCATTAAAGGGCTGTAAATACTCTTAATATCTGAATATTATGAAAAGACTGTGTAAAAAGGAGTTACACAGCAGTTTCGTAGTGCACTATGAAACTGCTGTAGGTGCACAGCAGTTTTGTAGCGCGCTACTAAACTACTGTAGGTGCATTTTTGACCATTTTTGAGAGGTAAACAGTTTGGTTTCCGAATTTTGTTGCTTCTGGTGGTTAGAAAGGGTTCAAAAATGAAATACCAAGTCTCAAGGCAAAAGAAAGTGGATGGTTGAGAGATTTTTACCAAGATACGAATTCCGAGCTACGAAAACAACTACTCATTTCGTAGTGCAATCATACCATCTCTCCTTTTTACTTTTTCAAAGGTTCAGTTTCTGTATAGGTGGAAAAGCATGTTTCCATGGAAGTGATAATACATGTCACTTATCTTAAAATGTCTATACTGCCAGCAAAAAGGGTTCGAAGATCATCAAAGAAGGAAAAGGCTAAATTATAGGAAAAATATCCCCTGTTTTGTAAGGCAAGTAAGACATGAACCAACATGATAGCATAACAAGATTGGAAGCATAATCAAAGTCGAAGATATGGAGGAAAAACTGTCAGAGATATCATTTAAGTTCTAGATAAGGTTGTTTAGACATAATAAGGAGTTTTACTCCTATTTGTATTAGGACTTCTAGAAGAGATAGTTAACTGTCAGATGCAATTAATAGTCAGTTTTAGGAGAAAATAGGTGTCAGTTTAAGATAAAATTTGAATTCCTCTGAGGATGGATCATAGAATCCAAAGTTGTAAAGACTCTATATGTAGCATGAGGTCGAATTCCTCAAGGTTGGAATTTTTCATTATAAGCAAGCAAACTATGTTATTGTAGCAGACTGTGTGTTTTTATCTTAATACAGATATTGGCTTACTACTCAGGATTCATAAAGAGTTTTTAATGTATGATCTTCCTATGGATTTCTTATCTATCTATTTACAGTGGTATAAACATATGTTACTTAGAATTCATTGGAAAATGCTCTAACTTCCTGCATATGTTTGTAAACTGTGTTTTGTTCACTCTGTTACTGTTTTGCTGATACACCTAAAAACTCTGAAATGCCCTGACTTCCATGATAAGCCAAGTTTGATGTTTTGTGGAAACATACCTTGACTCCATAGCCCAATAGATGTTTTTTGATCAGTAATTCAACCAGTGATACAATTTTATCCATTTATTCTTAGAGTTAGCCATCTAATCTTTAATTCAAAATCTTAAACCTAGTGAGAGAGCCCTCTCAGGTTGAGGAGGCTAAGCCTAAACTAAAAGTTTGGTTTGAAATAGTTACACTAAGGTAGCCTGACTAGAAGCCTATCAGGTCCTATTTTGGTGATAACAGAGGCCGAAAGATCTTTGGAAGCAGCTGCTTGCCTTATGGGCTCCAGGAATGCTTGGACGTCTTGGGCTACTTCTTCCCTTGTCTTCTATGTGTCCAATCCCCCCAAGGAAGGGATGTGATGTACTCTCACCATCGAATCGATGCCATTGATGAGATTTTCATAGCCGGACATCACTTTCTCCACATCCTTTACGAGCTTGTCCTTGGATTGTACCTTCATTCGTATCTATACTTTGTCATTCTGTGTGCAGATCCAATCTTTCCTTTGTAAGGTGTCAGGATCTTGTGGGTACCTTTTGGACCATTCGAGCATGCTGTCTAGTGATGCATCGACTTCCTTTAGTTGTGCGGTCTTCTTCTTAGTCTCTTCCTGAGCCTTCAGTAGCAGGTACACTGTCTGTTTAATGGTAAACATTTCTTCGTAAACTTGTTTCATGGCAGTTTCCAAAGTGGCCAAGTCCCCTTGGATAGCGATTGGTAACCCATTGGCTTGATTAGTCATGAATCAAAGCCTCCGATTTTCTGCCTTGAGTGCCTCCCTTTCTTGAGCTACCCTCTGCTTGGTGGCCCAGAGTCTATTTTGTAGGGACAAGATCTCCCTGCTAATTCTGCCGACATTTTCCTCCATAGATGCTCCAAAAGTAGTCCCTGATGATGCTATCATGATTGGATTAGTCCTAGTATCCAGGACTATGTCTTTTTCAGTTTTCACTGCGAGGGTCTCTGCTGGATTTCGAGCGAGGCACTTTCTTCTCTCCTGCCTAATCTTATGTTAGGTCCCTATATTACTAGTATAGTCCCTTATTGTTGTTAGTGCAACCCCCTTATTGTTATTATTGTACCCATGTAACCCCCATATCGTTATTATTGTGCCCTTAAATTATTATTGTTAGGTCGGATAGGATTACATTGTGGCCCCATTAGGATTACATTGTGGCCCCATGGACTCCTATATATAGAAAGGAGGTTTTGTAATTTGTATCATCCAAGAATTTTTCATTCATGTAATGTATTGGAGGTTTCCCCCTCGAAGTGGCTTATTTCTAAGGCATTGATATCTCTTTTCTTCTATTTTTGGAGTTGGTTTCACAACATTTGGTATCAGAGCTTTGGATTCTAGGGTTTCGTAGCTCCAAATAGGTCATCGTGAAATTTTCACTATAATTTTTTTTCTATGAAGGTTCAGAAGCGGAAATTTTTAAAGTATAAAGCCAAAATACTAAGGAAGATCGTCACAAAATTTCAGAGCTTATTTCACAATAATTTCAGAGATATGATCTGTGGAAGTTAGGGCATTTTGCAGGCTCCTGAATTTCACTTAGAAAGGTCATCGCGAAAGTTTCGCTATAAAATTTTTTCTATGAAGGTTAAGAAGCTAAAGGTTTTAGAGCGCGAAGCCAAAATCCTAAGGAACATCATCACAAAATTTCAGAGCTTTGTTCGCAACATTTTCAGAGATATGATCTGTGGAAGTTAGGCCTTTTTCAGGCTCCCGAATTTCATTTCAAAGAGGTGATCGTGGGAAAATCTTCATAAATCTCTCTCTGAGCATCAGATTGGAATTCTGTAAAAGGTGACTGGAAGTAAATGGACCGTAGTTTCCTATCCATAAATTTCAGAGCCAAAGGAGCAAACAGTGACATGTGGTAAGTCGTACAAGTTCGCTCTACTGAACTAGTCCATAATTAGGTCATTGTGGGAGATTGGACATAACTTTGCCTTGAAGAATATGAATCATGTCAGACCTGTGGAATTTGAAAGAAGCTTTATAGGACTACTACAAGGCAAAATTTCAGATATTGAGGATCTGCAAGTATAGAGATAAATCAATTTCAATATTGAGCTCCTCAAAAGCAAGTAAAAGGTGTGTATTTTTTTCCGAATTGCATAAGTCTTGTTTGAAGAATCAAGTTGAATTGATTCCAAGGGCATATTGTAGAATAGATATCAGTATTGGATTCTCAAATTGCCCCTAAAAAGAAGTCAACACCCATTAAGCCTTTAGAAGGCTCTACTATGGCTCATGAAGACGAATAATGGCAACATGACATATCAAAATTACAAGAGCAAGTGCAACAAATTTCGCTCTCACAAAGAGAAACAAAAAATGACATGGAAGTTTTAAAGAAAGGCATGGAAACTAAGATGGATGGTTTGAAGAAAGACGTGGAATCTAAGATGGATGGTTTGAAGAATGGCATGGAAGCTAATATGGATGGCATGGAAGCTAGCATGGAATCTAAGATGGATGACATGGAACATTAGGGGAATTTTGAGGTCTAAAATGGACCTCCTAAGGAAATAATAAAATAATAGCTAAAGCAATAAAATAATATTTATGAATTTTCAATTCACTTTTTACACCACAATCCATGTAACCATAGTTAAATTCAATTCAAAAGTTGTACCAAAATAAAATTAATAAAAAAATTGTATTGATGTGACTATAAATAAGAATGAGTTTTTCAAGAAAAAGTCATTATCATTGAACAACTAATGCATTTGTCCTTTGTACTTAAAAAACTTAAAATAAAATATAAATATAAATTTATAAATTCTCGATTATATCATATGCTATTAATTAAAATTTATATTATTTAAATTGTATAATAACATGTAATTAATATAATATATAAAAATAATATAATATAATATAATATAATAAATGTATAGGGATATGCATTGTTTCTTTCAAGAAATATGAAATAACAATAATATATTTTTATTCAAAAAGTGTGAAATGACATTCATTATGAGTACTTTACTTTGACTTTAAAAGTACTTAGAGCACTACCATGGTTAACCGTGAGTTTTTATCCACCATTGAGAATGTGACAAGTAAGTACCTTTAACTCAAGCAATGCCACCTCAACCATTAGGGATGATGTCATCCCCTAAAATGTGATTGGTTCTCATAAAGTGAATTTTGATTGTAAATTTTCCTTAGGAGGCCTATTTTAGACCTCAAAATTCCCCTAATGGCTAAGATGGAAAACATCAAGAATGATCTAAAAGCAGACATGGAAGGTTTGAAAAAGTTGATACAAGAAATGTTTCATAATGGTGAAAATATATTAGAAAAAACTCATGATGATAACAAAATAAATATTAATTGTGATTTCATAAACTCTAATGTTGGAGGGAAGAACCACCATATTTCAAAAATGGATATGAGGAAGTTTGATGGAAAGGATCCTGTAACATGGATACTACAGATGGAGCAATATTTTTATCTCAATAATGTGCAAAACACACAAAAGATACACATTGCAACTTTACATTTAGAACAAAATACGTTTTTATGGTGTCAATGGCTTTTCTTCCATAAAAAAATTGTCACTTGGTCAATTTTTACGAAGGAAATGATAGCGCATTATGAGGATACAAAGAGCAACACTTTCTTTAGCCAATTGATAAATCTCAAACAAAAGTGTTTAGTGGGGGAGTAGATTGAGGACTTCTAAAAATTGAATATAAGGGTAACTGATATTCCAGAGGAACACATTATTGATCTCTTCATAGGTACTTTAAAGGATAACATCCAACATGAAGTTCGTGTTTTGGAACCTGATTCATTGGAGAAGGCATTCAGGTTGGCAAGAAAAATTGAATGTAAAATTATGGCGACAAGGAAGCCTACCACTCACTTCTATAAAGATGGAAGTGTTGCTACTCCTATATTTCCACAACCTACAAGGTTAACACCACAAAAATTGGAAGAAAAAAGAGTAAAAGGGCTTTGCTACAGTTGTGATAGCAAATACACTAAAGGTCATAAGTGTGCTGAGAAGAAATTTTTTACATAGATAGTGAAGAGGAAGAAGAAAATGAACAAGAATCTTCAAAAGAAGAGGATATACACTAGGAACGAGCCCTAGAAGAGGAAGAAATGAGTATGACCATATCATGTAATGCATTGGCAGGAATTACCACTCCTCAAACTCTCAAGATAGAAGGACATATCAAGAAGAAAAGGGTAATAGTGTTGATTGATTCAGGTAGCACCCATAATTTTATTCATTGTAAGGTAGCCAAGGAATTAAATTGTTTCCTATACCCAGCACCAGAATGTCAAATGATGGTTGCAAATGGAGGAACTATAAATTTCTCTGGAAAATGCCATAATATCAAGCTAACCATGGGGGAATATGTATTGACTAGTCCAATGCTTTCTATTCCTATGGGAGGTGCTGATGTTGTACTAGGAGTACAATGGTTACAATCTTTGGGGACGGTAGCTTTTAATTTTCAAGAACTTTTCTTGAAATTTTTTTCAGAAGGAAAGGAAGTCAAATTATGGGGTATTGAAGGGAAGCCAAGAAGGATAATAAGCTCTAATGTCATGACAAAGCTTCTAAAGAAAGAACAACGAGGCGTAATTGCACAATTATGCTCACTAGAAGTTCCAACATCAAAATCATCTGTTTCTGCAGATCTCCAACAAGTCTTGGACAATCATTCCAAGGTGTTTGAAACTCCCAAAGGACTCCCACCTATTCGTGATCATGATCATGATATTCATTTGATTCTAGGAAGTGTTCCTCCAAACATCATGCCTTATAGATATCCTTATGTCCAAAAAAGCAAAATTGAACGTATGATTGCAGAAATGTTAGAGGCAGGTATAATTCAACCTAGTCAAAGTTCTTTCTCTGCTCCTGTAGTATTGGTACACAAGAAGGATGGATCATGGCGAATGTGTCCAGATTATAGGGAGCTCAATAAGCTCACAATTAAAGACAAATTTCCCATTCCTGTGATTGATGAATTATTGGATGAATTACATGGAGCAATTTATTTTACCAAGTTGGATCTTCGTTCAGGATATCATCAAATTAGAATGAAGACTGAAGATATTCCAAAAACAGCATTTCGAACTCATGAGGTCATTATGAATTTTTGGTCATGCCTTTTGGCCTTACCAATGCACCTTCTACATTTCAAGGGTTGATGAATTCCATTTTCAAACCCTTCCTTAGAAAATTTGTGCTAGTATTTTTTGATGATATACTAATCTACAGCAGGTCTTGGAAGGATCATGTTCAACATGTTGACAGGGTGCTCAAACTATTTTAGGAGAAACAATTATATGCAAAAACATCCAAATGTTTCTTTGGAGTACAAGAGGTGGAATATCTAGGTCATATTGTATCTCACGAGGGTGTTAAGGTAGACCCTAACAAAATTAAAGCCATTAAGGAATGGAAAGTCCCCACAACCAGAAAGCAGTTGAGAGGATTTCTTGGGTTAACAGGGTATTATGACAATTTTGTTAAAAATTATGGGAGAATAGCAGCACCTCTAACAACATTATTGAAGAAAGGTGCATTTTCATGGACTCCTAAAGCAGCTAAGGCCTTTGAACAACTTAAAGAGGCAATGTGCCTAGCACCGGTCTTAGCTACGCCAGAATTCACAAAAACCTTTATTGTGGAATGTGATGCCTCAGGAAATGGAATTGGTGCTGTTTTAATGCAAGAAGGAAGACCCATTGATTTTGAAAGTCATCCAATCATAGGAAAGTATTTACAGAAACCTATTTATGAGAAGGAAATGTTAGCAATACTGCATGCACTAAAGAAATGTCGAACTTACCTAATGGGAAGACACTTCAAGGTAAAAGCTGATCATGATAGTCTTAAACACTTTTTGGAACAAAGACTATCTTTAGAAGAGCAGTAAAAATGGGTCACAAAGATGTTGGATTATGATTTTGAAATAATCTACAAGAAAGGGAAGCTAAATGTTGTTGCAGATGCACTCTCAAGAAAGAATGAAGAGGTAGAAGAATTGCTTTGTGCCATTTCTATTATCCAACCAGATTGGATAATTGAAGCAAGAGATGAATGGAAGAAGGACGAAGAAGTGTAGACACTCATTCAAAATTTGCAGCAAGATCCTAGTACATATGATACATTTAGTTGGAAAAATGTTTCCTTATGGTACAAAGATCGCTTATATCTTTGTAAGAATTCCCAACTAAAACAAAAGATTATTTTGGAATTGCACATTTCTCCTTTAGGAGGACACTCAGGATTTTTAAAAACTTACCACAGGGTGAAGAAAGATTTTTTTTGGGATGGCCTTAAATCTGATATTCAAAATTTTGTGGCGGAATGTTTGGTTTTCTAGCATAATGAAGTTGAGACAATTAAGACCCCGGGTCTTATACAACCTTTATCCATTCCAAGTCAACGTTGGGAGGAGATTTCAATGGATTTTATCACATGTTTACCTAAGTCCGAAGGAAAGAGTGTCATCATGGTGGTAGTTGATAGAATTACCAAGTATGCACACATTTGTGTATTATCTCATCCATTTAAAGCAAGTACAGTTGCTACTACATTTATGGACACAATTCAAAAGCTACATGGAAACCCAAGGGTTATTGTGACCGACAGAAATCCCATTTTTACTGGAAATTTTTGGACGGAGTTATTTTCTTGTTTGGGTACTCAATTAGCTCATAGCTCATCTTATCATCCTCAATCTGATGGTTTAACTGAGATAGTAAATAAATGTTTGGAAGGATATATTCATTGTTTTTTATCCGATAAACAAACATAATGGGTCAAGTGGTTACCTCTCGCTGAATGGTGGTATAACACTTCCTTCCATACTGCAGCAAAAATGACCCCATTTATGGCACTTTATGGATATCATCCACCATCCATCACATAATATTTAAGAGAAAATTAGAAGGTTCAAGTAGTGGAAGATCACATCGAGCATCAACAAGAAGTTTTCCAACTCTTAAAGGATAACCTGAATTTGACACAAAATCAAATGAAACAACAAGCAGGTCAACATCACAGCGAGAGAAGTTTTGATGTAGGAGACTAGGTATTTTGACGGCTACAACCATACAAACAAATGTCCCTCAAGCAAGCTAAGAAGGATAATAAATTATTTCCAAAGTACTATGGTCCTTACAAGGTGTTGAAAAATATTGGTACTATGGCATACAAATTGGAGCTTCCTGCTTCTTCACGAGTGCGTCCAGTTTTCCATGTTTCATGCTTAAAGAAGGTTATAGGTGAAAATCTTCTAGTTTAAACAATATTGCCAGAAATTGATGAGGAAGGAAAAATCATGTTGGAACCTGAAGTGGTCACATAAACAAGAACTCGACAGCTACGGAATCGATCAATTTCAGAGTATCTCATCAAGTGGAAGAATTTACCCACTGAAGATTCTACATGGGAGGATGATAATTTAATATAGAAGCACCTAGAGCTCCTCAAGCATTGAGGACAACAATTTTTTGAAGGAGAGGGGCATGTTAGGTCCCTATATTACTAGTATAGTCCCTTATTGTTGTTCGTGTAACCCCCTTATTGTTATTATTGTACCCCTGTAACCCCCATATTGTTATTATTGTGCCCTTAAATTATTATTGTTGAGTCGGCTAGGATTACACATTACAGCCCCATGGACTCCTATATATAGAAAGGAGGTTTTGTAATTTGTATCATCCAAGAATTGTTCATTCATGTAATGTATTGGAGGTTTCCCCCTCAAAGTGGCTTATTTCTAAGGCGTTGATATCTCTTTTATTCTATTTTTGGAGCTGGTTTCACAACATCTTATGTGTGAACTGGTCGTATGATAGCCTCGTTAGGTCCAACACATCATTATCTTGTTCTTTTGGGACACCCAGTTCTAAGAGCGGGATATGCACGCTAGTCATGGGAGTTGTCGAGGGTACCTCAATATGAGGCAGCTTTGTCTGTTCCTCGGACTTTGGGGGTGGTGTCTTGCTTCCCTCTGCTCCCTTGGAAGAGCCTTCTTGTGATTTTTGAATTTATTCTTCCTTTCTCTTCCTTTCGGCCTCTTCTTTATTCTGTTATTCCTTTAACCTGCAATCAGTCTCCTTCTCTTGTCATTCCTTTTCTTCTTCCTTCCTTTTGCATTCTTCTGCCTATTTTTTCTTTTGTTCTTCTTTCTGCTGTTTCTTTTGTTGCTCTTCAGCCTGCTGTCATACCAAGGCATCTTGGGTCTTCTTGAGTTCTTCCTCTCTCATTTTCTTCTCAGCCTTCTACTGTGCTTTATCATCTTCGTCTTTCTTCTCCTGTTGTTCTTTAGAAATACCACTACCTGTAGTATTCTTTGGTTTCTTGGCTTTAGAATATGAAGCTCCTCCTACCAGATCCTTCCTTTTCAACATGTCTACCCTCTCTTCTAAAGTTTGGTCATTTTTATCGTCTCGATCTTCACTCAGGTCGACTGATTCTTCCGAAGAGGTTGCCCTGTCTTTGTTGTACCAGTTTCTGACTTGCTCCTCAATAGGGCATTTCGTGTGCTGGTACTTCCAATTGAACTTGGCCCATTTGTAGTGTGTAGGGACAATCCTTTTAGGATCATATGATCTATGGGCAAAGGTTACGAAATGAAAGCCTTTAATGTCCTCTGCTGCGACTTCTACTTCCTTGAAATATTTAACGATATAGGCGCCAATAGTAAGCGAGAGGGTAGGCCATGGCTTCTTCTTGCCTTTTTTGAGGACCTTGGAGAATCCAATCAACATTTAGTAGCACACCTCTTGTAGAAACAATTTATCGGTGACATATCTGGGTAATGCGTGAGGCGCCCTGAAAGATCCGAAGACCCTGATAAAGGTACTATCTGTTATAGGAAACCAGTTAGCCACTTGAGTCACTGTTTCCATAGCCCGCCTGGACATGCAAGGGGCATATCTACCAAAGAGATTTCTGTAGAGCGTGGGGATGAAATTTTGCATGATAGACTCTATATCTTTCTTGTATATGGAAGCCCAGAATATGTTCAAGTCTTTGTGAATGGGTTCACTGTGATTCACATCCCAATTATGCGACCACCCTTAAATGTGAAATCTTGCACACACTGCATCCAATAGGTAATAGGCCATCTAGAAATCTGATGCACATCCTTCTTATGGTGCCTGTTCTGCTGATATATTTGCTCTGAGAGCCGACACAACCAGGTAACCCAGTTGAACCTGGTGCCGTAGGATGTGATTGCGTACATGAGAGGGACCCAAGCTCCATTGAAGGTAGTGGCGTCTTGTCGGCCATACATTCTGCACATCATTGCTGCCACAAGCTTGTAGAACTTCCTGAGGCTATCTGTCTTATACTCCTTATCCTTTTTGGTCTTAAATTCTTGGGGTCCTCCCACCAGCCCTTTAAAGTTTCTGGCACTGGTACTTCATGCGTAGCGACCCAATCAGCGCTGAAAGACTCTTCTTTGGTAGGGAGTGCATAATATACTTCTGCGTCTTTCCCATTCAGGTTGGCAAAGGCTTTCCCCGAGTGGTCACGGATGACCTTGACCTTGGGGTCAACTTTCTGAAGGATCCATACAATGACTCTCTTGATATTTCTATTTCGGGGCTTTTGTTTCTCTTCCAAACTGTTGGAGGCCCCATATCGCTCGAGGCCGAAGAGATGGAAACACACTCAAGCTCGACTTTGATATCACCTGGAATGTTCAAGAAACAATCCCATGATAAGATAGATGACATGATAAAAAATATGACAGGACTGGCTAGACTTCTAAATGTTTTGACTGCCCAGAGTAGGTCGCTGCGGCCTCTGTCGGTTGCTATGGGTGAGACTGAGGAGGTTTACGACTTGGTAACCTTGTGACTAGGTCACAAGGTCACAAGGTCACAAAGTCGTGAATTGAGTGATCAATCAATGATTAGCGAACTAGTGACTCTGCGACATAGTGACCAAGTCGCGGGGTCGCTAGCTTGCAGGGTCACATTAGGGCTTTCTGAGAGAAATTGGAGCGATCACAACCCATGGGGAATGAAGTGAGAGGAGGGAAAAAAATCCAAGAGATATGGGAAAACCAACATTGAAGGCCTTCCCAGGCAGCCAAGGAGGGGTGTTTGAAGTAAATTGAGGCAAGGCAAGGCTCAGAGGAGGAGGTAAAAAGGGATGGGCATTATAGGGCTAAAAACCCTAATTAGAGAGCTGGTGAAGACTTGGTTTGCAAAGAAATGAAGCCAAGGGAAATTAATAAGCTAGGGTAGGAGCAGGTGAGGCAACATCTAAGCAAAATAGGAAATAATAGAGGGATTAGGCAACTTACCTGGAAAAAACGCAATCTAGTTGGCTTGTTAGAGGTGTTATTTTCTTCGTCGCGCCAGTCGAATGTGACCTACGCGACCCTTTTATTTATAAAGGGGTCACCGGTGCGATTATTTAATGCAGGTCGCTAAGTCGCAAATAGGGGCCTATTGAGGAAGTATGGGACCTTATGACCTTGCAACCCTGCAACCAAGTCGCACGGTCGCTAGGTCGCACAGTCGTGAATGTGAAAATTTAGGCCAGGATGTGACCTTGCGACCCTGCGACATGGATTTCGCTGGGTCGCTTGGTTGCACAGTCACAAATGTGAAGTTTTAGGTTAGGATGTGACCTTGTGACCTTGCGACCCCGCAACCTAGAGGTCGCTAGGTCACATAGTCGCAAGGGTGAAGATTTTATCGGTTTTGTGACTCTGCAACTATGCGACTAGTTTCAAAGTAAACAAGTGATGAAAAAACCTTTGAAGGAAGAAACCTTGAAGAGGGACTTTCTCAAGGCTCAAGGCTGAGGGTGCATCAAACCTATCTTTACCAAAGAGATCGGTGTTGAGATTCAACAAGATGATGAGCTTAGTGAAAAGAGTCGCCTTCACTAAGTGGGCCCGCAGGCTATTTTTGGTGCAAAGTCTATTTTTAGACATGTCGATCATATTCTATGAGTTGCAGGATGCTATTTGTGGATGGTTGGTCAAGTTGGAAAAATAGATGGACTTCTATTTTTAGACATATTGGGCGGAGTCTATTTTTAGACTGCCAGTCTAAAAATAGATATGTCGAATATTATTAGCTCTTAATAATATTTGGACTCTAAACAACAACTTATTCTCTTGGAGCACTTCAGTTTAGTGCACAGATGCGGCGCAGCAGCCGACAGAAGGAATTACGCTATTCCTAAGGGTTTACTGGAGCTATTGCATGGAGTACTCAGTTAGAACTCAAGTGGCAGAGTTATGACATAGTTGGAAGAAGTAGTTATGGAGTTGTAATCAGTTTAACTCAGTTAGACTCAGTTGAGCTAGTTGTATCTAGTATAAATGATTGATACACTAGTGAGAGTGGAGTGAATTAATTAGTTAATTAATTCACAGATAATAACTCATTAATCAACTGAAAATACATCAGTTAACTACAGTGCATGGCAGTTTCAGTGGAGACCAGTGGAGAGATAGGTGAAAGGGCAAGATAGACTATTAGTTGTGACTATAGTGATGCATTGATTGCATCCAACACTCAGTGGAGATGCCAATGAGTATTGTGTGAGAAAGGTTGGAGTAATTAGAACTCATTCAGAGCCATTCTTCAGCAGGGATTTCATAGTAGAGGCAGGCTAGTAGGTGGCAAATATCGGTGCATGGATTTGCAAGATTAGGCCTGATTAGTGTGTAGCGATTGTATTGTACTAAGAGCTTGATATGATCAGCTTTGTATGAGGATTGTTACATGATATTTATGACATATATTATATACAGATAGTTGGGGTTTTCAGCTTCAGGCTTTCCCGTTAAACAACTGTGTTAATGTGTGTGAATTTTTATTGTTTCATGTGTGCATTGCAATCTTGATTTAATTTTCCGCAAATGATCAATGGTGGAATAGATTATGTATTTTGCATGAAGTTAAAATAGTGTGAGATCAGGAGAATATTGGACATATAACACATAAGTTATATAATTTCTACATGGTATCAGATCAGTGTTGATCATTGTAGGAGATTGCAATTATTGAAGCGGTTGAGCTTTGTGCTGGTGGAATTCGAATTCGCTGCAGTGTTTTCTTGGTGTCGAAGTTAAGCATTCATTGAAATGTATTTCAACGGATTGCAATTGGAGTATGCCCTTGATGGGATCTCAAATTACATAGCATGGAAGGATAGGATGGAGGAGGTGCTGGATGATAATGGGTTGAAGGAGTTCATATATGTTGATATTCCAAAGCCTGCTTCGAGCGATGCAGCCGCACTTGACGCATGGAAAAAGAAGGTAGCAAAGTGTCGAAGGATTCTGTTGGAAGGTGTGAAGGACCAAATTATGTCCAGCCTTCATGGGAAAGCCACTCCATTCTTAATGTGGAAGGCTTTGACAGAGTTGTTCCAAAGCAGAAGTGACCAGAGGAAGTTGGCGCTTAAAGACAAGCTTAGAAAAATAAAAATGGAGAAAGGCGACAGTATTCCAAAATACCTCACGAAGTTTGTCCATTGTAAGGATGAGCTGGGAATTGTGGGGGTTACTTTTGATGAAGAAGACTTGGTGAGCTTGGCTCTCCTTGGGCTTCCAAAGAGTTTGCATAGCTACGAAGACTCTGTCAATGGACGGGAGAAACTTCTAAGATGGGAGCAACTTTGGTCGGATCTTGTGCAGGAGGAGATAAGGCAGGGTACCAAGGATGGATCTTCATCGAAGAATGAAGATGAAGAAAATTTTGCTTTGGCTGCCAAAGCTTGGAAAGGGAAAGGGAAGAAATCTTCCAAATTCGAAGCTAAAGGAAAGAAGCAGGATTTGTCCAAGGTGAAGTGTTTTCACTGTCACCAGCACGGGCATTTCGCCACTAATTTCCCACAGAAGAAGAAAAATAAGAGTGCTGCTGGTTCTGCAGCAGGAGAGGCCTTAGCCTCGCAGTTTGAGCTCGAATTTTCTTTGATCGCATGCTTGGTTTCAAGTGTGATGGGATCAATGTGGTTTCTTGACAATGGTGCGTCTTTCCATATGACCGAAGACAAAGATTTGTTTAGTGATCTAGAGGAAAAGGGTCTTGGAGTGCACATCGAGATGGGCGATGATGGTAGATACAGTGCGACTGGTATCGAGACCATTTCCTTTGAGAGGGAGTCCGGGACAAACCTTCTGACCTCATGATGTCATGTTATTCCAGACTGAAGAAGAATCTGACCTCCTCAGGGCGGTATGTTGGAAGACAAGGCTAGTGATGTTGTTTTCAAGAGGGAAGTCTTCCTTTGACATTAAACAAACTTTCAAACCAAAGAGACAGGGATTCCATAAGAATTCTATCAATCAGGTAAGATGGTCGTTACAAATGAAGAAAAAGGAAAATGAGTAAGAAATGAGTGGGGCGAATTGTGGCACAGGAGATTGGGCCATCTTCACCATGGCGCTTTGAAAATTTTGCAGCAGATTTCTACCAGGCTTCCCAAGGGTACACTTGCGCAGTCAGATCAGTGTAAGGGATGTACTTTGGGAAAATTTGTGAAGACCACTTTTCATGAGAAGGATAGTTGTGCCATGACGATCCTTGAGAGAATTCACACAGACGTGTGTGGACCTTTCTCAGTAGCTTTGACAACAAAGCATAGGTATTATGTGATATTTGTTGATGACTTTTCTCATAAGTGCTGGATCTTCTTCATGCAAAATAAGAGCGAGACATACTCAAAGTTCTGTGAGTTCAAGGCACTGGTTGAGAAAGAGTTGTATATAGGGAAAAAAGCTCAAGAGCCAAGAACAGGTAACAACTTCTAAACTAAAGACTTATGAAGAAAAGGAATTCGAAGAGAACCGATAGTGACTCCATAACCCACGGAAGAAATGAAGTTCGGAGAGAAAAAGAAATGGAATCTGATTGCAGTGCTGCACGGCGATGTTGGGAACATTAGGGCCTTCCCATGGCCACTGTAGGCCGAGGCATGCAACACTGCGGTTTATATGCAACCGTTGTCCCTGAGGAAAATTTGGCATGAGCACAATCGAAGAGAGTTTTCCTCGGTAAGAAGCCCCACATATTTCTCATTTGAAGATTTTTGGCTCACCTGTTTACATTCATGTGACGAAGGATGCCAGGAAGAAGCTGGAACCGACCACAGAGGTTGGGATATTTGTGGGGTACAAAGAAAGACCCCACAATTATCGTGTGTATTTTCCAGAAAATCGGATGACTGTCATGCGACGGGATATCAAATTTCATGAGGAGAAAGCCATGAAGTTGTCGACTTAGAGGGAGCTACACTTGCATGCAGAGGAGGAGCTACTTGTTCCTAAAGATGAGCCTCAAGATGTGGATCATCCATAAGAGGAGGTTCATGGAGTGGAAGAAACCACTCATGCAGCGCCAAACATCAGAGGGCGGAAGTGCACTTCAGAAGCTGAGCGACTGAATCTTGATGCAGTGCAGAATGTAGGAGTTCCTACATCACAGCACAGACAGAGACAGTCACCTGACCGATTTACTGGATACATGGCTCTGATGAGCAAGTGTATCATGACGGAGCCATCCTCTTTCAAGGAAGCCGTGGAGGATCTCGCATGGGTAGATGCCACGGTGGAAGAGTATGATTTGATTGTCAGAAACAGTGCATGGGAGATTGTCCCAAGGCCGGAAGGGAAATCAGTGGTTCGAGATGGATCTACAAAGTGAAGCATGCTGCTGATGGGAGCGTTGAGAAGTATAAGGGAAGATTTGTTGCTTGGGGCTTCTCACAGATCGAGGGGATCGACTATGAAGAAACCTTTGCACTTGTTGCAAGGTATTCTTCCATACAAACCATCCTTGCTCTCTCAGCGCAGATGGGTTGGCACATTCATCAGATGGATGTGAAGACTGCGTTCCTCAATGAAATCATTGAGGAGGAGGTGTACATTGAGCAACCTGAAGGATTCGAAATCTTCAGCAGCGAGTCACATGTGTGTAGGCTCAAAAGAGCGTTGTATGGGCTGAAACAAGCACCTCATGCTTGGTACACATGGATAGACAGTTATTTCACCGGACTTGGTTTCGCCAAGAGTGAGGCGGATCCAAACCTATACCAAATTGTGGTGGAGGGTAAGTTTTTGATCATTGTGCTTTATGTAGATGATTTAATACTAATGGATGATGAACTGTTGATGCACTCATGCAAGGTAGATCTTGCAAAGGAGTTCGAGATGAAGGATTTGGGCCTCCTTCATTATTTCCTGGGATTGGAAATTTGGCAACGGAAAGGTGAACTGTTTTTGTCTAAAGGCAAGTATGCCCGGGAGTTACTGGAGAAGTTTCACATGCAAGGATGCAAGCCTATCGACACTCCCCTTCCTGGTGGTTGGAGGAAGGAGGATGCTACATCGGCAGAGGTAGTGGATGCCACTGTTTATCGATAGTTGGTTGGTTCGCTCATGTATTTAGTCAATACACGACTGGACATATGCTATGCTGTGAACTAGCTTTCACAAGCTATGGTTAAGCCTACCAAGCTCTTTTGGAAGGCAGACAAGCATGTCCTGATGTATCTTAGGGGCACATCTGAGTATGGATTGTGGTATAGACAGTTGGATGAGGTGAAGCTGCATGGCTTCAAGGATGCAGATTGGGTAGGAAGCCCAACAGACAGAAAGAGCACATCTGGAGGGATTTTCAGTATTGGATCTACAACAGTTTCTTGGTACAGCAGGAAACAAAGATCCGTGGCACTCAGTTCAGTGGAGGCTAAGTACATGGCAGCAAGTTTGGATGCATGCGAGGCTATATGGATGAGGAAGATCCTGGTCAGTTTGTTTGGTTCTCATTTAGATCCTATTGTGATATATTGTGATAATCAGAGTTGCATTAAACTATCATTTAATCCAGTATTTCATGATAGATCTAAACATATTGACATTCGGTACCATCATATCAGAGATTTTGTGCAGCGGAAGATCATGTTGCTTTCTTACATTCCTACGGAGGATCAGGATGCAGATATTTTGACGAACATGCTCACCAGGAGCAAATTCGAATACCATAGAGACAAGATCGGGGTGGCAGATAATCTCTATCTTGTTGAGAGGGAGTGTTGAGATTCAACAAGATAATGAGCTTAGTTAAAAGAGTCACCTTCACTGAGTGGGCCCACAGGCTATTTTTGGCACAAAGTCTATTTTTAGACATGTTGATCATATTCTATGAGTTGCAGGATGCTATTTGTGGATGGTTGGTCAAGTTGGAAAAATAGATGGACTTCTATTTTTAGACATATTGGGCGGAGTCTATTTTTAGACTGCCAGTCTAAAAATAGATATGTCGAATATTATTAGCTCTTAATAATATTTGGACTCTAAACAACAACTTATTCTCTTGGAGCACTTCAGTTCAGTGCATAGATGTGGCACAGCAGCTGACAGAAGGAATTACGCTATTCCCAAGGGTTTACTAGAGCTATTGCATGGAGGATTCAGTTAGAACTCAAGTGGTAGAGTTATGACACAGTTGGAAGAAGTAGTTATGGAGTTGTATTCAGTTTAACTCAGTTAGACTCAGTTGAGCTAGTTGTATCTAGTCTAACTGATTGATACACTAGTGAGAGTGGAGTGAATTAATTAGTTAATTAATTCCAAATAATAACTCATTAATCAACTGAAAAATACATCAGTTAACAACAGTGCATGGCAGTTTCAGTGGAGACTAGTGGAGAGATAGGTGAAAGGGAAAGATAGACTATCAGTTGTGACTATAGTGATGCATTGATTGCATCCAACACTCAGTGGAGATGCCAATGAGGATTGCGTGAGCAAGGCTAGAGTAATTCAAACTCATTCAGAGCCATTCTTCAGCAAGGATTGTGCAGTAGAGGCAGGCTAGCAGGTGGCAAAGATTGGTGCATGGATTTGCAAGATTAGGCCTGATTAGTGTGTAGCGATTGTATTGTACTAAGAGCTTCATATGATCAGCTTTGTATGACGATTGCTACATGATATATATGAAATATATTATATACAGATAGTTGGGGTTTTCAGCTTCAGGATTTCCCATTAAAGAACTGTGTTAATGTGTGTGAATTTTTATTGTTTCATGTTTGCATTGCAATCTTGATTTAATTTTCTTCAAATGATCAATGGTGGAATATATTCTGTATTTTGCATGAAGTTAAAATAGTGTGAGATCAGGAGAATCTTTGACATATAACACATAAGTTATATAATTTCTACACGGCATCAGAGCAGTATTGATCATTGTAGGAGATTGCAATTATTGAAGCGGTTGAGTTTTGTGCTGGTGGAATTCGAATTTGCTGTAGTGTTTTCTTGTTATTGAAGTTGAGCACTCATTGAAATGTATTTCAATGGATTGCGATTGGAGCATTCCCTTGATGGGAGCTCGAATTACATAGCATGGAAGGACAGGATGGAGGCGGTGCTGGATGATAATGGGTTGAAGGATTTCATAGATGTTGATATTCCGAAGCCTGCTTCTAGCGATGCAGCCGCACTTGACGCATGGCAAAAGAAGGTAGCAAAATGTCGAAGGATTCTGTTGGAAGGTGTGAAGGACCACATTGTGTCTAGCCTTCACATTAAAGCCACTCCATTATTAATGTGGAAGGCTTTGACAAACTTGTTCCAAAGCAGAAGTGACCAGAGGAAGTTGGCGCTTAAAGACAAGCTTAGAAAAATAAAAATGGAGAAAGGCGACAGTATTCCAAAATACCTCACGAAGTTTTTCCACTGCAAGGATGAGCTGGGAAGTGTGGGGTTACTATTGATGAAGAAGACTTGGTGAGCTTGGCTCTCCTTAGGCTTCCGAAGAGTTGGAATAGCTGGCTGGTCATTTTGTCAATGGACTCGGGAGAAACCGCTTGCAAGATGGGAGCAACTTTGGTCGGATCTTGTGCAGAGGAGACAAATTGGTACTGTGATTGATCTTCATCGAAGAACAATACAGAAACTGAGCTTGGCCACAACTTCTCGGAAAGGAAAGGAAGAAAATATTCCAATCAAGCTAAAGGCAGCAGTTAAAGATTTGTCCAAGGTGTAAGCAGCTTTTCATCAACAAGATAAGTATTTTCAAATACCACTGCCCACAAAAGAATAAAAATAAGAGCGTCATGGTTCTGTTAAAGAAGAGGCCTTAGCCTCAGCTTTGAGCTCAAATTTTCTTTGATCGCATGCTTGGTTTCAAGTGTGATGATCGGTGGTTTCTTGACAAAGGTGCGTCTTTCCATATGACCCATAAAGATTTGTTTAGTGATCTGGATGAAAAGGATCTTGGAGTGCACATCGAGATGGGCGATGATGGTAGATATAGTGCGACTGGTATCGGGACCATTTCCTTTGAGAGGGAGTTCGGTAAACCTTTCATCTTGAAGGATGTCATGCATGTTCCAGGATTGAAGAAGAATCTGATCTCCGTGGCGATGTTGGAAGACAAGGGTTATGATGTTGTTTTCAGTGAGGGAAAAGCCTTCCTTCGACATTAAACAACTTTTCAAACCAGGAGGATAGGGATTTGAGTTAAGAATATTTATCAATTGCAGGTAGATGGCTGCGCTACAATGGCAGGAAAAGCAGAAGGAGTGGTGATCCGAGATGAGGGCGAATTGTGGCACAGGAGATTGGGCCATCTTCACCATGGTGCTTTGAATATTTTGCAGCAGATTTCTACCGGGCTTCCCAAAGGTACACTTGCGCAGTAAAATCAGTGGAAGGGATGTACTTTGGGAAAATTTATGAAGACCACTTTTCATGAGAAGGATAGTCGTGCTTCGACGATCCTTGAGAGAATTCTCACAGACATGTGTGGACCTTTCTTGGTTGCTTCAACAACAAAGCACAAGTATTATGTGATATTTGTTGATGAATTTTCTCATAAGTGCTCGATCTTCTTCATGCAAAATAAGAGCGAGACATACTCAAAGTTCTGTGAGTTCAAGACGCTGGTTGAGAAAGAGTCAGGGAAGTAGGTGAAAGCTCTTAGGAGCGATAATGGTGGTGAATACATCTTTGGTTAATTCAAAGACTTCTATAGCAAAGAAGGAATTCGAAGAGAACTCATAGCGCCTCATAACCCACATAAAAATGGGGTCGCGGAGAGAAAGAACAGAACGATTGTGGGTGCTGCATGGACGATGTAGCATGATTAAGGCCTTCCCATACACTTGTGGGTTGAGGCATGCAACACTGCGATTTATGTGAAAAACTGTTGTCCTCATAGAGTACTTGGCATGAGTACACTCGAAGAGGCATTTTCTGGTAAGAAGCCTGATATTTCTCATTTGAATATTTTTGGCTCACCTGTTTACATTCATGTGACGAAGGATGCCAGGAAGAAGCTGGAGCTGACCGTAGAGGTTGGGATATTTGTGGGGTACACAGAAACACCCCACAATTATCGTGTGTATTTTCTAGATAGTCGGATGACATGTCACCCTTCCTTCTCCTTCACCCTTGTTCTTCAGACCCATAAGTGATGAACTGACACCTGCATCCTCTACAAACATGTAGTACAATATTTTCAAACTACATGCTCAATTAAATTACCAATCATGAACCAAGAATCCCCATACTTTCCAAGAGTTTATAACACACACTCTATATTCAAGTTTACATCATAATATAAATCAATATGCCAATTATCAATCAAAGACAAAAACATCATCGTTGCTTTAATAAGCGATGGAAAACACATCATCACTTTTACAATTTAAATCACAACACATGACTTACAAAATGAGGCCATGAAAAGTTATCATATCTAGAAAATCCATCTCTCACACATGAAAGAGAATGGGTCATGATCTCCCTATGGTGGATTCTCTTGTCGAACAACTTTTTCAACTGGTTCTTGCACATATGTTTTTTCTTTAAGATGTTGCTGTGGTTGGAGCCTCCAACACGTGGCTCTTTGATGTCCACCTCTTTTGAAATGATTGCAAAAATTCTTCTTCCTCCAAACCTACTTAAACTACTTCCTTACCTGATGTGGAGAATGAATTTCACACCTCATGCTTTTTCTTGCTGCCATTCTCTTCCAGCACTCGGAAACCACATGGTTATGAAAACCACAAAAACTACATAGTTTTTTGTGCCATTATTTTTGTTCATCATTAAAATTCTTGTAATCAAAATGTACTTTAGAATACTAATACTATTTATACATATCTTGGTTGTCTCTCATGCGATCCTGGTGATGACACCTTGCCTTAACTCTTCCTTTGCAAAGTGCACTGTCATGGGAGGCTTGTGATGTGTTCCAATCATTCTCTTTTTCTGATGGCTTCGACTATGTCTTGGAAGATTTTGATACCTTTGAGGACTCTCCTTTAGTGTACCCCAAACCTACAAATCGAGGTCTTTGTACAACCTCCAATGGTTGAGTCATCCCTTGGCCATTATCACCAAGCCCTTATCCTTTATACCCCATCTTGGTAAGGAGTCTCATGCCAGTTCCTATAATGGGTACCTCCATCTTTCCAACAGAAATAATATCATTTGAAAATGAAAATGAAGAATGATCAACATTTTTTACCTCAATTTTCTTTTCTATAGCAAGTGATGATCTCTTCGCTAAGCCTTAGTTGCACTTCAATTTTTCCAAGGCCTCTTCTGTGGCTCATAACTAAAGCTGCAATCCATGCTTCTCCTATTTTTCTTCTCTTAGAAGTCTCTTAAATTCAACATTCTCTGCTTGAAGGATCTGATTGATCTCCACATCCGAATGATGAGAAGACGATAAAGAAGATGAATAATTACTAGAAGATGAAGATGAATTATTGTCCTCTGCTCTTTCTTTATTCTCATGATATGTGTACATCATTTCCACCAAGCATGCCTTCCTAAGGAGGTCCTCATAAAGATCTCAATTGTTCTCCATTTCCCTTCTTGTTGCATGTCCAATCAATCACACTCACAATTCACATCAACGAGAAGCCTCTCTGATACCAACCTTGATCTTGATCTCTTCAACTACCGAAATTAACCAAAAGCTTTTACTTATGTGATGTTAGAAAAATTGCATATGAAAGAGTATATAATAACCACATATGCATACTTTAAAGAAGATGAAACATAACTAAAAACATCAAATTGAGAACACAAACACATTGATAAAGAAGTTCAACGAGTGTGGGTTACGTCTCTGGACCCAATCTCAAGAGTGGGGAGGCTGCTTCATTAAATGTTGCAAATGATGATGATGTACATGGTATATTATTTGTCATTACAAGGATAAATACCCTCAATCAAAGTGGCATGTCTCTCCATGAGATGTCCCCCCTATAGGGACTCTCACTCAAATTGGCCCTCCTTAAGCATGAAAAGCTAATAAAATATCACATGATGTGGCAAACAAGTATCCCTCAACATAATCCAAGTTGGGCGCGAGGTGGTCGGGGTTCCAACCCCACCAACCCCTCTTTGGAACTGGCGCGTTACGTTTTATTTGATCATTGTGTTTTAATTTTAATTTTAACGACCATGGTATTTTAAGTGGTTGGTTGTGGGGGTGCCCAGGGGGCGGGCCAACCGGGCTCGAGCTCCGATATCTATATCTATATATATATATATATATATATATATATATATATATATATATATATATATATATATATATATATATATATATATATATATATATATATATATATATATATATATATATTTGTGTGTGTGTGTGTGGGTGTGTGTTGATAGCGAGGGGTGTGGTGACCCGCCACCCCATTTGACATTTTTATATATATTATAATATAACATGGCTAGTGGGGGTAGGCAGTTCTGGCGGGTCCGACCCGCCCCCATTTTTAAATATGTTTTTGTTTTTAAAATATATTATTCAAAAAATGTCCCACTGATTTTTGGGGTCATTGGAAGTTTTAAGTAGATGACAAATTCTTCTGTCTAGTGGCCAGATTCCGTGATCTGGCTCTCGATCAATTTTTTGCCTTGTTAAGCCTGCCACTTGGCCAAGTTTGACCAAAATTTTTGATGAGCACCATCATTAGGTATCTTTTGAGTGGTTAATTTTCACCTTTTTAGCCTTATTAGTCTCTCTTTCTCACATTTAATTACATTATGGTCATATGTTCCTTAGTGTATATGGTGATTAAGGGTTGTCATACTTAGAATACCTAATATGGTTTAAATGCAGGATAATCATGAAGATATGCCATTTTGGTTCAAGACTGTGCAATCAAAGCTCGGAGTAGACAAGAAGGAGTGATTATAGGGGGGTTGAACAACTCCTTAACTCCTAAAGACAACCAAAGGATCCTCGAGATTCCCTCCAACAACTCGAAATCAAAGGCAACCAAGCAAGTGGAAGGTTAAGTGAATCAAAGCTCCACTTCTCTTGAAGTCCAAGGGGAAAAATCACCTACTGTTTAGGGAGTTTTTGGTAGTTAGCCTTTAGGATAAATAGGGTAGAGCAAGAGCTCATTAGGATTCTATTTTTAGAGATAGCTAGAGTAATACTAGCTCTTGTAATAAACATTTGTGACTTTCATGTGCTATGTAATGAGATTGTCTCTGCAATAAAATGAGTATTCAGTTCCTCCTTGACTGATTTAGTTTCAGAGAGTTGAGCTTGTGGGTTAGGGCCCAATCCATTGGCCTCAATCTCTCTTGTGTATTTGTGTTTACTTTATGTGCCATTATAGATAGTTTATTTCATGTATTGTAGTTAGTTTGCTTACTTTTCATCTTGTTGTGTTTAGTTTGCTTCCATTTCATGTTACTGTATTTAGGATTTTGTAGTTCATAGTATAATAGCATATAAAACTCCAAATATGTGTGTTAAAGCCTCCCTCTCTCACCTTTTTCATTGGAGCTTGAAGAGGGAAGATCTTCACCACAGGTCCACAATTGCTTTGAGTTTATGATTTCTCAGAAAGAATAGATACAATGCTTTGTTTATCATGAACATGTTGTGAATGCTAAGTTAGTTTTCTGTTTGAAATGGATAGGTAGGTTTGCTTAAATTCAACTTATATTTTCCACCATTTTCATCATAGATCTGTCAATGATAAATGCATGAACATGTATTTTTCTTGCAGGTTTGAGTAGAGCAGAAGAAGAGGACTACTAACATCCCTAGCTCCAGTTTCCACCCTTCACCAACATACTTTCATCAAAATCACCTTCATCTCTATTTTTTTGAGATCTTCACCACAACACCGAGAGCCACCTTGGAGGTGCAAGATGAGATTTGAAAGAATTTCTGAGCTTGGTCTAAGTGTTGGTTACCTTCCATCCAACTAGGTCCAGTTTCAATCCACCTTTCCTACCCCTTTCCTCACCATTTCCGGCCTTAAACTACCCTAAGCCTATTTCCTGTAGTGTTTCAGGACATCAGGTAGCACTACAGGAAATCCCGTAGTAGCACCAGTCAACCACTTCTTCAGCCCAAAAACCTTGTTTCACTTCACCTAGACCTTTCAAAATTTCCAAAACACCTTCGACTCTGAAACCATGAGTCCAAGAACTTCTTAAGCCACCTCATCATCTCATTATTTTATTGCAAAAAAGAGTATTTACAAGCATAGTTAGCTCATGAATAGATGCATTGTTAAGCATAGCAGTCAAGCATGAAATAGCTAGAGTTTCATTGGACATTTGGCCCAGCATGTGTGGTTATATTAATTTCCCTTTCTCTAAGTTTAGTTCAACAATTTACTTTATGAGTGCCACTTAGTTTAATTCTATTTCTTGCATTAGCCTAATTATGGATTTCCTTTCTAGCAAATAGCTAGATGAGTCTTTATGCTCTATATTAGTTTCTTTCTTGATGATAGAGTAAGTATCATGATTTATTTTTAGTCTTAGGTTTCATTCAGAAGTGTGACATGCTTCATTCCCTACAAGAAACCCTAGCAGTAACACCCCTTCATATAACTGAGAAGAGGAAGGCATGAGTAGAATGCATCTACTATGTATATAGCACTTAGTCACCTCCAATTTTGTACAAAACCTGGGTTGATAAAGTAAAGTAGAGTAGCCTCTGGGAGTTGCAGCACTCTTGGTGCAATACCAGGGCTCACCAATTTTTGGCACCGTTTTCGGGGAGGTGTCTAAGTAGATGCTTTGATTCCATTTTAAATTCTTTTCTGATTTTATTTTACATTCAGTTCCAAAATATTGAAAAATATTAAAACATTTTGACTTTCATGCCTCGTAGGAGTATGGATAACCAAGGCAATTTTTTACCAAAAATCCCCACATCCTCACACAGTCACCCTTCACTCTTCTTCAGTGACTATGAGGTTGAACACACCATAGGTGAGTCACTTGAAAACTTTTAAGAACCTATTGGAGAAGAAGAAGAACTTGCTTCACCAATTCAAGCCATGGCTGAGACTGGGACCCTAAGAGACTTTCCCATTAGAGAAAAATATGGGAAAACTAGGATGAAGAACATCAGTCCCTCATCCATTCCACATTTTTATGGACTTAATTTTGAGGATCCTGGCACCTTCATGTTTGAATTTTTTTATTGTCTGCAGGACCTATGACTATGCCTCAGATGACCAAAAGTTGAAACTGTTCCCATCCACCCTCAAGGATGCAACCTTGCATTGGTTCATGGGTTTGTCTGGGAACAACATCACTACCAGAGCACAGACGTAAGAGTCCCTTAACAAAAAATACAAGGACTACTATAGATCCAAAGAAACCAAAGAGGAAATATTTAGGATGACTCTAGGACCTGATGAATCCCTAGAATATTATGAAGAAATATTCCAGCCAAAACTATAAAAAAGCCAACTGCACCCTTGATTTCTGATCACTTAAACTGGTAATTCTCTGAGGGATCAGGGAGGAGGTGATAGAAACCCTTAATATGCTATAAGGAGGATATATCTACCAAATACGTTATGAGGACATCAAAACTATCTTTAGGAACCACTCTAGGGCAACTTGGTAGAAAGGTAGAGCTAGTCAAAGCATGACCAATACCTCTTCCTCTTCCACCTCCATCAAGAATGAGAATGGGAATATGTTGGAGCACTTCAAAAGTGAGATACTGTACACCTTTGCTTTGCAAATGGACACAATGCAAATCAAGAGGAAAAAAGAGAAAGAAGAAAGGTCCTTGGCTATCTTTTGCCCTAGATGTACTAGAAAACACCCTCGAAATGAATGTCCAGTAAATATCATAGAGGTTTTCTTAGTATGTGAAGAAAATCATGCCAAAGCTCAAATCTGTATATCAAGGTGGGGAAGTAGGACTTGAGAAACTCTGTTTCACAAATCAGAGAAGGCCTCAAGGGCCTCAGTCATATCAACAGGGTGTGAAAGGTGCACCTTACTCCTACTATCATACCAATAAGAATGCACCTATTCAGTCTTGGTACACCTCCACTCCTCCATCATGACCTACACCTCCCACTTGGACTTACAACCCTCCATATAACCCTCAACCTATGAACCAACCATTCCAACAATATGTTCTTCAACCACCCCAGTGGAGCAACCCATCACAAGGGTGGATGCCCCAACATAATAAACCACCTGCATTACTGTGTCCACCCCAACCTAAAACTCAGCTCAACCATTATGATCCACATAAGCTACCTCAGATGCCCACATAGCCCAATTCAAACCTGAATAACAAGCAGTCACAACAAGTTTATAATGGAGAGACATCATATCTAGCTTATGTTGTGGAGATACATGAGATCAATCTTAGGTCGAGAAGAGTAATCCTAGACAATCATCCTCTATCACCACCTGCATAGGTGTTGTGCAGGAAAATCCCCTTTGCGGACAAATGCAATCCCTCTAGCCCTAGGGTGGGTCTAGAAACAAGGGAACATGCCGGTTTCTAAATTCCTAGTTCATAAACGAAATGCAGATTCAAATAGATATCCTACCTTAATGCAACTCTCTTGATGTAGCATGTTGTGGTGATCCCTCGATCTTTTTTCTTCAAGCCTTGTGCTATGTTGGTAGCGATATTCACACACCTGCATAAAGATAAAGCAAACACTAAAAGAATACGAGCATACATATTCATTTATGACTATCCAACTAGTCAAGGAGAGTCAGAAACTTTGAATACTAACATAGATAAAGACAGAACTAGAAATCAGTCATGTCATATTAATATATAAAAGGGAGTTTACAACCTGTGCCTTGACACTATAGAGCTCCTTTGACAAGTTCAGTAGGGCACATCTCAAAGCATTCATTCGTCGGTTCAGCTCAAACAGGTGAAAGGCTCAAACTCTCTCTAATAACTATGGACTACTCTCTGCTATCTTCTGCACACCAGCTCTTGGTCTATTCTAGCTAGCAGAATCAATGGGATGAGGAGGAATTTATAGGAGTGGAGGAATAGCTTTGGGATCCACTTAAGGTGGAAGAAAGGTTTATCCCTTTGGGAAGTTTCATTTTTGTGGGAACTAGAAGGCCAAAGGTAGAAACCCGACCACATCTAGTCAAAAAAACATCCATGACTCTGCTCATGAAGCTGTTAGATATTAGAAGCTTTGTTTCCATATTAAAATTTTTTCCAAAAGTAGCTCAGCACAGGGGCTCTTTAAAGATAGAGCGACCATGGTGTGGGGCCTAGTGAAAATTTGGTCATCGGCGCAAGGACATAACCACACAACAACACTGACCCAAAATTACATGTTTTTAAGGGTCTACTTCACGAATGGTCCACAGAGATTTTTATCCTGGCATGTTAAGGGGTGCAATGAAATTCATCATGATGTGTGACAGTACACAAGGGCCACTATGATGGTCCTCTAGTATTCAGAATAGGGAATGCAGGGACTGTGACAAAATGCTATGTAACATATGGCCCCTAAAGCATGAAGTCCGAGAGAGAGGGAGGGGTGAAATGCTTTATGAGAACATGGCCAAACCAAAACGTTGCCATCAGAGGACCAAAAAAATCAAGTACAACTGATCTATCCAATACATGAGTATGTGGTATGGGTGCAACCATCCATAATAGAGAACATGTAATAAGATCCATGGCATGGACACAACCATCCAGTAAGAAGGATAAAAAAATAGACTCAGGTATATTTGCAACCATCCAATCAGAAGAGTCGTGTATACAGTCATGAAAAACCAAATTGTCTCGCAACCTGGATTTCATCAGAAAAAACCTAGGGTCTTGCGCTCCGTCCCGACTCGAACAACTACAAATTCAGGCATGTGAATGAATGAGATGAAGTTGAACATGCAAGAAATTCCTCTGATTACCAGGCGATGATGGAAGCTGTTAATAGGCACGAGAGAAACCATCCATAATGAAAATGGTTCTCAAGGTACTGCTAGTGCAATCCACAGAATGTGAACAATGAATTGGAGTCGAACATCCGCGAAATCACCCGATCGAAGGCCAATGATGAGAACCTATCGTCGAATGTGAAGAACTTGCCATTGAGGCATGCAAGCTCTAAGGTACTAGAAGGGAGTCTCTGGATCAACTTCCTGGATAATGAGCTGAAGTCGACAGGAAGTGATTGATCGAAGGAGGGCCATAATGTTTCTGACATCATTGGAATGAGACATAGGAATAAGATGATAGTGAATAGAGACTGAACATAGGATCAGGGGTTGAAAACTACAGAAGGGACTTCTCTTGTACATATTGGTGACACGACAAATGAATCTGGAAGTATTTGACATCAAGGGATTTGAGGTAATGGTGACGAGGAAAAGAGCAGATGAGAGGTCAAAATGGATAACTCAAAACCATGGAGGCAAAATGACGAATGTGGGATGTCCCCAACCTGACACGAACTGCAGACAAGTGTCATGTTCAAGAGTGACATACCGCCGACACAACTGACAACTAGTTCCATTTTCCCCCACCATTTATGGTGAGTACCCCAATTATTTTTGGAAACAATATTGAAGGGGATAACATATGCTTATCATGTAAGTTTGACCTTTGGAAAAATCCATCCTAGTAAGTTTTACGATCCCTAGGAAGGAGGATCCCGGTAACATCATGGAGATGACTTCCAATGTCATTTAGATTTAACGAGTCTGACAAAGGGAAAAATCAGCGTATTTTCATGTTTAGAGAGTTTGAAAAGAGGCAGAAAATAAAACTCCAGAAGTTCCCTTTTCGTAGGTCTTCTCTCAGTTCCGAAAAGTTAGAAAACAATATATAAGAGAATCTCTTAGCCATGTTCGACTAAGGTATTCCTTTCTCATAAATAATCTGTCCTAGCCCGAAAAAGGGGTAAACGTATACTAGGCAGATGATGTTTTGTAGCCTTTAGCGAGTTCAAAATGACAAGATCTCGACAATATTTTCATATTTTGAGAGTCATAAAAGAGCTAAAAGATAACTCCAGGGGGTGACTTTTTCGTGTTTTTACTGAGTCCGAAAAAGTAATAAAATACAACTTGTTTCCTCATCATCGCCAGTTTTAGGACCTATTGCTGCACAGGAAACAGATGTAAAACCCATTTTCAAGAAAAATAATAAAAAATAATCGAAAATGTATCTAAAAACCTAATTAGGTTTATAAAAGGTTATAAAATAACTCAAATGGTAAAAACAATTTACTTTCACCTTTTCACCTTCTTGTGAGCATTTTCATTGGTTTTTCCTGTGAATTTGGGGAGCTAATTGCAGCCAATAAAAGATGCCATTGATGAATCCGCTTCTTCCAGGTAAAAGCCATGTAATTATCCTACAATTTTATCCATTTTTTATATGCTTTAATGTTTTTCGGCCTTTTGTGGAAGGGTTTGAAAAATTCATACCTGCGGCGGTCGGCGTCGGTTCCTGGCATAAGACTGTGCCGAAATTCACGATTTTTATATGGGGAAGGCATCGCTTGGCGCTGCTATTTTAAAAACATCTGTTTCAAATGCCGTGCCCAAAATTTTCAAAGTTTTTCTCCAAAAATGCTTATCAAAATAGATTCAAATTGTAGTGTATGACTAATAGAATCTTTGTTTTTGGTTTTACAGGAAGAATCAATAGTTACAATGGAAACATAATGGAAAGAGGATGCAAAGGCCCAGGAGAAATATGAATGCTTGGATTCTCTAAGGAACCACGGGCTCTTGAAATTTTTCATGACACCATGTATGAGAGCTTAATTAGAGCTGTTGCAATACTTGATCAGTGTATGGGACATTGACCAAGAAAATATCATCAGTCATGACCAGGAATTGGAGATAGAAGTATCTGATATTTACTTCTTGACAGGATTGTCGCAGAGGGGAGAGTGAGCATTATTGACAAGTACTCGGATCCTTGGAGAGAACATGGGCATGTTGTTAGAGAGAGCTTGTCCTGGAACAAGGAAAGCACATAAGAGTGGTAAAATAGACATCCAGACAGTGCCCAAATTACCTTTGAGGGTAGTGTTACATACCATTACCCGGGCTACCGGATCTCAGGCTCCCCATGAAGCCACAAAGACTCAACTCCAATTATCCATAGATTGCATGGCTCTGACAATCTTCAATTGGGTAGAAGCGGTGAGAATCAACATGAAACGTCAACTGACCAAGTGTAAAAACGGTAAGCTGAAGCAGTTTGGACATGGGTCCATCTTGATACTGTTCATCTTGGAAGGGTTATCAATATTCCAGCACCACTAGGTAATTGTGCCTATGCCACCAGCATGAGAGCCATGGATGGTCCATTGGGCTGAGTTGATGCCTCGATCAAGAGGTGGGTAGCATATGTCGTGGAGACCAGAGTTCTTTAACTGGTTGAGCCGACAAATCATCGTGGTGGAGGACTAGCCATATATCAACACCAATTTCAGGGGTGATCCAGATCTGCCACTTCTGGAAGGGGACAAATGGGATGAGGACAGAGGTAAAAACTCATTTTTTGGATTTTTATGAGTATTATGATTTTTTTTGGTTTTTATATATATGTGTTCTAATGTTTTCTCATGTGATGCAGATGTTGGACTAGAGAGACCTGCGAGGATGTCTCCGATAGCTCGGAGAGTCCCAAGAGAGTTCGAAGTGGCCCCTCATGGTGGGGGAGGTGATGATGAGGAAGAAATTGCACGCAAACTGGAGAGACTCATGAGCAGGATCCTAGAGTACGTGAGATTTAAGGACATTCCTTGTGCTTACCGACGACACACTACAGGGGTTACTAACAGCATTTATCAATTACTGAGACGTGTCGTACAGGCAGTGATGGGCTATCATGAGCACCATGCTGATTAGACTCCTAGGTTTCATTTCTACATTTTTTGAGAGACATGGCATCTCAAGATGTAACTGAAACACATATATTTTTTGAACTGCGATGTACAAGCTGATGCCAAAAATCGATACATACATACATATATATATATATATATATATATATATATATATATATATATATATATATATGATTATTTTCCTGTCTAACTCTTACTATGTGATGATGTTTGCTTTTACAAATTCCTCAAATGTTTATCTAATACAATATTAGCTATTGCATCAGTTAACATATTCATTCTTATGAGAATATGCTGATATCTAATATAATCAAAATTCCTTTCCAACAAACGAACACGTAAATACATCCTTAAAATCTGAGATTTTCTGACATAATTACGCCCATTGAGATGGAGAACAACAAGCTGAGAGTCTAGGTTTGCAATTAATTCATGAATGTCTAGGGAAATAGCTTCAGTTAGAAGTTCGATAACTACATTGTATTCAACGACATTGTTAGTTGCACGTCCTATAAAAATGCCTTGAAGGTCTACTAACTCACTGTTAGGATCATAAATTACCCAAGCCGCAGAGGATAGGTTCGGGGTACTACGGGAGGCACCATCAGCAAAACTGACATAAGAAGTGACAAACATCTGCACAGTAAGAAAAGACATAATAAGCATGAAAAACTGCTCACAAAGCACACCAAGCCAAAAATGTACAAAAATGAAAAACACACTTATGTACAGAAGAAATGGACGAGAAAACTCATGCATAGTATTTTTTGAGATACAACCCATTTCAAGGCTGATCCAGGGGATAGCCTTTATAATAAGTAAGCTCATAGGCCCCTTTTTCCAAAACATGTTTGACGATGTAGGGCCCATGCCACATGGGTTTGAATTTACCTGCCCCCAACTTATCACGGGCTTGGTCAGACAAGAGGACCAAATATCCTTCTATGACGTTACGAGGGGAAACCGTCTGATCAAAGTGGGATTTGAACTGCCTTTTCTGTGCTTCTATGAATAGAGCAGCGAAGCAACGAGTTTCATCAAGCCTCTCCAAATATAGAATACATTCTTCCTCTAGCGAGGTATTCAGCAGTAATTCGACAACTAGCTTGAGTGAAGGAATTTCACATTCAATCGAAAGGGTAGCTTCTAGACCATAAAAAAGTTGAAATGGTGTGAATCCAATTGCATCCTTCACCAAGGTTCGGTAAGCCCAAAGAGTTGAGAACAACATGAGATGCCAATTAGACTTGTGCATCCCAATAGTACGTTGAAGCATTGTGAATAAGACTTTGTTCACAGCTTTGACCTGACCATTGGGCTGGGGGTAGTACAGCATTGAGCTGTCATGACACAGACCCAACTGAGTAGTCAACTCATCCATCATATAATGGAAAAATGGGAGCCATGGTTGGTGAAAATGGCTTGAGGGACTCCAAACTTGGAAATCACATGATTGAAGAGAAATTGGGCGATCGTCTTATCGTCAGCTTGGAGTGTAGGCATTGCTTCAGCCCATTTGGTGAAGTAGTCTACGACTACAATAATATAAGCATGCCCCCCGGCTGAGCGAGAATTACACGTCATAAAATCAATGCCCCACTTCGCAAAGGGACCAACATTAATGAAAGGATGGAGGTGAGTGGGTGGCACGTGCATCTTGGGCTGGTAGATCT
Source organism: Pinus albicaulis (assembly GCA_034641835.2). NCBI lineage: Eukaryota > Viridiplantae > Streptophyta > Pinopsida > Pinales > Pinaceae > Pinus > Pinus albicaulis. The sequence goes on along the minus strand of CM076578.1, from coordinate 1,061,398,725 downwards.
GGCACTCGTGACATTTACAGACAACGAGAATACAATCTTTGAAAATGGTCGGCCAAAAATATCCAGCACGAAGAATTTTCTGAGCCGTATCATACCCATACATGTGACCACCACACGTGCCAGAATGGCAGTCATTAAGGACTTTTTCAGCTTCCTCGAGGGTTAGACACCGATAGAGGGAATAATTATCTCCAACACCGTATAAAGTATCTCCGACTATGCGATAGGGTTGCGAATGGTGATGGATACGTTGGCAAGCATCTTTCGTCAGCTTAGACCAGAAAGTAGAAGTCTAGAGATAAACGATGATATCATCGTACGACAGATCGAGGGTGCTAATAAAAAAAAGAGTATCTTCTAGAATGCATTCCTTAGAACTAGAAGGAGCAGAGGCAAAGGGTAAGGAGCAGATCAACTCAGAAAAAACCAACGATTTATTCGATTTGGCGAAAGTGAACTCCAAATCGAACTCTTGGAGGATAACTATCCACTTAGAGTACTTGTCCCCTAGCAACTATCGAGTTAAAATATAGGTCATGGGGTTGCAATTAGAAATCACGGTCGTGGTGCAGAGAAAAATATAATGGCAGAAACATTGTACGGCTTGAACAACTACCAAAGCCAATTTTTCGACATGAGCATAACGCATTTCAATGTTGAGAAGATTACGGCTAAGATAATAGATGACATGCTCACTACCATCGCCATCGTCTTGTACCAGAACCATGGCGATAGTGCTAAAAGTGGCGGCTAGATAAAGTGAATAATCATGATGATAATTTGGGGGACGCAAAAGTGGAGCATTGATGAGAATTGTATTCAGTGCATCAAAAGGTTTTTGGGCAATATCATCCCATAGGAATGGGATACCTTTCTTAAGCAATCACGTAAAACCTCTGGCTACCTCAACATAGTTCGGTATGAAATGACGAAGGAAATTAGCTTTCCCTTGCAAACTCTTTAATTGGTGTAAAGAGGAAGGGGAGGGGAGATTAATGATAGCTTCGACCTTAAGAGGATCGAGATGAATACCATATTTGGAAACAACAAACCCAAGGATCTTGTTGGAATCAACACAGAAGACACATTTGTGTAGATTAAGCCGAATGTTCTAGCGTCTACAGTGAAGACAAATTTGACGAAGGTGTTCTGGATGGTCCTGACTCTTAGGAAAATAAGCTGGGAGGTCATCCAAGTAAGGTTGAACAATGTGGTTAGCATATGAAATTTCTCATTGGAACATGGCAACAACATTTTTCAGGCCAAAAGGGAGCTTCTTATACGCAAAAGTGCCCCATGGACAGATGAAGACAGTTTTATGTTGATAAACCAGTATTATATTAATCTGGTCATAACCAGAGAACCCGTCCATAAGGGAGAAAATCTCACTCCCAATACATTCGTCAATAATCTGGTCGATGAAGGGAGTGGGATAGTTATGCTTGGGACAAGCACGATTGATATCACGGTAATCCACACAAACTCAAATGGTGCCCTTATTTTTATCCACAGGGACAATGTTAGAGACCAATATGTCAATGGAATTAGATAAATAAAGCTTGTTTTGAGAAGTTCAACTTCTCCCTTTATGGCACCTGCCTTTCTAGGGTGCATGGGACGAAGGTGTTAGCGAACAGGTTTCACATCAGGGTAAGTGGGTATCTCGTGCACGACCATACTCTGATCAATGCCGGGCATTTCCTCGTAGGACCAAGCGAAAACGTCTCAAAATTACAGAACAAGCTAGTATAGACCTTAATCTCATCGGGAGAACATGTTACCCCAATATGAATGTTCTCAACAACCCCCGGTTTAACAGAGATGTCATTAGGGGTCGTATGAGTGATATTTCCAATGTTACCCTCTGCAAGAACTTCATGTGTCGAAATAGGCATTTGGATTGGTTGGGAAGGAGCTTGGGAAGAAAAATTATCAAGATAGGTAGACATTGCCTGAATACTAGGTGGAAAGGAGGAACGATGATAGTTATCGTCCCAGGGAGGATCCTCGAGAGACATGGTTTCCATGATGGCTTCATCATTTGGAAACGTCTCATTCAAGGGATCTGGAGAATCTGAAGCACCGAGTCAAGGGGATTGAGAATACATGTCGAGAGGTATACTTGAAGAAGTATGATCAGAAGGAGAATTCGAAGCCGAGATGATCTCACAATAGTCAATTTCTATCGGGCTTAATGGTATTACGTCACCAAATGAATCAACCTGATTAGGCGAAGGGATGATCCAGGGATCAAAAGAAGTGGAGATCATATTGACTTGAGTAATGTTGGGCGAAGGAAGAGAAAAAAGACCCATAGGGTAGGATCTTTGAAAATTCCTAGCCCAACACTTTCATAGGGCATGGGAATGTGGCCGACATACGAAACATTTCACTCTGAAGAAGTGGAAGTGAAAAAGGATAACCGATCAACAATGATAATCTTTCCTTTATGCGGGCAACAAAGAATAGGAAAGAGAGTGGACAATACGCATAACATGGTGTGGGTCCAGCTGCGACTGAGGAGGAGATTATAGTTGAGTTTAGCGTCAACTAATTCAACCTGGACGTACCATTTTTCCTTCCAACGTGCTAGGCAATCTGGTGAGGATACCAAGACGATGAGTTTCCCTTCCATCAAAGGCCTCCAAAGCATTTGGAGACTAGTTAAGGGCTGGAGAGCCGATGTCTTTCCAATATGCAAAAAACATGATGCAAGTAGATGCACCTTAGTCTACGACTTCTCTATGGATATTCTTACCATTAATCCCAACTTGGATAATCAAAGCAAGTTGGTGAGGGAGATGCGAGACAAAATTTTCCAGATCAAAAGTGATAAGGCTTGAATCAGCAAGGTCAACTCCTTCGATAGAAGATAACAAAGACTTCTGTTGTAACACTGTTAGTGTCTGTATCTTCATCCCTCTGTCAGTGATCAAAATCCTCTTGTTGCATTGCGTATTAGGTGTGTCACTCGGTCAGCTGCATTCCATTAGGAGCATGGATCATCTGATGGTAGTGGCTTGTTGTTCATATCCCTCATGTCCTTTACCTGCTGGCCCATTTCCATTCATTAAGATCATTTGCAGTCACTTTTTGTCTCATAGTTTGCAAAGAGTCATTTTTAGGGTTTTAGTGTCATTAGGTCTAGGGTTTCATTAATAAGGTCTTCAAAATGCCCAATAATGGTCAGCAGGCGCATGAGGAGTTTGAAATAAGGTTCCAGTACTAAGAACTTCATTATCATATGCTTAATAATATATTTTTCTTCAAAACTCTGTTTTGAAGAAAAATAGAGTGTTTCATCTTTTTATGTATAAATGTAATGTAATTTCAAGTTTTCTCAGTTGTAAAAATAATTTCATTGGCAACCCTAGTCACCTTTTTCGAGCTCCAGCAAATTAATTCCCTGCAAGGCAAACACAAAGCACATCATTCAGTCAATCAAAGCCAAAATGAAGCAAGCTATTTAAAATAGAGTTTAAAAAGTGTCAAATCTAAAACATTACAAAGTGGGTTTTTGAAGTGGAAAATTAAAAGGTCTTTGGTATATAAGTCATCTCCATGTTCAAAGGCTCATTTGTGTTCCAAGAGGAGAGAGTGAGCAAAGGAAAGGGCCGAATAAAATGAAGAGAGTAAAATCATAACAGAGTTGGAAAGTTTCGTTGGCACGGTGCATTGGCTGGGTGACGCGGCGCATTGGACAGGCGCGACGCATTGGGTCGACCTCCACTGTGTTAAGAATACACCAGCGTGACGCATAGGAGTGGCGTGACGCGTTGGGTTGGTGGCGTGGCGCATAGAGTTGCCACTTGTTTTGAACCACAATTTCATTCAAACTCGAAATTACTTGACTGCCTCCGGTCCAAGTAAGTCAAACAACTTTTTCAATGCCAAATGAACTTGTATCTTATGATGTCTATGAGGATTTAATAAACAAAAATTCAAACCCTATTTGCTTGTTCAAGAAATGCTTCCTTAGGGTTTATAGTTTGGTTTTTTGTTCCTATCACTTCCACTTCCCCACCTTGTTTTTCCCTCATCATTGTTCTAGTTTTATCAACCCATTCCCCATATCCCTAAATTCACTCATTCCCATTATCCCATCCTAACTACGAAATTCCCCAACCCCCAATGCTATCCCAAAAAGCCTAGAAGCTGCCCCTAAAACTCTTTAATTGGTAAATTTCAATTAGCAATATTCCCAACATTCCCTTTACCCTCTCCCTCCATAGCCCCTCACATATTGTCATACATTTGGCAACAAAAATCAAAGACACCAAAACTCCTCATACTCATCTAAGACAACACAGACTTTGGCAAACATGGAGACAGATTCCTCTTATGACAGAGACAGTGACTCTACAATTGAATTGCATGCACATAGGAGACCTCACAAGAGTGGCAGACATGTGAGGGAGGAGCCTACTTCACTTGCTGAGTTGCAGGCCTGTCCTCTTGCTATTTCATGTTTTGAACAACAGTCTTGTTATCAGTTTGTGAGATGGTTGCTAGAGTCCACCACCATCATGAGCTGGCCAGATTGTTTGTGCTACATTTACATAATGGCCAAGTCACTCTTGCAGGTGTGACATTCACTTTAACACCTGAGTCTATCTCTATAACAACCGGTATTCCAAATGTTGGAGAGTAATGGAACAAAAGACAACAAGTTGAACGGGAACACTATGAGCCATATATCAAGCCCGGTTTTTTGAGACAACTCAGCAGAGATTTTCCCTTTCGGTTCCTGAAAGATTCATACGCTCCTTTGATGAAACTCATTATCAAATATTTCAGTTGTGAGGGCCGGTTTTCTCGCCTTTATGCCTATCATATCAGGTTGCTGATGCATTTTACGAGGGTGAGAATGATGAACCTCCTTTACTTCATGTGCTGGAATATTGAGAATATGACCACCCTCGTGCAAAGGAAAACTCCTGAGCAGTAGTATAACAATATCTATCACTTTGAACTCATCAAAATTGTGGCTATGCATCAGCTTGGTTTGCAGGATATTTCATGGGAGGATTTCATTTCTAATGAGTTATTCACAGCTCCTCAGGTACCTTTGGAGGTTTTTCATGAGGCAGGTGAACCTTCATATCAGTAGGAAGGTCATGAGACATAGACCGCTAGTGTGCCGGTGTTTGTCACCTATTAGAGGGGCACTAGAGGGTTGTTTGCAGCAGCCAAGCGAGTATTATCTCCACCCGGGGTGGAAGGGGTCTCGCTTCCTTCATCAGTGGTACAGGTACAGAACAAGGGTAAGAGGCCAATACATGATGAGGGGCCTTCAGGAGGCCAGGATACAGACTTCATACTCATTGATGATGATTTGGGCTCACCAAGCTCAAAGCTGAGAGAGATTGTTCAGGAGTAGAAGGCAGAGATAAACACTTTGTCCCTCAAATTGAAAAGAGCCCAGTGAATAATCAACTACCTTGAGCAGAGAAACAAACAGCTAGAAGATCAGAAAACTATCATGGAGTTGCAAAATATACGTGAGAACCAGCAAGCTGCCAAAAGGAGCAAAACCGAGATGACATCCATTGAGCAAGAGATTGAGGCTGATCGTGAAACTTGGCTTGAAAGGGTAAATATTCATTTGGAAAAGCTGTTGGAGAAGGCAAACAAGGAAAAGAACATGTTGAGGCACATGGCTAATCATTATTGGGCAAGAAATCATGTTTGCAAGGCACGAATCAAAATCTTGAAGGCCAAATTAAAGAAGGCCTCAAAGCGTCGAAAAAGGCAAGATAGAATTTAGATTTTGGCCAAGGCTTCCTTGGCCCAGAATAGTACATGATGGAGGACACTCAGCCCAAATTTCAAGAAATTTGAGACACTTTTTGCAAATTTTGGTTTTTTGGCCTAAAAACAGATTTTTCAGCTCTATGCGCCGCGCCACTTGGCGCGTGCTTTTGATGGGGGACTCCTCTTGGGGAAAACTTTACATTTTTGGATTTTTCATGGAAAATTATGCATGCCTACTTATGGACAAGATATTTTGACAGGTTTTTGGCTTCCAGAAGGGTCAAAAACACCCTAAAAATGACCTTTCTGTCCCTTTTTGGACACACAGGAAGCAGTGTTGGGAGAACTCATTTTTGGAGGGGCAAATGGAAGCCAAATTCAAAAATTCCACTTGTGTTGGAAAGTAGACAGGTAGAAATTTCCAAAAAACCCACTTGGAGATAATTTGGACACCAGGAAGGCCTTCAAAATCAGCTCCAAACTGGCGTGACGCATAGAGAAATCAGGCGCAGCGCATTAGGGAATTTTGCTCATTTTGGACTCAGTAACTCTGTTTTTCGCCTAGTTTTTGACATTTTGACTTTCTTACTTCCAAATGTTAAACTAATGATGTAATTGGATGTATTTTGATGTATCTTGATGTAATTTTGTTAATTTTTTACTCATGGAGGTAGATTCATCCATCAAAAGGTGAATTGCAACTGAATGAATCAGTTTCCTATCTTATAGAGGCAAGATGTTCCACTGCCTATTTTCCAGTTATCAGTTTAGATATTGTTGAAACAGCTCCTAAAATTGTGAGCTCGACCCCTAGAGGCTGGGGATGAGTTAGTGTTGTCTATATCTTGTAGTTTTTCAGTCATTAGCATGGTTGGACACTTGGGATTTCTTTGAGCATCATTGTACATTCATCTCTACAGTTTGGCAAAGGAATAGACTAGGGTTTGCAACACTCCTTGGGATTCATGTGGGTCTTTGTTTTGATGATGTGTTTCTCTCTGTTAATGTAAGTTTACTGGTGTTTCATGGGTATCATTTCCCCTCTTATTTCTTCTTAAGTTAAAAAAACAAGGATAAAGGTAGAACTCATTAAAATTTGCAGTGCTCTACCTAGGGTTTGTTTAATTTTCTATGTTTTCAAATGTTTGAAGAGAATTCCTGAAATTTTCTTGCCGTCTTCAACTCCTCACCGGTCTGAGCTATCCATTTCATTCAAAATTGAAGTGTCAAAATAAAAAACCTACCTTGCCCCATTCAGATCTCTACAAAAACTGGGCCTCATTCCCCAGACCCAAAATATGCCTTCCCTTTGATCCAACAAAACACCCTTAAAATCAAATCAAACTCTTTCACATATATACCTAGCCTAAAATCAGCGTTCATTCAAGTCATCTCAAGCCTCATTGATCATTTTTTGCTGAGATTGACCAGGAGAGAGCCCTCTCCCGATTTGGTAGGGCTAGCTACCAGATTAAGCATGGTTTGATGTTACCCAAGATTCTGCCTTTCTCAGCCTAAGGTAGATTTAGGCCATAACATAGTGGCGACCATACTGGGGAACAAAAAAAAAAAAATTGTTTACTTGTTAGTGTTATTCGTTTTATAAACTACAGATGGAGCCTGAAGTTAGCCAGGTAGCCTTCGAAATGCTCTTGCTTTGCATTAGCGAAAGTAGATAAATGCTGCTTCAGTCAATCTCCGGTCTAGTATTATAAACGTAACATCTAACTTGTAAATTTCCCCAGTACATCAGATAATTCTGGACTTTGGGTGATGAGTTTAGAATTCGATAGGCTGAACAAGTTGATTTTGTTCGTTTGATTTTTGGGAATAATTCAACACACTGGCTTCCAGACGACACACCAGGGAAAATCCGGATCCCGATCCACCTCCTGTGTATGAAAATAAAAATCTTATTTCGAGAATCCTTCATCGAGAAAGTCCTGTGATTCCTGTGTTCAAATCTCATTCATGTCTTGCTGTTTTCGAGTATCTTGAAAATCTTGAGTTTGACAAACAATTTGAGTTATTTTTGTTTGAGACTAAGTCTGCAAGTGCTATTGATTCTACTGTCTTAAATCCAGATTTTGTCAAAGATCTTGAAATTGAAAAGGCCAATAGATCCATTGACAGTTACATCTTGAATATTCAGAATTCCATTGTGGCAACAAACATTCCCGAATTCATAGAGTCTGCATCGGCAACTCTTGGGTCATCCGCAGTTACATCTAGTTCACAAATTCCTACCGAGCCTCCTTTCATTCCCACCATTCCTGTGCAACCTTCTATCTCTGATCAACAATCTGCAGTAGTATCACCTCCCTCCAAACCACATACACCTCATACATCAACTGCTCCGACTCCTCCTATATCCCCAAACCCGGTTGTAAATCCACCCAGAGCAATGGCTGCTCGATTTGCACCCCTTGTGTTGCCTCAAAACTTGGATGACATGCCCGCTGATTATCAAAGCAGAATTCCATTGTTTGATGGCACTCCTAAAAGTGTTACTGCTCAGCAACATGTGGATAGGATGGTATATTTCTTTGACCTTCATGAGATTGATGCGGAAAATGTGACAATGAGACTGTTTGTACAAACCTTTGGAGGTGAAGTAAGAAAGTGGTTCAGAGCTTTGCCGGCTAGAAGTATTACTACATTGCCTAATCTTCAGAGATGGGAAGTGAAGAAAGACCCTCTTCAGATCCTTTCTGAATATGACAATATCAAGCGGAACGTTGGTGAGTCTGTTCAAGATTATTGTATTAGATTCAATTCTATTTACAATGCAATTCCTGCTGATATAAAGCCACCTAGGGGGTTGGCTTTAATTAAGTTTCTGGATGGCTTCGATCCTGACATGGCCTATCAATTAAGAGAAATAGATTCAGGCACTTTAGAAGACATGCAGAAAATTGCAGTCAGCGTTGAAGCCAATTTGCTTGCCAGGAGAGCTAGAATGAAAGCTGAAAAGAAAGTAGCAATAAAGGAAGAGGTTTCCACTTCAGATCAAGTGCTCCGTAAGATGGAAAAAATGTTTGAAAGATTAACAATTGATAATTCTGAACCAAAAATCAGAAATCCTAACTTCCGTGGCCAGCAGCAACCACAATTTAGAATCAAGCAAAGAGAGCAACGAGCACAAGAACAAGCAGCAAGTGAAGACACCTTTACAACATAATTTTCTACATGGTCCGGAATCAGATGATGAGGAGAATGTAATCGGAGAAGAGAATCATTTCTTTACACTTGATGATATGCCAATTTTTATCACTGAAGATGAGGAGTGTTCTGAGAACTCAGCTGTACAAAAGGACGAGAATTTCATCTTGGCAAATGAGACAGCTCTTGAAGAAGAGTCTGATGAATATCAGAGGGGGTACATGAATACCTTGACTGCCCAACAGCAACAATATTCACTCAGAAGTAGAGAGGTACCCATTAATCCAATTCAAAAAAGAAAGGAAGCTACAACACCAAAGAATGATCCACTCGTTGTGCAGAAAAAGGGAAAAGAGACAGTTGATCCCACTACTAGAAAATCACCATCAGCAAATGAAAGACCTAATCAACCAAATATATCAAGGGAGAAAGCTGAAAAAAAGGATGTCCCAGCTAAAGAGGTAGAGAAAACTCCATTTTTTAACTTAGAAAATGAAATTGCTAAGTTAAAAGTGTCCATTCCTTTGACTGAATTGATGAAGAATAACAGCTATAAGGGTCAGGTGTCTAAGATTTTGAGTTTAGATCCATTGTCTGATATGGTAAATGTGGAATATGATCAACCTGAGTTGATTTTTTGTCCAGCATTGGATGATGAGTCTCCAGGTAGTGATGTACCTCCTTTTTACATCAGCCTTAGATTGCACGACTATGTGTTACACAATGCTATGTTTGATTCCGGAGCCTCTCATAATCTCATGCCTAGGGCAATCATGGATAAATTGGGATTGGATATCACTAGAAAGTATCATGACCTTTACTCTTTTGATTCTAGTAGAGTAAGATGCATTGGGCTTATCAAAGATTTGGTGGTCAGTTTAGATCAGATTCCGACTAAAAATGTTTTGATGGATGTGGTTGTGGCGGATATTCCTCCTAGATTTAGCATGCTTCTTTCCAGATATTGGGGAGAAAAACTTAAAGGGACATTGCAGCTTGATTTATTCTATGCTACTATTCCCATGTTTGGTGAGATGAGGAAATTATACTGGGAGCAAAAGATGAAGTATATGATCACTAGCAAGGAGAGACCGGTAAATCATCCAATCAATTATGTACATACTGATTTAGAATCATTTGTTTTGTACTCAGATAGCTTTAATGATGTAAATAGTCAATTAATTGAAGTAGAGGACATTCCAGAAATCACTGAAAATTTCAGAGAGGTCTTAAAGAAAGAGAGACAGAGACTTGATAATACCGATGAGCAGTCAGCCTTCCAACAACAGCAAAATGTTGATGGACAACAAGACGAAGCAAAAAAGAAAACATAATTTCAGCATTTGGAAGAAGACGAAGATGGTTTGTGGACCATGGATTTTGATGGTGCGGTAGGAAGGGATGGTGCTGGTATTGGCATTTGGGTACGCAGCCCCGTTTCTTCCCCAAACAAAGTGCCAAGTAATGTAAGGGTCTGTTCTTATAAATTGGCTTTTGATTATTCAAATAATGAGGCTGAATATGAAGCTTTAATTGTTGGTCTGAAAATTCTTAGAAAGTTAAATGCCAAAAGAATTGCAGTGTATGGCGACTCCGAGTTAGTGATCAAGCAAGTGAAAGGTGAATATCAAGCTAAGCATCCTCGAATGCGGGCCTACCGTAATGCAGTACTAGATATCTTGAGATTGTTTTCAGATTATACTTTGACGTGTGTCCCTCGTATTCAGAATGGTATTGCAGATGCACTTGCAACAACAACAAGTAATTTGAAAATTCCGATGAATTCAAGCAACAAATTTGAAATTCATGTGAAGCACCGTCCGAATGTCCCTGACAATCAAAGGTATTGGCAAGTGTTTCAAGATGACAAAGAAATTGATGAATTTCTACAAAATGAAGGTAAATTCAAAGACACTTCTATTGATGGGGAGCATGATGATGGCGAGGTGGATGTAGAAGTCAATCAGATGGAAGTTTTGCAGCTGAAGGATAATGTCATTCCTAAAGGTCTAATACCTTTAGAGGAGCTTTTCGACCAAGATGATGTAGCTCGGAAACCGATCTTGCTGCCAACCGAGAAAGGAGTTGAGGGTGTGAACATTAGATCAGCAGAAAATCCTAAAATGGTAAAATTGTCCAAAGAATTGCCCCTACAGGTAAAAGCAAAGTATATTAGTTTATTATCTTCCTTTGCTGATGTGTTTTCCTGGGACTATTCAGATGTGAAGACATATGACACAAACATAATTCAGCATACCATTACGATTAAGCCAAATCAAAAGCCCTTTCAGAAAAAATTGAGAAGAATAAATCCAAAGCTGCTGCCCTCAATAGAAAAGGAAGCGAATCGGTTGTACAAAGCTAGTATCATCATCCCCATAAGATTTTCAGATTGGATTTCTAATTTGGTGCCCGTGCGCAAGAAAACAGGTGAGATCCGTTTATGTATTGATTTTCGGAATCTGAATAAAGTATCTTTGAAAGACAATTATCCATTGCCCAAAATGGATCACATACTTTAGCGATTAGTTGGAGCATCCCGCATGTCGCTACTCGATGGTTATTCCAGTTATAACCAAATTCTGGTCCATGAGGATGATAGAGATAAAACAACATTCACCACTCCGTGGGGAAATTTTCATTATGCTAAAATTTCTTTCGGTTTGAAGAATGATGGGGCGACCTTTCAGCGAGCAATGGATATGGAATTTGCAAAGGAGAAAGATGTCTTTCTGGTTGTGTATCTTGATGATTTGACAGTTTTTTCTAATTCAGCTGAAGAGCACCTTTATCATTTGAAAATTGTATTTCAGCGGTGTAGAAAATATGGTGTATCTCTCAATCCAAAGAAGAGTTTGTTTGCCATGGATGAAGGCAAGCTTCTTGGTCATATTATATCAAAAGATGGAATCTGCATTGATCTAGCTAGATTAGAAGCTATTCAGAAAATTGATCTTCCCCGAAACAAAAAGGAGATCCAATCATTCAACAGTAAGATGAATTTCTTACGTCGCTTTGTGCCCAATCTTGTAGAACATTTAAGGGAAATCACAAACATGCTCAAGAAAGATAGTGTAGTGAAGTGGAATGAGGAAGCAGTAAAGTCTTTCAATTTAGTAAAATTGGCCCTTTCTTCAGCTCCGGTTTTGATCAGCCTAGACTATACTCAGGATTTTTTTTTTTTTTCATTTGCCTTGGATCATACTATGGCAACAGTATTGATGCAGAAAAGAGATCAGCTTGAGAAACCAATTGGTTTTTTCAGTCGAACCATAAGAGATGCAGCTTTAAAGTATAATATTATTGAAAAGCAAGCTCTTGCCTTAGTAAAAGAGTTGAAAGACTTTCAAGCATATATTCTGCATTCTCACATTCTTGCTTATGTTCCTAATGCTGCTATTAAAGATGTCTTAGTGCAAACAGATCCAGAAGGGAGACGAGGCAAATGTATTGTAGTCTTGTTGGAATATGACGTGGAGATAAAACCTACAAAGCTTATCAAAGGACAGGGGCTGGCTAAGCTAATGGATGAGTCAAATTTGCATGCCTTGGACATTAATCTCATCACTGCTATGTCTGAGGAAAATGAGGAAAGTTCGCCAACTCAGGTATCAGAAATTTTTGTTCTTTCTCCTTGGTATTCAGACATTGTTTATGTGCTCCAAAATCTGTCACCATTGCCAGGAATGGCTAAAAAAAAAATTAGGACACTAAAATTGAAGGCTGCCAAGTTTTGTATCATGAATAATGCGCTCTATTGGAAAGATCCCGATGGTGTCTTGCTCAATTTTTTGGTTGAAGAGGAGGCAAAACAGGTTATGAAAGATTTTCATAAGGGAGATTGCGGAGGTCACCTTTTCTGGAAAACAACGGCCAACAAAATTTTGAGAGCAGGATATTATTGGCCAAATCTCTTTGCTGATGTGTACAAAACTGTTAAAAGCTGCCATGAATGTCAAATTTTTGAAGGGAGGAAAAAATTGCAGCCTTTGCTGCTCAAGCCCATTGAAGTAAGTGCTCCTTTTCAACAGTGGGGTTTGGATTTCATTGGCGAGATCCATCCTGCTTCTTCAGCGCAGCATAAGTGGATCCTTACAGCGATGGATTATTTTACCAAATGGATTGAGGTGATTCCCACTAGGCAAGCCACAGATTTGGTAATCATTACATTTCTTGAAAACAATATTTTGTCTCATTTTGGTTGTCCAAACAAGCTGATCACTGATAGTGCAGCAGCCTTTAAATATAAAAGAATGATTGAATTTTGTGATAAGTATCAAATTACTTTGGGGCACTCAACCACATATCATCCACAAGGAAATGGATTGGCCGAATCCTCAAATAAATCTTTGGTCAATATTATCAAAAAGCTGCTGGAAATAAACAAGAAAAGTTGGCATAAGAAATTGGTTAATGCACTTTGGGCAGACAGAGTGAGTCAAAAGAAGTCTATAGGCATGTTTCCTTATGAGCTCGTGTATGGTGTTGATACTGTATTCCTGACCTCTCTCGCAGTTCCAGTGGTTAAAATTTTGCAGGAAGCTGGCAATGAAGATGATCATATGCAATGGAGAATAAATCAAATGATCCATTTACAACAGACTAGAGACGAAGTTTTTCAGAACGCTTTCAAGCTTAAAGAGAGAATCAAGAAGATATATGATCGAAAGACAAAGGCGGACAAGTTTCAAATAGAAGAAGTGGTGCTAAAATGGGACACAAGAAACGAAGATAAAGGTAAGCATGGCAAGTTCGAGAATCTTTGGAAAGGACCTTTCAAAATTGCCGCATATTGAGGCCAAAATTCTTTCCTTTTGAAAGAAATGAATGGACAAGATTGTCCAGGAGGGCCGATCAATGGTCGGCTACTCAAATGGTACTATTTTTGAAATATTTTCTGCTGTCATACATATCACTGTACATACCAGTTTGTTTAAGTTTCACTGCAAGCGCGTGCTGTCATCATTCTTTTAGTTTGGGGCCCGAGGTGAAGGCTATAAAATTGAAGGATGATTTTAGTTTTGGTTAGGTTTGTTAAGTCAGGTCTTTCAGTCATTTTCGGTCTCGAAATTGAGTTAGTTTTGAGTCAGTTTTCAGTTCTGAAAATGAGTCAAGAGAGTGGTTTTGGTTTATCGAAGTTATTGACTCTATAGTCCACTGGATGAAGGCACTGCCTACTTTCCCAGAGATCTGTAGTTCTTGGCACCTCCAAGGAGCTACCATTCCCATTGGAGCTAATGTTAGTGTCGGTATCTTCATCTCTCCGTCAGTGATCAAAATCCTCTTGTTGCATTACATATTAGGTGTGTCACTCGGTCAGCTGCATTCCATTAGGAGCATGGATCATCTGACGATAGTGGCTTGTTGTTCATATCCCTCATGTCCTTTTCCTGCTGGCCCATTTCCATTCATTAAGATCATTTGCAGTCACTTTTTGTCTCATAGTTTGCAAAGAGTCATTTTTAGGGTTTTAGTGTCATTAGGTCTAGGGTTTCATTAATAAGGTTTTCAAAATGCCCAATAATGGTCAGTAGGCACATGAGGAGTTTGAAATAAGGTTCTAGTACTAAGAACTTCATTATCATATGCTTAATAATGTATTTTTATTCAAAACTTTGTTTTGAAGAAAAATAGAGTGTTTCATCTTTTTATGTATAAATGTAATGTAATTTCAAGTTTTCTCAGTTGTAAAATAATTTCACTGGCAACCCTGGTCACCTTTGTTGAGCTCCAGCAAATTCATTCCCTACAAGGCAAACACAAAGCACATCATTCAGTCAATCAAAGCCAAAATGAAGCAAGCTGTTTAAAACAGAGTTTAAAAAGTGTCAAATCTAAAACATTACAAAGTGGGTTTTTGAAGTGGAAAATTAAAAGGTCTTTGGTATATAAGTCATCTCCATGTTCAAAGGCTCATTTGTGTTCCAAGAGGAGAGATTGAGCAAAGGAAAGGGCCGAATAAAACGAAGAGAGTAAAATCATAACGGAGTTGGCAAGTTTCAGTGGCGCGGTGCATTGGCTGGGTGGCGCGGCACATTGGATAGGCGCGATGCATTGGGTCGGCCTCCACTGTGTTGAGAATACACTAGCGCGGCACATAGGAGGGGCGCGGCGCGTTGGGTTGGTGGCCCGGCGCGCAGAGTTGCCACTTGTATTGAACCCCAATTTCATTCAAACTCGAAATTACTCGACTGCCTCCGGTCCAAGTAAGTCAAACAACTTTGTCAATGCCAAATGAACTTGTGTCTTATGATGTCTATCAGGATTTAATAAACAAAAATTCAAACCCTATTTTTTTGTTCAAGAAATGCTTCCTTAGGGTTTATAGTTTGGTTTTTTGTGCCTATCACTTCCACTTCCCCACCTTGTTTTTCCCTCATCACTGTTCTAGTTTTATCAATCCATTCCACATATCCCTAAATTCACTCATTCCCATTATCCCATCCTAACTACGAAATTCCCCAACCCCCAATGCTATCCCAAAAATCCTAGAAGCTGCCCCTAAAGCTATTTAATTGGTAAATTTCAATTAGAAATATTCCCAACATTCCCCTTACCCTCTCCCTCCATAGCCCCTCACATATTGTCATACATTTGGCAACAAAAACCAAAGACACCAAAACTCCTCATACTCATCTAAGACAACACTGACTTTGGCAAACATGGAGATAGATTCCTCTTATGACAGAGACAGTGACTCTACAATTGAATTGCATGCACCTAGGAGAACTCACAAGAGTGGCAGACATGTGATGGAGGAGCCTACTTCACTTGCTGAGCTGCAGGCCTGTCCTCTTTCTATTTCATGTTTTTGTTGGCAAGATGATGCAATGAGTTGTCCTTGATGGCAACCTACTTGATGAAGTTGTCCTTGATGGACACAGACTTGTTGAGTTGCCTATGATAAGCAACCTATGTGTTAAATATGTAAGGATGATGTAGCTTCAGATTATTTCAGATGTGACAGAGAAAATAATTCCAGTAAGTGCTAGGGTAATGATGAACAAGATGTCACAAAGCATACGCGGGTTTGTAAAGGCAAAGTAACGTATGTACGCGGAAAAGTACGTACCAAGTAGCGTATGCCTATTTGCGCTCTAAATTTATAAAACCAGGGGACATGACCATGGTATTGGCCCATAGTATTGAGCGCTGGATTATCTATTTGATCCCGTCCAGGAATACCATCAGCGGTTGAGTGGTTTTGACTCATGGTATTGATAAAGGCTAAAACTGTATAAGGAGAAGAGGATCATAGTGCAAGGAGTGCATGTGTAAGGGTTGTTAATGAATAAATCTCTCTAAGGAATATCTGCATGGATGAACTCTAGTCTTAATTGTTAGATCTGAATCTATGATGCACCTATGGATATGATGAAGGTTCAAGATCTCTAGATCTAGAAATGATGAATCACTAGGATGATCTGCAAAAGAAATGATGAAGACCTGGCGCAAGTTTGATGAAGAAATTGAAGAAATCTGGGTAAGTTTATAGATCTGGTCTGTTCTGCAAAATTTATCTTTTACAGATCTATACGCTAGTTGGTCTCGATAAAAGCGCGTATATACGCAGGTTCACTTAATAAAAGGCGCGTATGGAAGTTAGGGTTTCTGAAGCTTATTTATAGATATTACTTCTGTGATTTCTGTTTTCTCTCTGTTGTCGGTCAATGAAGTCTACTTCAAGTTCTGGGTTGATTGAATATGAAGTATGCTACTGATTTGATAATGAAAAAATATAATCAATGAGTGAGAAAACATGGTTAAACCTGACTGACTGTCTAAAGGTTCTGCATTACTGAGAAGGTGTCTGACTGAAAGCCTCAGATCTGAATATGAGATTGATCACATTCTGAAAATCAGTATTCTCAGAAGTATATGCAGGTTGATATGAAGAAAAGCGCGTATACACGCAGCTTCGGTGAAGAGAAGTGGCGTATGCATTTCATGTTATTGAAAAATAGTATGCACAGAGGCATACACAGGTTGGTGAGCAGGAAAGCGCATATACACGCGACTTCAGTAAAGAGAAGTAGCGTATGCTATCTGAATTGATGAATGTTCAAAGTTGAGTTTGTATCTGCATATTTGTTTTGAAGTCTGGGTTATTTCTGATGTTCTGGTTACAGTGATCCTACTGTTCTGATTGAAGTTTTGGGTAAAGTATGGTTGTTGATGTTAAGGGGTTGTATTGAAGCTGTTTTGATCCAGTATGAAAATTGATGAAACGTGGTCTGTAGTGGACTTGAGGGATGAAGCCTTCAGTATGAAAGTAGAAGCTTTCAGCCAGTAGAAGCTGGTGTTGAAATCAGGGGGTCGAAGCTCCCTTCCAGGAGAGGATGGTAAACGAAATCAGGGGGTTGGAGCTCTCTTCCAGTTGTAGCTGGAAAACGAGAGAAGGTTGCAGCCTTCTGCAGGTAGAAGCCTGCGTACTGGTATAAGTCTGCATCAGTACAATGTTGTAAAAGGTTTTCTATATAATAAATATTGAAGCTAGAGACGACGGCAGCGGTGGTTTTCTCCCGAATTGGGTTTCCACCTTAAATATTGGTGTTCATGTGTGTGATGCTCTATACTGTTGTTTATTGCTCATAACTTCTGTTATCTAGCCTTATTCATAACTGATAAAATCTATTTAAAAGACTGTTCCTGAGAAATTCTCTAAATCTGAGAGATAAATATGTATATGCTAGTTTCCTTCTGTATTTCTACGTGCATACACTAGTTCAGCTCATAAAACCGCGTATGAAAATCTGCTCAAAGAAAAAGTAAAAGTTTTTTAGTCAGCTCAAAATATCGAGTCTCAGTATTTTTTTCAACAATTGGTATCAGAGCAGGTCCTTCTGAAAAAGCTTAGCCGCTAGAAGGAATATCAAACAAGATGAGCAATCAAGATGGAACAACATCTATCAGGCCTCCACTCTTCAACGGAAACAATTTAATCTTTTGGAAAACAAGGATGAGATCCTATCTTCAGTCCCTGGGAGCATATGTATGGGCTATTGTTGAAGGAGTATATCAATATCCAGCCACAGCACCAACAGATCCAACAGAAAGAAAGAATTATGAAACAAATGCAAAGGCGGTCAATGCTCTATTGGGAAGTCTAATTGAATCAGAATTTGTCAAAGTCATGCAACTAGATACAGCAAAGGCAATATGGGACAAAATCATTTTAAGTTATGAAGGTGATGCAAAGGTAAAAAGTGCTAAACTCCAAACTCTCAGAATTCAATATGAGAATCTAAAAATGCATAATGAGGAGAGCATTGCCAATTTATTTTTACGTCTTGATGATATTGTAAATCATATGAGAAATCTGGGAGAAACAATAACCGAATCTACTTTGGTTGAGAAATTTTAAGATCTCTAACGACAAAATTTGAGTCAAAAGTTTCTGCTCTTGAAGAAAAGCAGGATCTTCAAAATCTTACTATGGTGAAACTTCATGGCATTCTAATTGCATATGAAATGAGAAGAGGAGGACCATTTGAAGTCAAAGAAGCCGTCTTTAGAGCTTCTACAAAAGGGAAATAAGTACAAGAGATAGAAGGATCAGGGTATATCTCAGAAGAAGATGAGGTAAATTTTGTAAAGAAACTTCAACTTGGCACAGGACGGTTCAGAGGTAAGATTCCTTTCAAATGTTTTGTTTTTGGAAGAGTTGGTCATTATGCTACTAAGTGTCCTCATAAAGAAACACATGAAAAAGGGAAGGAAGTAGCAAGAAGGAATAAGAATCGGTTTAGCACTAGAAAAAGTTACTATACTCATGAAGACAATGATGGGTTATCTGATAGTGAGGAAGAATGTGAACAAGATCTTAGACTTCTCATGGCATTTGAAAAAAAATCTAGAGAAGAAAAATATACTTTTATGGATGCTTTAAAGGACAATGATTTTCTTTATGAAAACAATCAACTCAAAATATGCTTAGAAGAAAGTAAAATAACCATAGAAACTCGTTAAAATCAGCTTGAAGAAAAGGAGAAACAAAATGAGAAATTAGAATGTGAAATAGTAAGTCTAAGAAAAGAAATTGAGAAAGTAAAGACTTTGAATCTTAGATTTGCTAAAGGATCTGAAACCTTAGATGAGATTATCAAGGTACAACGTTCTCCTTTTATAAAGACAGGTCTTGGATATATCGGAGAATCTTCTCAGACTTCAGCACCAAATTATCTAAAAGCAGCTACAACCAGTATACAACATTCTTCCACTCAGCAAGGGAATAAAGAATCTTCACAGGTAAAGCATGACCATCTCAATTCAAAGAACACTAACAAGAATACATTTCAAAGAAACACCAACCAATAGGTAAACTCAAGTAGAAGATTTCATGATCGCATAAATTTCTTCTTCAATGGACAATGTTTCTCATGTCACAATTTTGGTCATAAAGCTGCTCAATGTGTTGCATATTAAACCATCATGACAAGAGAAGTAAGAAAGAAAATGATTGATATTGAAACAAAGAGGAATACCTACAACAACTTTTCTCCTCTTCAAAATGAAGTTGAATGTACTTATTGAAATAACTTTGGCCAAGAAGAATTTGAATGCAGAACAATGTTACTGATGAAATAGGTAACCTCATAATTAATTTTTTTTTTAAGTGGTGTTTTTTATGTCGATTTTGAATAGTGGTGGTGTATCATCACCAACGTTTTTTTATAGGATTGATTTTGACACTATAAATTTTCTAATGTCTTCTTCTTCTGTGAGATGTTTATTTTTAAGTGCATTTATGTACTTGTGTTTTAAAAATAAAAAAATAATTTTTTTAAAAATAAAAACTTGTAATGATATCTTCACTTTTTCACATACATAAAAGATGGAAAAAAGGTCAATATTCTAAAGTTTATATTTTCCACATGTTTATGTATTGTTAAATAATTTTTCAATGCACATCAAAAAAATTATCGCTAAAAAGCCAATATTTTGAACCATATGACAAAAAATACAATTTTTCAATATAAATACAATGCAAAAATACACTTTTACAGAGTTTTTGTTGAAAAAAACATATTAAATAAACTAATTTTTTGGGAGAATTTTAACAAAAAAACTTAAGAAAACAACATTTTTATTGAATTTTATGTCAAAAAATAATAGCAATCACATGTTTTTTGCCAAAAAAAAGGGTTGTTCTCATAAAATATCAAAGTCTAAACATTACAAGTAAAACTGATTAATAGTTCTAAAAAATAAGTTTTGTTTGCAAGCATAACTTAAACATCATCAACAATATCAACTAATACATCTTCAACATCATCTAGAACAACATTGATGGCTTCTTCCGCAGCATTTTCTTCTTCATTTTGATCATTGCCATCTTCTAATGGATCTTTCATGTCAGCAAATCTTCCAAAGTGTCTCTTTCCAATCATTCCATATAATGGTGGTTGAGGTTCCTTTGCTTTTTTTGCCACACGTGATTCATTAAAATCTCCTTTCCTCAAACCAACTTCTTGCTTCACATCTGGAAGGAATTTAAGAGTGTTAATTCTTTGTTGAATAAATTTTCATTGAACTGGGTCTTTCTCAATGGCAATGCAATTTCTTCCTTTTAGTAGGCAACATGCTAGTGTTGTACCTAATCATCAAGCACAAAAAAAATAAGTAAGAAAATTAGTATGGAGACATAAAAAGTAAAAAAGACAATATTTAATTTTAACTTTGTATATTAAAACTTACCTGAACCTGAGAATAAATCCAAAACCCATTCTCCTTCATTTGAACATAGAACTATAAGATAGTTAATCAATGGTTGTGGTTTTTGATAAATGTTAACTATATCTCATTTTGCATCTTTATCCTCATATGTTAGTTTTCTTACCACTGCATCATAAACCAATACTTGCTATGACTCTTCTCATCTACTCGATTCATAATAATATGCTTATAGATATCGTCTTTTGTCCAACATTCAACATGGATGAACTCACAATCATTTATAATAGGTTGATCTTCGGAAGAAACAATATTTGACTTTTGCCTGTAACATAACAGAGTAAAAGTTCAATTAAATTTTACATGAATACAAAAATTTAGGAGGAATCAAACATACAATTTCAAAATCTTACCATGTAAGTTGCATCCTTGAGTTTTCTTTACCCTTGAAGTTTGTTAATAACATTGGAAACTGTGTGTCTGAATGAAATGTCACAAATCGCCAAAGTGGTGATGTTGTCACTTCTTGAAAACCCGTAACCACTTTATCAAAAGCTTGATAAGTATATGGTTATCTATCATATTCAATGTCTGGGAAATTGAAACCATGAGGAATATTTGCAATAACTAGGCCATATTCCCTTTTAGGTATTAGTGATGCAATGTCTTCACAGTCACCTTGTATTATTTGATATTGGACACTGTCGAGCCCATTCCAAATGTAATGATTAAGAGTAGGATCTAGTTCAACATTCATAAGACGCTTCTTTCTCATGTTCTCCATCTTAATTTTTTCAATAAAGCTTTTGAAAGTATCTGGTACTCCATTTCCATCCTTCTTCGACATCTTTAATGACATAAAAATATATATATATAGATATGTATAAGTAATAAAACAAAAATAGTTAAAATATGAATAAAATAAATTTATAAATCAACATACCTTATTGAATGCAATATAAAACTCTTTTAGTGTTGATGTAGAACTTGCTTCTGGGTAGTTGCGTACAACATCATCCCAACTGTCTTCATTCAACATTTTTACCATGTGTTCTTGTATTTTCATATAAATTTTCTGACTGAATAAATCAAGTTAAAAACGTTAATATATTGACATATATAACAAATTCTACCAACATCATTATGTTTTATTTAAAATAAAATTATAATGAAAGAAATAATTCAAGAAACTTACTTTTGAAATTCTGCACACATTTCTTCCATTGATAATTCACCCGACTTCACACGGGCTAATACTGATTTGACTAATTTATCATCCTTCACACCTTGCATTGTTCTCCAAGGTGTAATAGTCATATCCTGTGGAAGCTGCTTCATTTCAGGACCCCCCTTACTGTTGGTACATATTATGGGTTTACTCTTTCTAACCTTCTGATTTTTTATGGAAATATTCTCCCATCGATCAAAAATCTCATCAATCAAATCCCATACCTCCCCAGTTCTAAATGCCAACCAAAAAATGTTATCTGTGCCTCTGAAGAGATTTGTATTCAATTTTCCATCTTTTGCTTTTTTTCATCAATTTGATAACCTGTTTCCATTAAACATTCCTTTCGAAATGCTACACTAACTTGTGTCTTGTCCCCACGACATTTTTCTATGAATTCATTATGAATAAATCTAACCCTTTGGATGAAAGTCATTTTCATTCTGTACTCATTATCTGCATTATGATCCCATGCCAATAAATTTGATTCCATTTCTGTTAAGCCAGCGTAAATGATGCATTTCACTGTTTGAAAAAGATAGTTATTGGGATATTCTGCAATCAATTGTCTCTTAGCCTCTATCGAATGGTTCCCTCCAATTACATAATATTTATAATCAAAACATTTTGTCTTGTCAAATGCTTGTTTGTTGGAAACCTGACATGGATCAACAAGAACCAAATAATCCACCACATGCGCATATGGATTGAACCTAAACAATGTTTTCAGATTATGTACATGCAGGTGATGGGCCTTTCTAATTTGATATTGAGATTGTCCTTCATCTGGGCCATAAAATTGGTTAACATTAAGCTCAAATGTTTGGCCACCAAGAATTAATTTATTCTTCCTCAACTCTTGTCGAATAACATTTTGTTTTGTTTTAATAATGCCATCCTCTAACTCAGCACCTGGTGTTATGATTTCTCTGCTTCCGTAAGAGCTTTCAATTTGTTCTTCACTGCTGCTCATGACCTTTACAGGTTCACCAGTATTTGATTTCCTAGTCTTATTGGATAACATATCAGTTTTTTTATAAACAAGCTCTCCTTCATGAGGTACAAGAGAGAGATCTTTGGCAATTTTTCTTTTTGGTGTCTGATCTATTTTCTTCTTTTGCACAATAGTTCTCATCTCCTCCTCACTAATTCTATCATAATTTTCTGTTTCATGTTCGACACCTTCAAAAGAAACATGTTTAAGTTTACTAGATTGACCCACCTTAGTGACTCTTGGTTGATCCCCTCTTTGTACTGTTGCAGTGTCACGAGCTATTGCTTTTTGCTTCAATCTCATTTCCTCTGCTTTGTCTTTGTGGAAAGTTTTGATCACATCCATAACATTTGGCACCAACATATAAATACCATCAAACATGTTTGAAAGACCCGGAACAAAATGCTATGAAACAAAATAAAACATGTCAATGATCAATAATTTATAAAAAATTGAATCATCCTTACAATAATGCATAGAGGAAATAAAAATAAGCATACTTACAATGTTATTTTCAATGTTTCTTGCTATTTCTTCAGAAAATTTTGAAGTTATTTCATATGTGTCGTGCTTGACGATTGATAGACGATATCTAACCTTCTCACGTTCTTGAGCCTTCCTTGCAAGAACATAAATAGTGTTTGTATTCGGGACCATACATATGTCTCGTACTCTGCCAGTCACATCATATTGCTCATTTAAGTCAATCATACCACAAATCAGATAGATGTGTATATCAGCCTCCGTTTCACTGTCTTCAAGATACCATGAGAAATCGGTTTTATCTATTTCCTCGGCGTTCTTCCAATCAGAAATAAGCTTTAATGAACCTGGTGCCCCACTTGCTTGACTTTTATTAGTGTGTGCAACAATATCCTTATTGCGTCCAATAGTGTCCATAGTGCGTTCAGCTGCAAATTTAGATTTGGGAGTTGTATCCATAGTGCGTCGAGCTGCAGCTGTAGATTTGGGAGCTGCTGCCGTAGATTTGGGAGCTGCTGCCCTAGGTGCAGAAACATTCACAGAAATCTTTTTTGATGCCATTTTCCTGATATATATATATATATATATATATATATATATATATATATTAGTTAATGGAAAAATATTGCGGATAAAATAAATTTAATAAACAAAATTTATTTCTAAAACTAAATAGTTTGAAATTAAAGCAGTAAAATTAACTATAAAAATTTTCATTTTAAAACAAAATATTATAAATCATATGTATATATATCTATATAATATGTTTTGAATACATTTTATAAAAAATTTAAAAATATGTTTAAATTGTATAAAATAATTTTAAAAAAATAAACTAGTATTTTCAAACTTCAGTTTTTGTTTAATATTTAAAAAAAAAAACAAAAAAGTTACTAACTATTTATAACAAATGTTATAATATTATATATTTTTTTATTTTTTTAATTGTATTGTTATATAGTTTTTTTTTTAATTAATTTATTATATTGTTATATTAAAACAAATGTTTTTTTTTTAATTTATTATACTGTATTTTTTTTTTTAATTATATAATGTTTAAAAACAAAACATAATTGTTGTTTAATGATTTTTTTTTTTTGATATATATATATATATATATATATATATATATATTTGTTATATTTTGAAATTTTTAACAATTATTATTTAACAATGTTTTTATTATATTATATAACAATTTTTTATTTTTTATTTTTTATTTTTTTTTTTATAACAATGTTTCTATGAATTTTTAATTGTTTTATTAAAACAAATTATTTAAAAAAAAATAAAGAACAAAATAAAATTTTAAAAAAAATCAAAATTATAAAATGTTTTGTTAAAAAAATTATTAAAAAAAAAAAAAAATTAAAATTTAAAAATTAAAAAAAAAAAAAACCAAAATTTAAAAAAAAAATTGTTAAAACAAATTTAAAAAACAAAATTTAAAAATTTAAAAAAATAAAAAATAAAAAAATTTTAAAAATAAAAAAAAAAAAATTTTAAAATCAATACGCGCGCGGCCCGCCCATTGGGTGTCGGGGGCCGGTCGGGCGGCGCCACGGGGGCGGGTCGGGAGGCGGGCTGGGCCGCCCCCATGGTGCCGCCCGGCCGGTCCCCGGTGCCCAACGGGCAAGCCTGCGCGCGATTTTTTTTTTTTTTTTTTTATTTAATTTTTAAATTTTTTTTTTTAAAATGTTTTTTTTAATTTTTTTTTAATTTTTATTTTGTTTTTTAATTTTTTTTTTAATTTCGATTTTTAATTTTTTTTATATATAATATAATTATTAAAACATTATTTATTAATAAAAAAAAAAATGTTAAAAATATCAAAATATATTAAAAAAAAAAACAATTTATTAAATCACAATAATGTTTGGTTTTTAAACATCATATAATTAAAATATATATATATATATATAAACATTTGTTTTAATATAACAATATAATAAATTTAAAAAAAAAACTATATCACAATACCATTAAAAGAGAGAGAGAGAGAGAGAGAGAGATAACAAAACAATGATGAAAAAAAAAATTAAAGATTTAAAATTAAAAAGAATAAAACAAAGATTTAAAATTAAAAAAATAAAATAAAATAGAATATAAAATAAAAAAATTCTCAAATTAAAAAAAAATAAAAAAATAAAAAAAAATTTAAATAATGAAATCACTAATATATTTATGATTAAAAAAAAACAAATAAAAAATGTTATAATATTTTTTTTTTTTATGTGCATGGTCGTTTTATGGATTTTTCTGTCTAAATGAACCTATAAGTCTTAAAAAAGAAAAAGAAAAAAAATCTAAATTTTTGTTCTTAAAACCCTAAAAAATTTAGTTTTTTTTGCATTTTCTTCACTAAAAAAATATAAAAAAATCAAGGTTTTTGAACCTAAAAACCTGTAAAAAGTAGTTTTTGGACACAAAAAAAACTATAGAAAAACAGATTTTCCCCAAAATCGTCTTTAAATTGACAGAATAGAAGGAAAACTAACCTTTGAAATGCAAAAAGCTGCTGTCACCAATGCCAACACAACGCCTCCACAAAATTACGAATAGCAACACAATGCCTCCAATGCCAATGCAATGCCTTCACGAAGTTACCAATGCTAATGCAACACCTCCACAAAATTACCAATAGCAACACAACGCCTCCAATGCCAATGCAATGCCTCCACGAAGTTACCAATGCCAACGCAACACCTCCAGAAATTTGCTCTAACAAATACCAGAAAATTTGATGTGATGTGATGAATAGAAACAATCATTCCTTTTAAATAGCGTATATTGTCTGATTGGTTTACTGTTTAACGAATGTGGGATTAAAATTTCAAATTTCAAATATTTACATTTAGTTTATTATAGTTCATACTATAGTTAGAATACTTATTATTTGCATGTAGTTATCATAATTAATATTTTATTTAATATTTACATGTACTGAATGTTGAATAATTCAAATATAATCTCAGATTAAAAATTAAAATATGAAATACTTACATGTAGTTAATTATATTTAATATTATAGATAAAATAATTAATATTTGCATTTAGTTATCATAGTTAATATTTACATGTAATCAATGTTTAAAATCATGGGATTAAATTTTAAAATCTAAAATATGTACATGTAGTTAATTATAGTTTAAATAGTTAATATTTACATGTTGTTATTTTTGTAAATATTTACATGTAGTCAATGTTAAACCATTCAAATAAGAAAATTATTTTAGTTTCGAAGACATGCATGAAATGAATATTTTATGGATATTTTGAATAGAAAGTATGGTGAAATATTTGAAGACCAACAGTTTATTAATAAATTTTGAAATATATTTTAGATGAATATAACGTAAGTTTAAAATTTAAAATTTAAAATATTTGCATGTAGTCATTATAGTTAAAATAGTTAATATTTGCATGTAGGTATTATAGTAATATTATAGTTAATACTTACATCTAGTCAATGTTAAATCATTCAAATAAAAACGTTATTTTAGTTTGGAAGGCATCCATGATAGAAATATTTTGTGGATATTTTGAATATAAATATCGGTAAAATATTTCAACATAAACAGTTTATTAAAAAAAATGTTAAATACATTTTTTGATTAATATTTGTACCAAATATATGAAATGAAAATTTTGAAGGGAAAGTTTTTCGCGAAATTTTTTGGAAGGAAAATTTGGAGGGAAATTTTTTTGCGAATTTTTTTGGAGGGAAAATTTGGAGGGAAATTTTCAGTCTTTAAGCTATATATTGTAAGTGGGAGAGGAATTTGTATCATTCAACCTATTCTTGTTGAAAGCCATGGTTTCTTCTGATAGCGAAGTTTTTCTTTCTAGAACATCAACATCTTCGTCACGCAACAACTCTATTCAGAGTGATGAATATAACGGGAGTTCGTTCACCATGAATAGAGAGTCAAAAAATCGACTTGGTCATTATCCTAAATATGATGAGAACAAAATTGATGAGGTGCAGAAAAATGAAATTTCTATAAATCGAGCGTCAGTTATACCACTTACTCTTAATCCTAAGGATTATGAAAGCAACAGTGATGAAGGGCATGATGAAGAAATTCCAGAGTCAAAAGTTTCACTTCGTCCTAATCCCAAGGATTATGAGGACACCATTGATGAAGAGGGACATGAAGAATATCCACTTCAGCTTAATCCTAAGGATTGTGTGAGAACAACAAATGAAGAGGGGAATAAAGAATCTGTAGAGTCAAAATATCCACTCTGTCCTAATCCTGAGGAGTATGCCAGCACCACTGATGAAAAGGGGGATGTAAAATTTCCAGAGTCAAAATATAAAATTCGTCCTAATCGTAAGGATTATTTGAGCACCACTGATGAAGAGGGGAATGATAATGTTTCAGAGTCAAAACATCCACTTCATCCCAATCCTAAGGATTATGCCAGCACCACTAATGAAGAGGGAAATGAAAAATTTGCAGCGTGAAAATTTCCACTCCGTCCTAATCTTAAGGATTATGCAAACACCACTAATGAAGAGGGGGACAAAAAAATTCCAGAGTCAAAATTTCCACTTCGTCTTAATCCTAAGGATTATGTCAGCACCACAGATGAAGAGGGGAATGAAGAATTTGCAAAGTCAAAATATGCACTTCGTCCTAATCCTAAGGATTATGTCAGCACCACTGAGGAAGAGGGGAATGAAGAATTTGCAGCGTCAAAATATCCACTTCGTCCTAATCCTAAGGATTATGCCAGCACCACTGATGAAGATGGAGATGAATTTCCAAAGCTAAATTTTTCACTTCATCCTAATCATAACGATTATAATTTAACCACTGATGAAGGGGGGGATGAAGAATTTCCAATAAATATAGATTCAAGGCATTCACTTATTCCTAATCCTAACGATTATGAGAGCTTCAGTGAGGAAAGGGAGGGGCAGGATGAAGAAATTATAGTGAATACAAATTAAAAGCTTCCACTTATGCCTAATCCCAAGGATTATGAGAGCACCACTGAGGAAGGGGAGGATGAAGAGTTTCTTGCAAATGATAATTTTAGAGGCACAGATCTGAATATTGCATTTTCTCCAAGTGACAATTTCAAAGACACTCATGGTGATGAAGAATTGAATCCTCCCACGGAAGAATTTGAAAACATGGGTCAAGATGGTGAAGAATTTCTTTTGAGTCAGGGTTACAAAAGTGCCGATGATTCTTGTGAAATGTTTTCTTCAACTGATGATGCTAAAGAAAATTTTCCATGCAATGATGTTGATGAATTTCTTAACTATGTTGAGGATGATGATAGTGGGGATAATATTACTCCTAATGGTGAGGAAACTACTTTTACAAAGGATGATGGAATGATGAAGCCGCTGCAAGCAAATATTGCAACTAGGAGTAGGAGTAGACCTTTTCATATCAATCCAAAGAATTCCAGTTATACAAGGGCGAGGACAAAATATCTCACGACAAAAAGTTATGTCGTTCATTTGATTTCAAGTGCATGTTGTCGAAGGGATTGCTTGAAAAATATGGATTTCAACTTTGCTTTGGAGAAAAAGAAAACATATATGTCAATGAATAAAAGCATGCAAAATTCATATTTAGTGGGTTGCATGCAATCTACACTAGCAGGTTATGATTATCATATTGGGAATGTATTGCTTTGCAGAAAGGCGTTCAAAATGTTGTATTCAATTGTTAATTGTCGTTTGTCAAGAATCCAGGATAGATTGGAAAAGGATCCCACATATTATTCAGAAGCACGTTATAAATGGGAGGTGGGGCCGTTTGCAAATACTGCTAAGACATGGATGAAAGATTTCTTTTCAAATCATGGAGAGTGTATGCCAAATAAAGACACAATACATATTCCAGATAATTTCTCGAGACGAGAAATATTCATGTTATACAAAGATTATGCAGAAGCTGTTGAAGGAATTGGTAATTTTATTACATATTCTTATTTTACAAGGATATGGAAAACTGAATTCAACAATGTTCGTATTCCTAAGAAGACAAGGATGGGGATTTGTAGTACATGTGCTTCTCTTAAAGCAAAAAGAGATAAATGTCAAGGGGTAGAAAGAGGTATGTGTTCAAAACATTGTTTTTTAAAATTTGATACTTATCAACTATGAAAATATATTTATTCATATGTTTCTTTTATTTTATGTACAGATTCCGTTGTCAAAGAAATTCAAGACCATCGCAATGAGCATGTAGAAATTAGCTGAAATTCCAAACTCCAAGCTCTATCGCTTCCGATCTATACTTGAAAACAAATTATTTCCAAATCAGAGATTGACTGCAAAGGGCTTTCACCAGATCTTTCACTTTCCGAAGAAAGATGAATCCGGAGGCTTCCTGGCCCGTATGCAGACTCTGTCCGAGGAAATAAGTTTGCAATCACCGTAATAGATCTCGACAATTAATCTCGCTCCGATACCATGTATAAATTAGCTGAATAAATCACTTATTCAATGAAGATTAACCCGATCATACATCAATTTCGAATTGCATGCATAACACATAACCTTCTTCTACAATTAATTGTCACATGCGGAAATAATAGAAGCAATCTCACATCAAATCAATCACACATTAACTCAATATGTATGGGGAAAGCCTATAGCTGAAAACCCCGCAGCTATTGTGTATATTATAATGGAGAAATCATGTAACCAAACAAGTACAATACTCCTCACAAGTACTCGGTACTTTCTCATAAAGTCACACACAATCTAACTCAGTTTTGAACAAGTCTCGGGTTCAAAACTCACTGCTGACTGCCTTGCCTCTATTGCGCAATCATGGCCTGTATATGAAGAGGTTCAAGGTTCGAATCCCCTTGCCTTGACTGCGCAATTGTCATGGACAATTTCTCCAAGTGTAATGCAAATCTCATGCAAAACAAATCTACCAACTGATAGCTTTACTCACCCTTTCATCTACCTCTTCCACTGGTCTCCACTGAACTGATCATGCACTGTAGTGAACTGAAGTGTTCTTGAGTTGACCAATGAGTTACTAATTAGTGAATTAAATAATATTTAATTCACTCCACTCATAACTAATTGATTAGCTAGTTAAACTAATCTCAACTAGTTCAACTAAAATAAACAAAACACAACTCCACTATCTGTCTCATTAACTCCTCCAAAACTTCTGCCACTGAAGTCCAACTGAAGTCAACCATGCAAGATGCCATCAAACCCTAGGAACCACGTGATTCCTCTGTCAGTTGCATGAGCCATCTCCATGACTCGAATTGAAGTGCTCCAAGAGAGTAAAGTGTTGTTTATAGTCAAAATATTATTAAGGGTAAATAATATTTGACTTCCATATTTTTAGGAGAGGCAGTCTAAAAATAGCCTGGGACCTAAAAATAAGAGTCTCATCTATTTTTACCAACATGTCGCATGCTTCAAGAATCTCCAACTGGAATCCTCGAATCATGCTCCGTATGTCTAAAAATAGACATAGTCTAAAAATAGACTTTGCGCCAGAATTTGCCTGCGGGCCCACTTAGTGAAGGCGACTTCATTTCACTAAGCTCCATCATCTTGCTGCATTCTCAACAGATTCATCTGAGATTTTTTTTTGAGAAATGTAGAAAATATGGCTTATATTCAAACCCCAAAAAGACACTCTTTAGTCTCCAAGAAGGAAAACTTCTTGGTCACATAATCTCTGAAGAAGGAATCAAAGTAGACCCTAAAAGAATTTAAGGCATATTGAATATCAACCATCCTAGAAACCTTAAAGGGTTGCAATCTTTCATTGGGCAGATCAATTTTTTGAGAAGGTTCATCCCCAACCTTGCTGAACTTTTGAGAAATATCACAAACATTCTCAAAAATAAAACAACAGTTAAATGGACCTTAGAATCCAAAAAATCATTTGAACTAGTGAAACAAGCTCTCACTCAAACACCAGTTCTTATTAGTCCTGATTTCACTAAGAATTTCTACATTTTCTCACTTGCCTCTGAACACACCATTGCTGCAGTGTTGTTGTAAAAGAATAATACAGGGCAAGAACAACCAATATC